>JAJMCN010000005.1:0-464809 GCA_030573035.1 Pichia nanzhaoensis
TTATTTTATTTTATTTTATTTTATTTTATTTTATTTTATTTTATTTTATTTTATTTTATTTTATTTTATTTTATTTTATTTTATTTTATTTTATTTTATTTTATTTTATTCAATTTAATTATTTGTTTTTTTTTCCGTTTTAATTTCATATTTTCTCATTTTTCATAATATATCATCAGTTTAATTTCTTGTTTCCAAACTAAATATTAGGTTTCACGCGATTACATAATAGGGTCTCGCTATTGTATTGTGTATCAGGTTCGAGAGTCTGCGCCCAGGATAATTTCGGATGCACACTCCAAAAAGAGCAAGTTCCGCATTAGGTCTGGCAGCATGTATCTGTTTTGAGGACACATATTTTGCAATACTGATATCACATTGTCCCATATCGAAGATAAGAATTTTACTGTTGTTTTATTTTTGTGACTCAACAAAAGGCCGAAAAGCTATAAGAAAGGTGTGTCTTCAAATTTGGCTCAGTATAGGCACTTGAAATTCTTTTTTCCCAAGGAAAAAAATAAACTTTCAGCCAAAAACTTTTCACTTCGTCATAAAATAAACTATCAATCATGGAAAAGATTGTTCTTTATGCCAAAAAAACTTCACAATTTGTCGACTCTCTAGGAGTGGAGTCTAAGGGTATTCACAGATACTTGCCGTCCGAAAGATACGAAGAAGGTTCAGTAAAGCCCTACTTATCGACACTTGGACTTTGGATATCTGGTTGCGGAGGTCTAACCTCCATGTCATCCTACTTTCTCGGTCCATTACTTTTTGGATTAGGATACAAAGATACATTGATATGTGGTGTGCTGGGTACACTACTTGGGTGTGCATTTGCTGCATACTGTGCAACCATGGGACCAAGATCAGGACTACGTCAAATGTGTGGTGCACGATATTTATTTGGACCATGGATGGTTAGAATTGTTAGTTTGATCACTATTATTGGATTTTTAGGATGGAGTGTTACCAATAGTGTGTTGGGAGGGGAGATATTGAAATGGCTAAGTGGTGGAAGGTTAAGTTTGAGCGTTGGTATCACTATTGTCAGCGTTGTCAGCTTGGTTGTTGCTCTTTTTGGAATTGAATACGTTTTGAAATTTGAAGGTGTTATCGGAATTTTTGTGCTAATTGTTGTTTTCTTATTATATATTATCAGTGGAAAAGAATACGTTCAGTATGCACATTTAGAGACTGTTGGTTCCAATGAATTGACCAAAGTCGGTAACAGAATATCATTTTTCACATTGGCATACTCCGTCACTGCTACATGGGGTGGTTGTACATCGGATTATTACATTGTGTTCCCGGAAAACACCCCACAAATACGGTTGTATTTTTTCACATTTTTTGCTATATCAATTCCAACTATATTTGGTGCTGTTGTTGGTATGCTAATTGGTAATGCTGCTGTGGGTAATGAGATATGGTATGACACTTATGAAAATAAGTCATTAGGTGGATTGTTAAACGTTGTTTTCGATAGATGGGGGAATTTTGGTAAATTTTTGCTTGTTGTTTTTTGGTTATCTTTGATTACAAATAATATCATCAACAATTATTCAAGTGCATTAGCAGTTCAGCTTTTAGATGATTTAGCATACAGATATTTGAGCAGATGGTTTATTGTGATCATTATCTTTGCTATTACGTTGGTTTGTTCTTTGGTGGGTAAAAACCATTTTTCTACAATCTTATCAAACTTCTTGCCAATGTTGGGATACTGGATTAGTATTTACACAACCTTGCTTATTGAGGAAAACTTTATTTTTAGATCAACCCGTTTGATTAAACTGTTCAAAAAGGAACTTTACGAGGTACCACAATCACCCAATAAAGCAGACATTGAAATCTGCGAAACCACATTAAGCGGAACTTTTGAAACTGAGAAGACTGATGATTTGGGAAGCTCCGATAGAAGTGGTGAGTTATCATCAATTTCCGAATCCAGTTTCGAATCAAGCCAGATACCGCCATTTTCCACTGTTAAATCTATACCATACTATAATTTTGAAGCTTGGAATGACAAGTACGTATTAACCAATGGACTTGCCGCAACTTTTGGATTTTGCTGCGGTGTTGCCGGTGCTGTCGTTGGTATGAATCAGGTTTACTTTATCGGACCAATCTCAAAACACATTGGGGACTACGCTGCGGACCTAGGTATGCTTTTATCAATTGGATTTACAGCTGTCTCATACCCGCTTGCTAGATGGTTAGAACTAAAGTACTTCAAAAAATGAATTGTTCAACCTATAAAATCGTATAATCAAATTGTAGTTAATAGTTAAATGTAATTTTATCATTCAAAAAATTTGTACTTCATTCTCAAGACATGTGAATACCACATAGGTAGTAAACTGTCCTGATGGCTTATGTTTGAGTAAGAAGTGTGATTTTGTGTTTCCGCTGGTGAAACTGGTGGTTTTTCGTTATGGAGTTCTATTATTTATCAACTGAACTGAAAGAATATAGTTCCCACACCCTCCCCATGCCCCTGCAATTTTCATTTTATATCTATAAAAGGTCAATTATATTAAGAATAGATAGAGCCGACTTATAATTATGTATACAACAATATTTAAAGTTTGTGATTAGGTGTGTAGTAATACCATTTAAAAGGTGTTGGAAAAACTTAGCTTCTGGAATAAAACCAGGAAAAAACGTAGTACTTAAAAAACCAAGTTATTGATTCCCACACAGAATAAAAAGATACTTCGTCAGTATGATCAGGTTCATCGTTTTGCCTATTTGTTAAACCTGGAGATGCGAATCCGCCCGGAAACGTTAATTCTGTATGATCCCTCGGCAAAGTGTTCACAGGACCCACATCATTGTGAGGTACGACTATTGTTTCAGTCTTATCCAAATCCTCAAGTTGTTCAACTGGGACAGTGGGTTTGGTTTCAATTTCGTCAAAGTCATCATTGAGTTCTTCCCCGCTAGTTGGTGCTGTTCCAAGCGGCACAGCATCAGGCGTGTCAAAGAGATCGTTTTCATGGAAAGCTTTATGATCCATGATATCAAGCTCATCGTTTTCGTTTTTGTTTATGTTGTTTATTTCATCTTCATTTACACTTTTTTCAGTTAGGATAACGTGCTTGATATTATTCTGATTACCAGCGTCGTCAGTTTCAAATGGTTCGGAAACGTCGCAGATCCATTGGTTGTGATTAACAACATACTTGTAAAGGATTTTATGACCAATTGGTGCATCCACAGCTACGTGTGAAATCCAGCTTTTGGTGCCAGAATCAAATTCTAGAGGATCTGCTGTGGGATTCCATTCATTAAACGTGCCAGCAACGTTGACGCTTTGATGGCTGGCATAAGGGTCGTGCAAGTTGAAATCAACGTAATGGTCCTCCGACATGGCAAACAGGTGATGATGATATTGACGCAAAAGCCACTCTTTACCAAAGTAACCGCAGAACACACTCTTGTCACCGCAGAACCAGAACCAGATCCAGAACAGGTACAACAGCAGCAATAGCAACATCACCAACGGGCAAAAGCCTGACACCATCACCTTATTATCATTTTATTTACTTTTGCTATCTCCGCGGGGCTGAATCTCCGTCTCAATCGAGACAGATTTACTCCGAGTTACAACTTATACGGTTACCACTGGTATCTAGACATTAGGAGTTGAATCCCCTGACGGCCTTGGGTTGGTAGGGCTCCTCCAGATAGTGGACCTGCTCCTCTGAGAGCGTAATGTTCAGTGCTTCAACAGCTTCCTCCACCCTGTCGACACTGGAAAGGCCAAGAATCGGACACCCACCTTTAGAGACAACCCAGGCGGTGGATACCTGCGACATCTTGCAGTTTAAATCACTGGCGATCTTTTCTACTCTCCTAATTACTTCTTCATCAGCCGATGAAAGATCACTGACGATGTAAGACATTGCCATATCGGACCTCATCCTTTCAGAGTTCCGCAATTTCTCTAAAGGTCTAGCCAATACCCCTCTTGCAATTGGTGACCAATGCAATAGACCGACACCCGTTTCATTACAAAAAGGGATCATTTCCCTCTCTTCTTCCCTGTATAGTAAATTGTAAAAATTCTGCATGGAAATGAATTTACTCCATCCATTCTTCTCCGCTATGAACTGTAAGCTTGCAAACTGTGTTGCTCTCATAGAAGATGCACCGATATATCTTACTAATCCAGTGTTGATAACATCATTTAATGCTCTCATCGTTTCCTCCATAGGGGTTTCCTTGTCAAATCTATGAATTTGTAAAACATCGATATACGTACCTAGTCTTTCAGTTGATGCTGTGACCGCATCAAAAATGTGCTTTCGTGATAAACCACCAGAATTGATAAACTTGATGTTATTTGGATTTTTATTTGAAAGACCATCAACAACAAATCCTTGCGTATTCGAATCAACCTGGAAATAGCATTTGGATAAAATTACAACAGTGTACCTTGGAATATCATATGTTTTCAAAAACTTTCCAACCAATTTCTCAGAGGCACCATTTGAATACATATCGGCGGTATCAAACGTACGTAAACCAAGGTCGTAGCATTTTTTCAAAATCTTGAAAATTTCTTCTTCGTTTTCCAAAACCCAGTCACCATATTCTGACTTCACCCCGAACGACATGCATCCAACAATCAGTTGCGAGACTTTCAGTCCCGAATCTCCCAATCTAACGAACTTCATGATTGTAGTGGCGTATCAATGCTGGATATGTGTGCTTCCTGCCAGCTACCAAAGAATTCCTATTAGATTCCAACTGTGTCTTTTTGCAACCGAAACAGGAAAAGAAGAACCTAATCCCACCCACGCAAGGCTATTCGTCCCACACTTTTTTTTTGTATCTACATTTAGTCATACCTTGCTTTTTTCTCTATGACTTATTACCACATACCAGTTATTGCAGGAAAAATCAGTGGCTACACAAACCCCCTTACTGTCTAGCATGTCGACTGATGCGCAGCATCACGGGAACCTCCTCTTAGGAGAGGCCATTTATATCGCAGTGAAACCAATTTTCAAGATCTATTTGATTATCGGAGTTGGATTTTACCTTGCAAGGAAGAACATCTTGACAATCGAAACATCAAGGAATATCAGTACAATTGCCTTACGGGTTTTAATCCCCTGTTTAACTTTTCAAAAAATTGTCACAAATATCAACAACACATTGATTCACGAAATAGCCACAATTATCATTATTGCTTTTTTTATGATGTTTTCACAAGCTTTGCTCGTTTTCCTAATGGGCGTAGCTGTTGGCTGTCCAAGAAATTGGTGGGGTGGATTGATTCTTTGCGGGTTATTGCCAAATATTTCGGATTTACCCATTGCGTATTTACAAACAATGGAAACTGCTAATGTTTTTTCCAATGTCGATCTTGGAGTTTCCTTCGTTATGATTTATATGGCATTACAGACAATGCTTCAATTTACTTTGGGATCGTACAAATTGATCGAGCAAGATTTCAAAGTAGACTTGAAAATGGAACTAGAAAAACACGAACACAATTTGAAAGACATTGAACTTTCCGCCGGAAGAACGACAGAGGAATTTGAAGACATTTCGTTATGTCCTTCAGATAAAAACTTTGATGCTGCCAATAACACTAATATCGATGATTATGTGAAGAATAATGCTCATATTGAAATCAATGACCAAATACCATCTTATTCAACTTCCAGCGATCATCACGATCCAGTACACTCTTCAGATATACAGTTACCAGAAATGCATTCAATCGATTCTTGTGAATCACATAAAACATCCAAATTCAATAAATCACTTCATAAACAGACATCAAGTTTGACCAAAAATTTAGTACACAACTCGGAATTATCTAGACACGAAAGTAGAATAAGTAATATTTTAGATAATCCCCAAATGGGTCAGAAACCCGAAAGTATCAATGATATTGTCAAAGTTTATTCAAACTATAATGGGTTGGTTCAAGAACAAAATTCACCAACATCGCTTCATGATAACGTTTCTGGAAACACAAAGTTCAATGTTTTTCATACAACAAATGAGTACTTTAAATCAATACACTGGAGAGGCTTGTTTTTCTCAATGTTAGATGTTTGGAAAGATTCACTCAAACAACCAGCATCTGTTGTTTTAGTTATATCAATTACAGTATCGATGATTCCTTGGTTGCAGGCATTGTTCGTTGAATCAAAGCAGGTTCAATTACCTCCGGCACCTGACAAGCAGCCACCTCTTTCATTTATTATGGATTTTGCAGGTTATATTGGAGCTGCTCAAGTTCCTTTTGGTTTATTGCTACTTGGTGGCACAATTGGTCGGTTACGGGTCAATAATTTCCCAAAAAAACTATACCGAATTCCAGTAGTGATTACATTTTTGAGGTTATTCCTTTTTCCAGTTATCGGATGTGCATTCAACTCTAAGATCTACAAAGATGGACTTTTCTACAAACAAGATATTCTTTATTTTCTATCCAACATAAATTTTTGCTTACCACCAGCGACTTCTTTGCTCTATCTAACAGCATTTTATACACCTTCTGACGGCAAACACCATATCCAGATGGATTTGCTTGCAATAGTATATATATTGCATTACATTTTTCTGGTTGTTTGCTTGCCTTTTGTTGCTACATACACGTTAAAGGTCTCCTTGGGATATTAGTATATAGGCTTCATTAATAGACAAAAGAAAAAACATTGCTTTTCATTTTTAAAGACAAATCTTGAATTCTCAACGGTTGTAGCGTTTATATTGTAGTATGTATCTGATGCCTTTTTTGAATTTACAATCAATTTGACTGAGTCTCAAAAATATGCACTTGAGTTTTTTTACGTACCACGCATTCAGAAGGTTGAGCAGGTGCATGCATGTTTATTTTGCTCTTTCTGCATGGTGGAAGACAGACCAGCAGTTGACAACAGTGCCAATGGACGAAATAGTGGATATACTAGATGATAATGATGGCCAGTTCATGTCAACACCAGAAAAAAACCCCACTCTTGGGAACGTAACAATCGTTTCGGGAGTTTCCTCTCATTTACCGGACAACGTTAAACGACTGACCCCAATTGAAAATCTACAGTCGTTGCAGTATCACGATAAAGACTATTTGAATTCAGTTATACATAAGGCGAACAAACGAGATACGTTTCTCCCTGAAACGTTTGAGAGAAATGCAAGGGTTTCCCGCAATGACATTGACGAGGATACCACACCCTCATATAAAAAGCAACCATTGAAGTTTGATTTTAACGCTTCAACCCCTTTGAACGATAAGTCGAATGATAAACCAATGCCATTAAATTTTACTGCTAATCCAAGAAACATTTTTAATATGACCCCTGAGTTTATATCACTCAAACCAGGACTTGAATTTTCTGACGGTTCAATGAATCCAGTGAAAAGTGCATTTGATACATTTGACAAAACTCCATCTTTCACGTCGGTCAACAACTCATCCCTTGCACTGAGACCTTTTAGGAAATTGAGAAAAAGACTGAGATCTTCCCAAAGTGCCGATGATTTACTCGATATCACAAACAATTCGGGCAGCATTCTCCTTCCAAATCATAGATTACAAGTGAACAATCAAAAAAAAACATCAAACTACGAACGCATCCATTCTATTATATCCGATCCACAATGCATTTCTAACATAACACTAATAGTTCAAGTCATGCTCAACGTATTGATGGTCTTGGTGTTTTTAAGTTTTAGTATAGGGGCTTTCTTGACTATCAAAAGGGACGTTGATAGGAAGATTGCGACATATACAAATGAAATCACACATACAATTAATTCATGCAAAAGAGAATACCTAAGGAATAACTGTGCCCCTGAAATGAGAGTTCCTGCACTGGAATACAAATGTAATGAGTGGGATAACTGTATGAGCCAAGATCCGAAATCTGTCATAACATCGATGGCATATTTTGAAGTTCTTGCAGACTGCATGAACGCATTTTTCCACAACGTCTCACTAAAATCGTTAATCGGTATTGGGTGTGTTTTGTTATTCTGCATAATTGTTCCGAATATATTATTCTCCAAATTCCGTTCTAATACTGTAACTCAACATTATTATCAAAAAGAATGCATAGAAGAAGAAACTGATGACTTTTCTAATATGCAAGGGACACTGCGATTGCAAAGCAAGAATTCGAATTCATTTCAGTCGTCACCTACTCAAGAAAGCACCCATTCTGCAGGTAATATGTCAGGGTCAGTACGATTCAATCCAAACGTGAGTTATAGTTTATACGAGTACGAGGACGATTCAAATGAGCTGAACAGAGAACAAGTTGAAGCAGAAGAAGAGGAGGATGAAGAGGATGAAGAGGCCTTACCTGGAAACCAAAGGATTTTCTTGGACGATGCTTGATACAAAACTATGTAGCATAGAGTTGAGGAAATTCAGGATTATGTATTATTGTAGGTTTTTTTATAAAATTATCTTACAATGCAAATGATTTATTTTAATTATACAATCTATAAACTCATTTAAGATTCAGACACAGAAGTAAGAGTCTAAGCAGTCAGTTTTTTACCCATTAATTGACTTAACAATTCTTGACTGTTAGATTTTATATTATCGTTCGTAACATGACTTGGCTGTGTACTCGCATTAAACAGACCCGGTGGCGGTTGAATTGGCGTACCGTTTGAGCTGGCACCCTCACCAACATTGTTCAGTGTATTCATGTTCATATTCATATTAGTACCATTACCACCCAGAATATTTTCTTGCTGTAATTTCAGTTGCTGCTGCTGCAAAAGCCTTTGTTGCAGAAAAGATTGCGCCAAATTAGCACTATTTTGCGAATTTTGTAACTGGGCATTCATCTCTGAGGGAGTTAGGTTCAAAACAGCTTTTTCAGGTGAAGTGCTTGAAAGTACTTGTGAAGCCTGCGTTTGTACTTGTGCGGCTTGAGCTTGTGACCGTGCCTGAGCTTGAGCTTGAGCTTGAGCTTGAGATGCTTGCAGTGCTTGAATATATGCTCTATAACTATAATTTCTGGCATACGGTGAGAATAAGAGAGAGTCGGTCAAAAGTGTAAGACGTGCTTTACTTTCATCATCATTGAGATAGCCAAAGTGTCCTCTAGAACTAGCATCATTAATGTCAAGGCCATGGAAAAATTTAACATTGGGTGAAGTGACAGCAAATTCTGGTGATTTGAACTTGGGATTAATAGAGTAATTAATCTCACTATTGTTAATAGCATTAAATGAATCACAAAGATTTTTAAATGAAATTGCAGCATTATCCAGAATAACTGGAGGCTGTTGATCTTTATCTTTTTTGTCCTTCTTTCTACTAGTCATTGAAAACTGCTGATCTTGTCTATCTTGGTGTGAAGATTGCTGTTGTTGCTGCTGCTGTTGTTGTTGTTTTTGAAGTAACTGTGATTTTTGTAACAACTGTTGTAATTGTTGCTGCTGCTGATTATGTTGCTGGGTTACCTGTTGCTGTAAATCAGTTTGTGAGGTATTACTTTTACTTTGTTGAAGAACATCATTCAAGGTTGGGAATACAGATAATGTTGACGAAGTATTAGAACTTTCAATTGGAGGTTGAATAAAAGAATGTGTAGTTTTAGTTTTAGCCCAAGAAACAGTTGCAGGTAAAGTGGGTCCAGATTCTGAGTCATGTGTAATGTTTGTATTGGATGAGAAATTGTTTGTGTTTGGAGTTGACGAGGTGTGCAAATGAGCTATGGAAGGGATTGGCGAGTTAGTTGGTGTATCGGATACGTCGTCGTAAGTACTACTCAGACCATGACTTAGGGGTCTACTAGCAGAAGATGAAGAAGAACCACCATTAGCAACATTTCTTGAAGTCAAATCATGTCTTGAATAGGAGTCCGCTTCTTCACCAGGTTCATGTAAAAACATACAATTTGGATTAGGACAAGGTTGTCCTCGTAGATAAGAAGAACAATATTTGGTTGTACCATGTGCAGCTCTTAATAATTTGCCATCACTTATTGAACCATCAACTGCTTGAATACACTTTGTTGCATCTTCTTTTTTCGCAAAAGTAACATAAACGCCATACCCGGGAGTTGAGCTTAGATGATGAGGATTATTTGGATTTGGTGCTCTTTTATTAATCACAATTTTATTAATTTTACCGTATTGGCCAAAATATCTATCGGATCTCAAAACTGGAATCAAATCGTCATATGAACAAGCCGGGTTTAATCCAACTACATAAACTAAATTTTTTTGAATCACTCTCATACCAGCCAGATGATGTCTTTTGGCTTGTTCTGCATCCTTCTTTTCCTTTTCAAACACCTTCTTTTCTTTCTTTCTTTTTTCGATTTTAGCCTTCTGTATCTTCCATTCTTCAGCCGTTATATTTCTATATTCGATATTTTTATCTTCATAAAGTCTCCGACACGCAGGGCACTTACCGTTTAGTTCGGGGTTTGTCCTGATATTATTATAACAGAACTGACAAATTTGGTATCCACATGGACATGGTTTAAAGTTCTTATCTGTGATATCCATATCCTCACAACAAAGAGGACAAATATCGTCTTCGTCTTCAGAAAGAAATGAATCACTGTGATTCTCGAACGACATGATTAATTTATTATTATTTGGCAATAAGTGAACGCAAGAAGTATCAGTGGGTCGGTGCGTATGACGTCTGGGTGCCAGTAACTGCAATGCTCCAACAAAAGGACCTTTGATACTAGTGCAATGTCTTCTATAGCAGAGGGGCCAGAGCCGCCAAAATCGGATCTCTTTTTTTTCTTCTGCACAACGGGAAAACCGTGAATACGCCACTGGCAGGCTTCTCCTTATTGACACGTATTAACATACGTGTTAGATCTTGGCAGTGCCACATCCAAAAGAGTCATGGTATGTCTGAAACACTGTCTCAAGGATCATACACATCCGTACACCGCTTTTCTGGAAAAGCCGAGTTGTGAACTTCATTTGCCAAACAAGAGGAGATTCAAGGCTGAATGTGTATGGCAGCATAGCATCCAGCGTTCAAATATCAACATTTCCCAGAATATTGATAACGTGGAAGATTTGAGTGAATGTGCTGTATTTGAGTCTGTCTCCGTTGCAAATGGAAGGCTAGTGCTCTACGTTTGGATGTTTTTCAACTTTCCCTCCGGGGTTTCTTGAAAGGGCAACCTATTTTATTCGAAAAACTCTGTAAGGCTTTCAACATGTAAACACAGTAGTTGCTCCAATTACAGCATGCATCTGTGGAGAATCTTTTGAACTAGGGAAGCTGTGAAGTTAAACTTTTTGTTCTTCGATACGCGTATGTAGCGTTTTTTCAATCTGATTAGTACTAACGGCAGCATGTTTTCCACCATCTCTGTCTTCGTTTCTTTTCAAGCTAAAGTGGGTAGATATCATGCAATCATTGGATAACAATATCAGCGTGGAAACTGTGCGGACACTTTTACAAAATGTCATGAGTTCAGACAATAATATCAGAATGCAGGCAGAGTTGGATTTTAAACGATTGTTGGATTCGAGTCCCGATTCATTTTCGTTTAGCTTGATTCAAATCGCACTAAATGATTGTTTGATTTTGCCTATCAGACAAGCTTCGTTGCTTCATTTGAAAAGAATCGTGCCCTTGTATTGGTCTCCCGCTTTTGACAAATTTGTAGGTCCAAATACTATTAACCAAAATGTGAAAAAAATTCTCAAAGAGTCACTATTAAATTTGATTGGTGATCCGGATTCTAAAATAAGAAGCAGTTCTAGTTACACCATTGTGCAAATCGCAGCAGTTGATTACCCTGATGAATGGCCTTATCTTCTAGATTCTCTCTATACTACAACCATCAGTCCAAATTCAACAGTATTTGAAATTATTGGTTCATTGACTGTAATGCAAGAGATTTTTGATGATGTGGTTAGTGATGAGCAGTTTTTCGAAGACGGCCTTGCGATAAATGTTTTGAAGACCTGCCAAACTTTGTTAGAAAAAAACGAGTATACTTTAGATGTCAAAGTTGAGGCATTACGCTTGCTAAGGGTTATCTGTCAGGTTTTCGAAAATGTTGATTTTGATATTGCAAATAGAGAATCTTTTTGTAACGCAGTTGTTCCGCAAGTGTTCCACCTGCTGTCAACAATTTCTCAAAATATAATCAAGGACGGTTCCTTTATTAACCAATTGTTTGCGTGGGACTTCAAACATGAACTTTTTATGATTTTAGATTTATTGATGAATTCTTACTCTGCTTTATTGACTGAATTCGTTCCAGATTTGTTTGACTTATTGTTGCAGGATCTATATTACGAAAGTACCATTTATTCTCAAATATCAGCTGTTCACCCCGATAATACTGTTTTGCAATCTATATTGACTGATTATGCCAGGTTCCAATCATCACAAAGAGATAACAAAGATCCATTGTTACTTTTATCAATGACACTTGCAAAAGAAATTTGTATAATTCAGACCTTACTCGAATTGAATCATTTAAGTGGTGAGGATACTGTAGTAAAGTTACTAGATACTTTATTGCCTCTTTCCATCCTTTCAGTTTCCAAAATTGATGAATACAACTCTGATTTCAACACATTTGTTAGCGAAGAATCCAGCCTCGGCGTTGCAGTTTCAGTTAGAGATAGCATTAGAGAATTGCTAATTGGAATGAATGCAAGTGATAATTCTACCTTTATTTATTTATTATTTGAAAAATTGAATTCGTATAGCGATTTTAATTCCAATCAAGTTCAAATCGAAGCAATTGTTTATCTTCTTGGATGTTGTTTTGACAGTGATGACACTATTGTTGAGGTACCTAAATTTGATGTTGAAGCATTTTTGCATAGTGCTATGAGTTTAATAACAGATACATCAAAAAATCTTAACGAAGATTTCCAGTTTTTGATTGCAAGATTTATACTTATAATTCCAAAATTCTTGTTCAAATATGTCACTATATGTAAAAAATACGGAGTTTTAGCATTCGATTCAATTTCATCAATTATTCCAAGTTTGAGGGGATCAAATGATTTTTTGATTTTGAAATCTTCAATTTTAATTTCCCTTCAATTTTTTAATTACTTTATTAGAGCAAAAGAATTTGACACGAATATTCAAACCCAATTGATTGGATTGGTCAAGCAGTTACAAGAAGACTCCGAGGAAGATACAAATATGATGTTACTGGAAGTGATGTCAATTATCGTGTCAATAGACAATGTCAAGTTATCTGCCAACACAGATGCTATCGAATTGATTTTAACTATTGGATTTAAAAATGATCTGAACTTTGTTTTAAACACTTCAATGTTTGAATGTATTGAAGACTCAATTAGCCATATCCCACAAGAAAATTACATGAATATAGTCTCCAAGATTTTCCCCCTATTAATGAAAAAAATATCAGAGTTGAATGGCAAATATGATTCCCAAATTGATCTGAGTTTACAGGTTATCACCTCATTTATTAAACATTCAAACAGTTACGAACTATCAAAGGACATATTTGATTGTGTTTTTGCAATTATAACAAAGTTTATACTTGTTTGTGATGATGATCAATTGTTGCAGTCAGGCTCAGAAACTTTAACAGTACTTATTGAAAACTCGATTAATAATTGCTTTTTATATGTGGACAGTGAAACTCAAGAATCTGGTGTACAAATATTGCTCAAAAGTGTGTCCAAGTTTTTGTCACCATCAATGAGTGATAGAGCAATTGTTAACATTGGCCATTTGGTTACACTGTTACTGAAAAATTTCAAAGATTCAATTTCTGAATATTTAGAAGATATTTTGAAAGCTTTGACTATCAGGTTAATTCAAGCGACTGAAGTCCCAACGATCGAGAATATGATCTTGATATTTAATACATTAGCAATTGCACAGCCACAATCAACAATTCATTTCCTAGATAGCTTTTCAGTTGATAATCAGTCTGCCTTGTCCAAAGTCTTGCCAATTTGGTTCCAAGCGTATGAAGTTATGCGTGGATACTACTCAATTTTATCAAATGTGCGTGCATTTATAGAAATTTATAAACTGGGCGACTCAACGGTGCATAACCTAATGGTCAACGGTAATCCATTACCAACACAAGTTGCCGAAGGTGTTATAATTACAAGATCGATGGCTAGGAGAATACCCATCAAGTATGAGCAAATTCCAGCAGATGCAAAAATAATAAGGCTGCTTATTGATGAAATGAAAAATGAGATTAATCTAGGTAAGAATATAGGAAATTCGGTAGCGGAAGGTCCTTGTGATAATCAAGAAAAGTGTCCTGTTACTGCTTTGAATGAAGAAGGTGATGATGTTGACGAAGAAGGATGGGAGGATATGGAAGATTTCGCTGAACCGTCGTTTGACCAACTAAAAAGTTGTGTGGACGAGAACGGCAACACAAAGCGTGCGAGTGATGGTAATAATGATGATATAAAACTATTGCTGATTAAATTTTTCAGCGAATGTACATCTCAGAATATTGCAGACTTTGAAAATATTTATAACAAGTATTTATTGGATGCACACAAGAGTCTGTTGTCTGAGTACCTAGTCTTTACTTGAAGTCCAGGTAATTTATTACTGTTTTTTAGCTTATACTAATAATGTACAAAAGAGAGACAAAAAAATTCTATACGTCGAAATCAAAATTGAAGTCAATATCTATGTCCTTAATTATGGCATCGATACCCTTTCTTCTGAAAACACTGTTTTTGATCTTCTCCTTTACTTCTTTTTCGTCTGCCCCATTCGCCTGGGTTGCTTGTGCCATATCGTTTTGTTTTAATTTGGATTTATAGAAAACTTTTGGATTCGTTCTTAGCCTGCTGAAAGGATCGCTGAAATCATTATTTTGTAATTGCTTACGTTTAGTTTCAACCAACTTCTTTTCTGCTTTTCTGATAAATTCTTGATTGTTTCTCTGGTTCCGAATATTAATTTGCTCAAGCTTTGAAGTATTAGTCGTCCCTTTAAAAAGTTTACTCAAGTCATCAATTTGGGACTTCAAGGATTCTGCTTTGACGGAATCAGATTGCTCTAAAGCCACTTGAAGTTCTTCTCTTAGTCTAGCCAATTTCCTAACAGTAGCAGCATTGTTCACATTGTGGACGGATAATTGATCTTTCTTAGCTATCATTCTATTGATGTCTTCATCGGTGAGCCTTCTTGTAGACATATTCCTTAGCTCGGTAAATTTATCTTCCACATATCTAAGTGTTAATATGGAATTGACGTTTGATGATCCTAGTCTCTTTTTATACATTTCAAAGTCTTCAGCTGTAAAGGGTGAATTTGATAAACACGATAATTCCACAATTTTTGATGAATCTCCCTGCGAAAGTTTCAAGTAAGTGTTGCATGGTTTCCCTAAAAATGTATAAGGTTTACCACCCCTTTTGACTTCTTCCACCAATGCCATCCTGTATTGAGTTTTATTAGTGACTTTAGATGGACCTATGTTTACCCTTACTAAAGTACCCGGAATACATTCATCAAATTCATCACGATACAAAAATTTTTCTAAAATGGATCTTGTTGACCTGATTTTGTTATTGATATCATCAAGTGTTGCATCCCTATATTGTGATTGATCGTAGGTATTTTTTGCTTTTGAAGCTGATGTTCTACTGGATGGTGCATAATCACCGTCTGAATAATAATAGTCGTCTTCTTCTTCTTCATCATATCCTGCTAATTTTCTCAAATCATCATCATCATCATCATCATCACCCTCCTCTTCGTCATCATCAACGTAATCGTCATTTCCAGATTTCCTCTTCAATTCCCTACCAGATTTTTTTTCCCTTTGTCTTTTCAGTTCAGATAATTTACTAGTTTTCAGTTTTTTGTTGGAAGATCCTTTCTCAATCTTAGATTCAGCCTTACTCTGTCTTGCTCTTAAAGCAAGGAATCTTCTTTCTCTGAACCTTTCTTTTTCTTGCAGACGATCATACAAAATACCTTCTCTTGAGATTTCATCCATCGACATTAAAGCAGATTTATCAGCTTCATCTTTATATTTTCCTTCCAAAGGATAAGGATCTTCTTCTGGATCTAGCTGGTCCTCTTCATCGTCAACATAGTCTCCTTCGTCATCCATCTCAACGTCCGAATCCTCAATCTTTCTCTTTGCCTGTTTGCTCTTGGAAACTTGTGGCTCGTAATCACTCTCCTCACCGGAGCCAATACCTGCTAGCTCTAAAAGGTCGTCATCACTGTCACTCATAATGCCTAATGCCGCCCCTTTGGTTCTATGCTCCCAGATGCTATTTGTCTTTTCTTTTCTATTCTATTCCAACTTCATGTTGGATCTCAACCTAGTACCGCCCACGACCGCCGTTACTGAGCTTGCTTACGTAAACCCACAACGAAGTTTAACTTGCATGCATGTGCCTCTGGTTAATTAATCTCTATTTTGGTCTAGCGTTGTTGTGATTGCTTTTTGGTTCCACATCATCGCAGGAGGCTACATAAATAGTACAGCATAAAAATACAATCATGATGGCCTCATCTGCAAGTAGTAATACTTCTGTACCCGTGAGAACTTCAGTTTCTACTGCCAAGAGATCACCTTCGATTTTAGTCACTGATGTGAGAAATAATCAAATAAGGGCACCGTTTGCCGGACATCGACTGGAACAGCTAAGAAAGAAACAAGAAAAATCACAGGATAAAGTTAGTAATTTGGTGAAAAGTCTGAGGAGATCTTCCAACTCTAAGTACTCAAATATTTCTATATCCAACCTAACTTCCAACATAAGTGATATACCCTCCTCACGACAAAGAGAACAACCAAGATTTATAACGACTGAATCCTTTGGTACAAGAACTCCACAAAAAGTTCCTCAGTATGTGAAAAATTTGCCTAGTAGGACTTCGAAAGTCACCCAAAAATTAGTTTTGATTCCGGAGAATGAACTAAATACCTCTGCTAGTTCAAGGGAAAAATCAACAACTGATAACATTTTTCAGGAAATCTATAACAGAACTAAAGCCGAGAAAATGACAAAGGAACAGAGAGAACAAGAGTACCCAAGAGTCACAGCGTATTTAGTAGCGGAGGGGTTCAATCTCAAATTAACATCCAAATTCTTAGCCAAATATCACCTGGTTCTACCACGATTGTATGATGAAGTTTTATACATACCTTATTCATTACCATTACTGCCTGGTGAAAATGGGTATAGAGTTCAATCGAACAACTCTCTCAAAATGCAAAGAGGAATAAGATTGATGGAACATTTTATTAACAAGTCAGAAGAAAGAGATCATCATTACGAGTTTTATTCAGGTGCTGATAATGAAAATGTTTCGGATAATCTGGATTTTAATGATATGATGTCGAACTCTCCAAATGGTAATAATGATTTTGATCCATCAGAACCACAGTATTTTGTGAGCTCAAGTCCAACCGAAAGTGTCATCGAACAGGAAATGAGAGAAATAATTGGCGAGGACCGTTCTGATTCCACAGCATCAACTCAACATATCGAGACGAAAGATATTGCGGACAGAGATACAACCATCCATAGTATTAAAAAAGATAGTCCTGAAAACAATTTTGAGATGGCCAGTAGTGAAAATATTTCAAGCACTGAAGAAAACAGTTTGAAAAAAATAGGTAATGAAACAGAATCGGGGGCTGAAGATAATGATACCTATCAAAAGGAAAATGCAGATAGAGAAAATGAAAGCCATCAAGAAAGCGGTTCCAAAAGACGATATTCAAGTTTCAAACCAAAACTTTCACATTTACCGGACTTGAGTAAACATGCGGAAATGTTTATTCTCAATTATGGTGTTGTCGTCTTTTGGAATTTCAGCGAAGTTCATGAAAAGAATATCCTTGCAGATTTGGTCTTTGCTAAAATTGAACCGGGGGAATTTGGTGATGAGGATGAGGATGAAGAAGAAGAAGAAGAAGAAGAAGGCGACGAAGAAATAGAGGACGAAGAAAACATTTATCTTGCCGTTCCCGCTTTATCTCACGATGATGAAGCTGGGGAAAATGTGAGTCAAAAATCAAGAAATGAAGATGAAAATGCAAACGCAAGTGCAAATGTGAGCCAAGAGAATGCCGAAACCCCAGAAGAAGAACTATCACTAATTATAAAACCATATCCAGAGCATGATATCGAGACGGAAGAATTTCATTTTGAGTATAACAGAGATGTCTTGACCCCACGTATATACAATGATATGATCACATTGAAATCCGGTGATCATCTGATTAAATTAACAATGTCACATGCAATTGCACAATCGACTAAGCTATCACTTTTCGAGAGTAAAATGTCGAATATTTTGAATTCGATCTCAAGACTACCCAAAGCTTTAGCATTAACTGGTAAGTTGCAAAATTATACGACAAAAAGACTACTGACTAAAACAGGACGTCTGTTCCAGTTGCGTAGTGAAGTCAATTTATTATCCAATGTTCTTGACACACCTGAGTATTTTTGGTCAATTGAACCTGGACTACACCCACTATATACAGCACTTCGAGATTACTTAGAAATTGAACAGAGAGTTGAAGTTATAAATGACAGATGTAAAGTGTTTTTGGACTTTTTTGACATTTTATCGGATTCTCTGGCGGAACGTAAAATGACAAAAATCACTAAAATGTTAATAATTGCAATTGGACTAAGTGTTCTTGTTTCAATGTTTGAGATCTTTATTCGTTATTTGATAATATCTGGAATTTCCAAAAATAAGGGAATTGTTAAAAATTTATAAGAGTAATAAAATTTAAAGAGTTAATGAAATTTATAGAATTTACAAAAAAACTATCTAATGAAATTTTATTTCTTTTGTTTACCATCTGGGACAGTAAAGAAAACATATTTGCCGTCTTTATTAGAATCCAAAATGTAATAGCCCTTTCTTTCGAACTGAATAATATCACCAACCTTCATTAGTTTGACATTAACATCCGCAATTGCATCAGTAACAAATCTAGTTTCTGGCGTCAGGAAATCTTCAAAATTGTCACCCTCATCTAGCTTATCCTTAGTGATTAGATGGTCGAAATCAACTAACTCGACAGGAATGTTCTCTTCGGATGCCAACCAAGTTAATTTCTTTTCAGTCTTTTTGAAATCACCATCTAGATATAATTTGGCATCGATTGATAAAACTTTACCATCTGCATTCTTGTGAACTTTGGTACAAATAACATTACCCCAGTCCATAAAAGTGACCTCTTCACCATCTTTAATAGCTGAAGCATCAGCTTGCTCAATCAAGGCCTTTGATGAATAGAAAACATCCTTTTCACCGACTGACGGGTTTTTCTTGTGCTTTGGTTTCTTTTCAGAGTGTAATTCTGGACCATCAACGATATTGACGGTAACTAAATCCTTTGAAACTAAAGCAGTATGCCTTGGTGCAATTGGATCAATAATCTTTTTATTTGCAGCCCAAATAATACTCCAATCTAAGTTGATAATGTTCTTAGATGGACCTTGAGAGATGACAAAGTTCTTCAAACCTTCAACAGTCATACCCCTTCTTCTGATACCTCTTACAGTTGGGAATCTTGGATCATCCCAATTAGGAACAAGCTCTTTGTCAACGAACCATTGCAACTTTCTCTTTGACAATAATGTTCTAACAAAATTGACTCTAGCAAAATCCCAAACATGGACTTTCCTTAATCCTAACGCAGTCAACATCCAGTCATATTGGGCATTTCTATCCCTGTACTCGATGGTTCTTAAAGCATGAGTAACACCTTCTAATGCATCAACAATTGGAACACAGAAATCATATGTTGGGTAGATTTTCCATGCAGAACCGGTTCTATGATGTGGGGTCAAATTACATCTGTAAATAACGGGATCTCTTAGTGTTTTGTTCAAAGCGGTGTAGTCAATTTTTGCCCTTAAACAGTTCTTCAGACCTTCTTCAGTACCATTCTTCATTTCCTCGGTAAACATTTTTAGGTTTTCCTCAACTGTTCTATCTCTTCTTTCGGATTTAATACCATCCATTCTTTCAGCTCTCATTTTTTCTAATGGGGTGTCATCACAGTATGCCTTTCCTTCTTTTATCATTTTAATTGCTAAATCATACATTTCTTGGAAATAATCAGAGGAGTAGGTAATTCTGTCACCTTTAATACCTAATAACTTCAAGTCTTCAATAATTGAATCTTGAAATTCGGTTTTTTCCTTCGATGGATTAGTATCATCGAATCTGATAATTAACTTACCATGGTAAGCATTTGCAAAATATTGATTTAAAATAGCAGCCTTAGCATGTCCAATGTGTAGATATCCAGAAGGTTCAGGTGGAAATCTTGTGACAACCTCGCCATCTTTGGCATCGATTAAATCAATTTCAAAATTGGCTTTATGAACCTCCTTCTTACCGTTTTTAGCTAACTTTTTCATTTCAGCTAATGAAGTTGATAATAAAGTAGCCATTTCACCAAATCTTTTGTCGGATTCCAGAAATTGGTACCATCTGGTAACATTAATATAGACGGAGTTTTTGATAACTGAACCCATAACTGGATTTGCCCTTAAAGCACCCCAAATCGTGATATCAGCAGCGGTAATTTTGTAACCAATAATAAAAGATCTCAAGTTTAAGTGGGCTTCTAGATGTTCTAAATCAACTGATAGTTTTTTGAAATCCTTGATGAGTAATTTTTCAGAAAATCTAATCCATTCTTCGGATTCCTTCTTTGCCAAAATAGCAGTTGGGAACTCAGTTGCTAAATAATTCAAGATTTCAGCAGAATCGGTAGAGATAGACTCATCACCTTTCAAAAGTTGAGCAGAAGCTGGAACCTCTTTAGAGATGACCTTGTCGTCGACGAAATTGAGTTTAATATCGGCATCAGAGGAGGTGTTAATGAAGGCAGAAGCTGTTAGAATAGCATAATCGACAGCTGGTGCTTTACCTGCAATATTCAGAGTGTAGCTCATTGCTGTAAACTGCGCAAAGAAGAGAGAAAGAGAAGCAAAGGGAGAATAGGTCGACGTCTTTTAGTTTTGAAAGTTGTTCTGTATTTTTCATACCTAGTCATCCTCTTACCGGCTACGACGAATTGCCGCTAAGAATGCGCAGTCGACTTAACGACACAATTTTGTGTTGTAAATGTGTATTTTTTTAATGTCTACTTGATGGCTGAATCTATTTTTTTTTTTGTCTGGGTAGTATCAAAATTGATGGGAGTCATCAATGTATTACTTTTATAGTTTCCAACTGTCAATTGTTCTGTTTGACAAAAAGAGGATTTCATATGAAAACCAGTCGATATCCGTGCAAACCATGAAAAATTACCAGTATTGTCTCGAGGTTTATCTTGTGGAAATTTCAAAGTTCTATTTATATACAAAGTCTAACTTAAAATCATCTTCAGATGTCTAAAAATTATTGAAAAGCTACAAAACAGTGTTTTCTATGGGTCTTTGCTTTTGTTGAATATAATTCTTGCCGCATTACCGACGCGTCGAAACGTACGTAACTTTTTTTCCAGCTTTAAAGCTGGGGCTGTCTCCAAATTTCTAAATTATGAAGTAATTTTTCTGCTGATATTTTTATTATTATTGATCGTCATATACAGTCAAATATCAGTCCTCTTTAGGAAAAATGGAAAAAACCTACTCTATCAGAAAGTTTTCAGAGAACTCAACAGTTAAAAGGCCTAAAGAATTGGGGTCTTTTTCCAGAGATATTGAAAATAACTTTTCAATTGATGATTCGCAACTAAGTTATTACTATTTATCCGACAATGACTTGAATAATCCTGATGGTATTGATCTAAGCGGCGGTTTTGCGAAATTTCAATCGAATCCAAAGTTGGATTATGGAGACTTTGAAGGGCTTTTAAAATGCATAGAAAAGTACGAAAAGGAACATAAGAAGAAGATTTCAACAAAAATAGTAACATGGAGAGGATTAGTGAGGATGTTAATGCTATTACCATATGAGCATAGGGATCGATTCAAGTGTAATATTGTCGTTTTTGATGGTCAGCTTTTCATTCAAAACGACGTTGAATTTGCCCGTTTTAAGAAAGATGAGGAGGAAGGAAAACTCAATGACATAACAAGAAAATTGATTTATTCGGGCTATAAATTCGAAAAGATTGCGACACTACCTAAGCCATGGGCGCAATGTACAAGGAAAGAGATTGAAAAGAGAAACAAGTTGGAAGTTAACAATATTGAACAATATGGTATAATGGTTAAGACTACAATTGGAGCAACAAGTTTATTACTGGGAGCTGAAGTTGATTGTGTATGGGATTTCAAACCAACAGATGGTTCTGACACTTTAGCACATTATGCTGAGTTGAAAACAACAACGCCAATTAATGAACCTGGGAAAGTTATTACGTTTGAGAGTAAACTACTGAAGACATGGGCACAATGTTTTCTTGTTGGTATTCCAAGAATAATCTATGCGTTTAGGGATAAAAGTTTGAAAATACGCAGTGTTGAAGAGTATAAAACTCAGGACATACCAATACTAATCAGAAGCAATCCGATTTCAGTTCAAAGACACCGTGATAATCCTAATTTAAGAGCTGTCAATAAATCGATTCAATCAATTAAATTTTTAAGTGGTGTTTTAAGTTGGTTAGAGGAGAGTATACCTCTTGATGATGAAAGTAAAACATACGCATTAGAATTTGATCCGTCCAAGAACAGTATGTTTATAAATTTGGCAGAAAACGATCAAATGAAAACAGATAGATTGTTATCATCCTACAATGGTGAAAATGGCGGTATGTTATTGGATTCGTTTAAGGAATGGAGGATGAAATTAAAAAGTATGTAAGTTTATGAAACCTTTTCTTTGTCAAAGTATATACAAGAATCATAATTAAAAGTCAATAATAGCTAAATTATCTCATGTTTTATTTAAGTAGTACAAAATTAATAAGTCGAAAAAAGAGGTATGCAAAAAGTCGTTATATAGAAAGTAAGCTATTAGATTAAAACAGCAGCAACACCTGCTAAAGCAGCAAACGCACCAGCTGGGGCGTAGTTGGCATTAGCAGCATCAGTGAAGCTGGAAATTGTTTCAGTGGAGGTAGCAGAAGCTGATGGAGAAACAGAGGAGGAGGATGAGGATGCAGCATCATCAGATTTTTCAATAGTGACAGCAATACAAGAGGAAGGAGCATTTTCTGTGTAGTACATCAATTCATAAGAGTCTGCAGAGTACTGATATGGGTCATTGGTGTCCTTACAAGCGTAGAAAGCAGATGAAGTACCGTTAAATGCTAATGTGTTACCTTCAAAAGTAACTTCAACGTTATTTCCAAAATATGAAGTAGAGACATAAGTACCCATGGTACCGAGGTAAGTGGTGTATTGAGAGTCAGCGTCTTCAGGAACGGTCAATGACTTTGAGTCTTCATCGTAGCTTAAAGGAGAACTTTGAGCAGAGGTACCGAAGAAAACGTAACCATAACCAGCACCTTCGTGTTTACCTGGGAAACCAAAGGTGTTACCATCGACCTCAGAGTTATCAGATTTAGCAACAAGGTAGACGGTTTCTGCAGCAGAAGCGATGGCAGCGGAAGCAGCAATTGAAATGACGGTTTTAGCAAGCATAGTTGGTGTATATGAACGTGTCTGTGTTTGGTGTTGAATGAGTGAAGGAAATAAAGTAATCAACCTGAGTTGGAGACCAGCACGGAGATGGCCTTACTTTTATACTCGAAACCCTTGAAGACACCAACAGACCCACTGGGGCGATCTGTTTACACGACCACCCTGTGACATCATCACTACATGCTCAACAATGCCAAAAACCCGTTGCTACGCCTATTTATAGCAACATCGCGGGGAAGTTGTTTACGAAAACGTCTGTTTTTTCGTAAATATTCGCTGCTTTTTTCAAAAAACGCACAATCGCCTATTATGTTCCTTATACGGC
Organism: Pichia nanzhaoensis; assembly: GCA_030573035.1. Taxonomy (NCBI): domain Eukaryota; kingdom Fungi; phylum Ascomycota; class Pichiomycetes; order Pichiales; family Pichiaceae; genus Pichia; species Pichia nanzhaoensis. The sequence goes on from JAJMCN010000005.1 coordinate 23,879, forward strand.
TGTTATTGGTTTACCCGCTTGAAGATCAATCCAAAGTCACGTGCAAGGACTGTTTTGTCTCGGAGATCGACGGTACTACCCCATTGGGAAGTTGTGCATTTTTCATCATGTAATTTACGTTCGAATTTCAGTTGTAGTCTATCTTTTATACAAACTTAATAGAGGCATAATGCCTGCACCTGAACATCCGACTGAGAAATCGCTTTCGAGCACTGTATTTCCTAGATCAATTTTATAACATCACAGATGCTGCCACTCATTTTATAGTATTAATGTAGTATAATTATTTCAGTGATTATAGACAGCATCTACACCAGAACAGTACAAGCCCTTGATGTGTTTGTAAGAGTAGTCCTTCGGAACTATTCAGGAAAAAGTTCATTTTCGTTGCACTGCTTTATAATCTTCTAAAACAAGTAAATGTACCAGCAACAAGCCACCTCTGTTTCTATAGGACACACTATATTAAAGTTACAGTTACGGGTACAAATAAACTAATGTTTTTTCACAACACCGCTCGCATCGGCCTTGGTAAGGATGTATTTCTTGTAGTCGTCAATACTACCCTCAAATCTATACACCTTACCGTCCTCACTGACCCAGATCTCCTTACACACCTCCTTAATCATTGTCACATCATGCGAAACCATAAGCACACCACCTTGAAATCTCTTCAAAGCATCGGACAACGCATCTAAACCAGACGTATCCAAATGATTTGAAGGTTCATCCATAATCAGTACGTGTGGATTGGCCAAGCATAATGCAGAGAACGCAACTCTCGATTTCTGACCACCTGAAAGCGACTGCATTTTTTGTAACGCCAAAGGTCCGCTTATACCAAAAGATCCCAAATGACGTCTGTACTCTTCGTCTGTTTTACCAGGATACTTGTCACTCATCCATTCCACTGCATTCTTTGTCAAATCCATCCCATCAACATGATGTTGTGCAAAATATCCAATTCTCAACCTCGAATTCTTTGACACCGAACCATCTAACGGTGTATTCACTCCAAGCAACACTTTCAATAAAGTGGTCTTACCACATCCATTCGCACCAACAAGCGCAACTCTTGAATCCATTTGGATATCAAGGTCAACATTGTTTAAGAGTAAATTTTTTGGATCGTATCCAAAACTGACATCTAGCAATTGTAAAATTGGTGGCGATAGTTTTTCAGGATCTGGGAACTTGAATGTAATTTGTTTGTCCTCTTCTGGTGGCTCCAATACTGGCAACTTTTCAAGCTTCTTGATTCTAGATTGCGCTTCTGAGGACTTGGCAGCATTATATCTGAATTTATCAATAAAAGTTTGTAGATGAACTCTATATGCCATTTGATTTTCATACTCTCTCTTTTGATTCTTGATTCTTTCTTCTCTGGTAGAATAAAACGAATCAAAATTAGCACCCCTGTAATAATCTAGTCTTTCAGAATGTTGATGAATTATATCTGTTGCGACTTCATTCAAGAATGCACGATCATGTGAAACAACAAGCACAGTGGCTGGATATGTTTGCAAATAATTTCCTAAATATGCACTTGATGGAACATCCAACATGTTGGTAGGTTCATCCAATAACAACAAATCAGGTTTACAAAACAACGCTCTGGCTAACGATAATCTCATTCTCCAACCACCAGAAAATGACTTGGTTTGTCTTTGTTGTGCCTCTTGGCTGAACCCCAAACCAAACAAAATAGATGATGCTCTGGCCTCTGCTTTGTCACTTTCAATTTCACCCAACTTGGAATGAACTTCCTCCAATTTATCTGTCAGATCACTTTGTTCATTCTCTAATTTTTTCGTTTCTAATGACTCCTCCTCAAATTCTTCCTTTAATCTTTCAATTTCATTCATTCTCTCTCCAATCTTGTCTTCTTCAAATAACAATTGCTTTCTCCAAACATCAGCATCTAAAACGGACTGAATAGCAATCGTATCATCACCTCTTAATTCTTGTTCAACATGTAAAATCGTAATGTGTTTAGGGATATCCAACTCTCTTCTAGATAATGCTCTCAACAACGTGGATTTACCAATACCGTTCTGACCTACTAAACCATACCTTTTACCAAACGCTAAAGATAATGATGCATTACTCAAAATTCTTTGGCCTTCACCAACGTACAAATCAAACGTATCAATTTTAATATCCTTGGACTTACCTGCACCGGCACCAAACTCAATCGGGTTGACTTTGAGGAAGAAAGAGTCATAGTCTTCCTTACTTTGATCATTGATGAGTTTCGATGCTTCGTATTTGACGAACTTGTTGTTTCTTTTGGCAACCTTTTTGGCAATCTTAGCTTCAGCCTTTTGCAATTTTTTCATGTCAACTCTACTCTCAATACTTCTACCTGTATGCTCAATATCAGTCGACTGTAGTAATGCCAGCGATGAATCTAACTCTCTTTGCTTATTGTTGATTAAACTGATATCCAACAATCTTTTGGAGGTATCACCAGTAATTTCTAGTTTAGACATATTATCTTTCAATTTCTTTTCCATAGACTCCTGAAGTTTTTCACTCAACTGCTTAACTTTAGTCGAATCTCCACCTGCACTGATAAGCAGTTCTTCAATGAAGGAAACCTCTCTAGGAACGTCCAACTGCTGTGCTAAAACTGCATCCTCTGTTGAATTTAAAATGTGTTGCATGTAACCAACTGTGTAGTCTGCAACAACACCGTCAATGGATCCGGCAGCTTGCCTCACTTGCAATCCTAGATTTGACATCTTTTCTTTGCTAGTGCACAAACCCAATGCTATTCACCCGTCACACAAACTGTGGAAACTGAAAACTTCAAGTCGCTGTAGGGGGAAAAAAAAAACAAAAAAAAAAATTTCGAGAATACTATTTATACCATTTAAAACTACTAAATACAAAGCTACTTTAGAAGAAGTTGAACTTTTCTCTTACCCGTGAAGTCATCAAGTATTGACTCAATGGATACTTCTACCCGATCAAAAACAGAAACAATTCTTTTCTTACCCGTCTTATTTATAAAAGTCAAACAATAATTGTCCTCATCAAATTGTGCAGAATTCACGTCTCCAAGCACCTCTAATTTAATTAAACTTTCAACTCCGTATTTGGGAACCAAAATAACTATACCATTGGAGAAAACCTTCATAACGTAACCTTCTTGATCACTTTGGTTGTTTTTCATCACTTGCCCAACGTAATATTCAATACTTGCTCTACCAGCAAATTGTGCGTTCCTATGACGTTTATTAATGTTCTTGACAACCAAGTCCATTTTACTTTTATCCATATGAATTTCATGTAATGGCTCATAATCGATTGCAGCAGCTAATTGTCTATGTGCAACAACATCACAATATCTACGAATTGGGGAAGTGAAATGCGTGTATATGTCAACGGCTAAACCATAATGTTTAAACTCTGCGTAACTGAAATTGCCCGATGCAAAATATTCAGCCGCCATCATGCATCTAGTCGCCATAATTCTGATCAATGTGTTGAAGTATGGATCCTTTGGATCGACGCATCTATCTAGAGAGTCAGCTAAAGATTTGCTACTCTCAGTAGAAATTGACAACCCTTTTTTGATCCGTAAAACATCATTTAATTGTTCAAAATTGGTGGACGGTGGTTCTCCGTGACGACGTAACATTGCAACTTGCGGGAAAGCTTCATATATCTTTCTGGCAACCGAAATATTGGCACACAACATGAATTCTTCAACTAAAGAATTCGTATCCAAAAGTTTTTTAATTTCAACTTCATTAGGGTCAGACGTTTCACTATCGGTATGTACTTTGACTTCTGGCGAGGCCAAGTTCAAAGCACCCGCATCTAATCTTTTCTGTTTCAGCTTCTTAGAAAGTTCTAGTAAATATCTCATACCCATAGTCAAATCATCTTTGTTTGATTCATCATCAATCCTTAGTTGTGCTTTTTCATACGCAAATGCCTCTCTTGATTTAATAATAGATTTTGTGAATTCGACATTGAGAATATTGGCGTTTTCATCCATTTCCCATAATACAGAAAACGCAAATCTATCAACATACGGTTTCAACGAACACAAGTCTGTACCCAACAACATTGGTAACATATCGATTCTCTTATCCACCAGATAAACAGAAGTTCCTCTGGAGGCACCTTCTTGATCCAATGGCGTACCTGCTTTAACAAAGTGTGTAACGTCCGCAATATGAACGCCAACCTCGTAGTTTCCATTCGGTAATTTTCTCGCATGTAATGCATCATCAATATCAACACACCCGGGAGGATCAATTGAACAAATCAATCTATCCCTCAAATCCTTTCTTTTCTTCAAAAAAAGATCTCCATTATTCAGGTCTTCAGGTACTTTCCAATCATGTCCTTCCTTTGGCAAACATGCTAAAACATTTTTCGAAAAAGGTCTGTATTCAACATCGTGCTCTAACAATAATGCCTCTTGTTCAGCATCTTTATCTTCAATTTCACCTAGTGTTCTAACATAATGACCATGAGGGAATTTCGAGTTGGAGTCCCAATTATCGATTGCAACAACAATTCTTTTACCGATTAACTCTCTGGCACGTTTAGTCCTGATTCTAATTTTAGGCAATGATCTATCCATTAAAATAACAAAGCAATTTTTTGGTGCATTACTAATAGCTTCGTCTTTCCTTACGGAGTTGGGCGATAATTGACCAACATATTGCCTCCAGCTTCTTCTTATTATACCCACAACTTTACCAGTAGGTAAAATCTTTTCATTATCGTTGCTGTCAGCACCTTGTGCCTTGATTGCCTCTTGAGCTAATAGTTTTCTTTCCTTGTCTGTAATGATGACCTCGTTATCATCATCATCACCTAGCTCATTCTTGTTAAGAGTTTCTTCATCAATAATTTCAGTTGATGGTTTCTTCCATTTGCTTTTTGGCAACAATTCAACAACAACCTGATCACCATTAAAGGCCCTGTTTAAATTTTCCCGACCTAAAATCAGCAATGGTTTCGGCATAGTTGAAACTGCAACGCTGCCCTCCAAGAAGTTGTATGATGAAACACTGACATTGCCTTGATACAAACTACCATTTCTTATACCACCCATCAATCTCGCAGTCGAATAATATTCAGGGTACCTGATCTCGTTCAATTTCTTATCAAAAGAATCGGTTGACGGTAACATATCAATCAACTCTTCGGCATTTGGAAATAGTTGAATATACTCGTGAACAGTGAACGATTGAACATGATCCTTAAGTGCAAGCTCTTTATTCGCCTTATCACCGGTAATTAGCAAAACTTTAATATTTAACTCCTTCAAATGTGCATTATAGAATTTAGCAGTTTGTCTAATTAATCTATCATTATAGTCGTTTATAATTTCACCATGCTTTCTTGGGATATAAGTGGATGCTTTGAATTCATTATGGAACACAACAAATCTTTTATCTTCATTCTTAGTTAGTGTTCTTAACCTCATGTAAATTGGGTAACTCTGATTACGTACCTCGTTTAAAACAGTTTGCGGTACAATCACATCATAAAAGACTTTATCATTTTCGAGAATATCAATTGCATTTAATACGATATTGGTGTCAACAATAACGTAATGTTTACCAATACCATTTTTCTCTAAACTAAGAGGAGATTCAGATAATACAGCATGTGAAAGTTCTCCAGATGGGCCTGGCTGGTAAAAATTTGAACATGCTTCACAAGCTCTGGAAAAACATGGAATATCGTCTCTTAGATAGTGCTCTCTGACAATTTTAGAAGCATTTCCATTTCTAGACCTGACAAAAACCTTTTGGGAAACGGCCAATCCTGAAGAAAGCCTCTTTCTTTTTATGGTCAACGACATGGCTTCTATGTTTTAGATATACCTATTTTGATCTTTTTTCAGAAGCCGTTACTATTTTTTATTCATGTTTCCTTGAGGAGAAAAAAAAATCCTAAACAAGATCCGTAGCAGGTGCACGGGTGGCTTTTCAAAAAAATAGTCGGTCGACCGCAACATGAACGGGAACTGTTCTTTATTCGGTACAACACCCTTTACCTATAAATTTATTTATATATATATATATATGTAATGGAGTGGTGACTAACCCCTTTTATCCAAAGCATCCTGTTTTTTCCATTTGGAAATCCACCCCGCAGAATCCACCTTAGGCACAAAATACACCCTAAGAATGTTGTCAAAGAGTGGCACCCTAGGTGCTGCACTCATCAACACCTGGTTGATAGCTGCTTTTTTGGGGATTTTAACCAACCCACCATCCTCGGTTTCCATGTATGCTTCAAGTTTTTTTGGCTTGAAATTATTGTGTTTTCCGTCGTGGAAGTATTCTTCTGGTCTGTCCATGACAAGTTCCATCAGTTCAAACGGTGTCGATAATTCACTCACCTCGGATACGACATCAAATTCATCAACCGTAGGGTATATCACCGTAGTAGGTATAACCATTTGTGTTTCAAGGTCAAATGGGTTCTCTAAATGGATCCTTGCATTACCAATTGTATCTGTACCGTAAGAAGAATGAATTGAAGTGATGCCTCTCAATTTTAATGCATTTTGCAGGTTTTCTTCTATTTCTAGCTGTTCCTTTTCTTTCTTTTTCTTCTTTTCTTGTAACTGTTTGATATTTTCAAGTTTTTCTTCCACTTTCTTTGTAAGTGAATTAACTGCTGCATTTTTATCATCAATCGAATGTGAAAATTGTAATACTTGTAGTGCCTCTTCAAAGTGTTCAATTGCAAAATATGCTCTAGCTGACCTGTACAATGCCTTAACATTCTTAGGCTGCCTAGTGATACACTCTTTACAGTCATTTATACATCTTCTGAAATTTTTCAGTTCAAGATTACATGCGGCCCTGTTTAAATACAAGGCAGCTTCAATATATTTGACATCACAACAAACATTCAAACCTTTGGTATAAAACTCTACTGCATCTTGATATTTTTTAGCTCTATAACAATCATTACCTTGTTTTTTAAAATTTTCAGCAATCTCATCAGGTTCACCCTCGTATGCCAAAGATTTTAGTGCTTCAACTTCTGGTCTCTCTTCACCATCTTCACTCTTTAAATCGTTCATAAAGAAAGGAAGTCTGTTCAACTCAGCCATAATTTCTTCTGTTGTTTTGGATGAAACTTCTGCTAATTGTGGTGGTAATTCTGGATCGCCATTCTTTGACATCTTAGCTTTACCGTTGATATTCTCTTCTTTTTCTTTCTTTTGATTGCTCTTTTCCCATTCTTCCACTAACGCATCCACCGTTGCATTGTTTTCAAGCTCAGTAATTTCAACCATAGTGGCTTCTGTACTGTTTTATGTAGCGGTGAATTTGCTAAAACCAAAACTTGAAAAATTGAAAAAACCCAAAAAATATCAACCGTTTTTCACTGTGAGAAAATTTTTTGATATGCTAGCGTTAGGAGCTACAAGGTCTTATGCATATTGGACAATCATCAATGTTTACTATATCGTATGCCAGACTTTATAAAGTAACTTTTCAATACATTTCACTGCAAGATTTGTAAACGCTTTATTGTATATTTTAGATAGAGCCTTTATAAAAAAAGAGAGACGAAAGCATAGAAAAATATAGACAACAATACATGTCAGCATGTCACCAGTTAATGAAAAAGAAATTGGTTGTGATAACAAACCGCAGAGCAACACTAATATTTTTGGGAATGATAATTTTCTATGGACATTGACGAAATCTTTTCTGACACGGAGCTTTGATCTTTGTCAGCGGAAGAACAAACCATGTTCATCAACATTCTTGGCAAACTGGTCAATTCTGAATCTGTTTGTATTGAATATCCGTTGCACGCTACACCGGATGAAAGTGAAACCCATAAATACAACACCCCAGCAAGCAGCTCAATTTAATGCTCACCAACGATCAAGTATCCGCCCTTCTAATACACTAAAAACTACATAAATTACAAAATGAAATCAGTCTTCGTTCCATTTGTAAAACTTTTTGTAATCCTCGTACAACGTTTTAAAAACTACGCGTCCATGGTGATCCAAAGACTTGTTTATGTAGTTCAGTTCATTGATTGTGAGAAGGTTAAGCATGATATTAACTGCATTGTCAAGATGTTTTTTGACACTAGTTTCAATTTGATATTGTAGATATAGTCTAATGTAATTCAAAATCAGTATTGGAATATACTTTCTCAATCCAACTTTTGTCTGTGCTAGTGCGTTACTTATTTCTGAATCTTTGCTGGACAAGCTATCATTTACAAACTTGACCGAAATGTTATGAACGTTTGGTTCACAAATATTACTAACCAATCTTTCAAATGACAATCCGCTTTCAAACGACAGTTTATTTGAACAAATAAACAAGGTCTTCATCAATGATGTCAAAACAGTGACAATTAAATGATTTCTTTTTGATAATCTTCGCCTTTGATATAAAACAATTGATGAGATAGTTTGACATAAATCAATATAATTATCCCTCAATAATATATCATCATTATCTTTGTAACTCTGCAGAACCCTTGCAATATGGGAAATAAACGAAATCGTTAATTCCAGTGAATACTGTGTGAAAAGCCAAAATTTAGTGGATACTGCAGTTTTCAAGCTATTCAATAGCGCAAAAATATCATTAGGATGATAACCAACCTCATACATTCTTGTAAAAGCTTCTGAAATGTTTCTAGTAAGCAAGTGATGCATCATTCTAAAATTTGCGCTTTCTTCACCAGTCGGTCTTTTTGCATTATTAATAAAAAAAGCTGATAATTTGAGATAGTTACCTATGTCTTTCTTGTCAGCTTGTTTTAGTGAAGTACAGAGACTAAACCACGATTCAATGAAAACATTACTATTCTCGGATAACCTGGAAATGTATAAATTAATTGATCTATCCTCTGTAGGATTCAAAACAATGTAGAGTCCCATAACGTAATTTGCCTTGTATAAATTGCCCAACGAACAAATGTAATTAAATAGCGCCTTTCTCATGAGATCATGATTACCATACACCAACCCGATTTTTTCAACGATATCTTTGGTTTCAGTATTATAAGAATGAGCATGATTTTCAAAATTGATACCTGTTAAAACTTCTAATAAAAACGAAGTGACTGAAGCAGAAAGGTTAGTGGCATCTGACAATGTGTCCAATATCTTGCCTATCAATAATTCTGTTAGTGACAATCTTTTTTCATCAAACTTTGTACCCTTGGACTCTGTAAGTAAAACCATCGCAACGGTGAGATGATTATAGCATTCTTCAACATTTTTGATGTTTAAAGAACCAATTTTGCGGCTTAAACTTTCAAACATGTTTTTAAGATATTCAAATGATTCAACGGGTTGGCTCAAGTGTATTTTGATTACTTGCTTAATTATATCACTATATTCTGTGCTGTTCATTGATGCCAATTTCAATAATGGGTCAATTTCAGTCTCTAGTTTGGACCTAAAAGTTGGCATACACAAAACCTTTTGAATTATTTTCACAGAGTATGGTTCGTTTATTTTCTCGAGCATAATATTTAGAATACCTTCTTTTTGTTTTCTATTGAAAACATAGACTGAAATATCCTGCAAGTACTGAAAAAACTTTTTATCAGCAATAAAACTATCAACAAATTGTGAAATAATTTTAGTTTGATTTTGAATCAAATGGTTCTTCAATACTTTATGAATAACTTCGCTAGATGAATCGACTATAAAAGATTTAACAAACTTCTCAAGATCCTTTTTTTCAAATAAAAACTCTAATAGCATAAACCATCTGCAAAATATTTTTTCTTTAAATGAAAGTGATGACTTTTTGTTGAAAAACGCTTTGAAGTGTTTTATGAACTTATCAGATGAGTATTCTGTATTCTGTTCAATTATTCTAAGTAAACTATAATAGTAAAAGTCGTTATTTAGCTGCTTGTGACTAAGGATAATTGAGGCTTCGCTTTCGATATCCTCAAGATCAAATAAGGCTAAAACATAAAACTTCAATTTCCAGCTGTGCTTACCCTCAGCATGTAGCAGTGAGATCATCTCTGGTTTCAAGTCAGTCAAATGTTTAATTAACGTTTTACTCAACGCATTTTGGATGGTACCTGAAGTACTTTTCAATAAACCCTTACAAACGGAGAGAAGGAAAACATAATTATTTTTTGGGTTTGATAAATAAAGTTCGGCCTCTGCTTTTACTAATCTTGACAATTGCGAGTAAGGTAAAGTGGCGATTTTCAGAGAAGTATAATCAATGAACTTATCAGATTCAAAATTGCTGGCTGGATATTGTTTGATTGATTTTGACCATATTTTGACAAAAGATTCAATTTCTCTAGCTCTATTATAACAATCAAATAGCTCCTTGATTAAGCTCATGGACTTTGGATCATCCAAAGAGCACAACTTACATATTTCATCAGTATATTTGAAGGCAACATCTGAACTTCTTTTGATGGAGTAAATAATTAAATCATAAGAGTTAATTGTATTTGACTGTAACGCATTGTGAACCAGCGACGTCAAAAACTCGGTGGATAAAGTTTTGTTCATATCCGTAACTACTTTTAATAATGTTGCAGAATGTGACGGATACAATTTAATCAAGACTTTAACAACATTTTCCAAATCTGCAATATCCAGCATGGGTATGAGCAATTTTAGCAGAAAAACAACTTCATTGGAGTGTAAAGTAGAGTTTTCTTCAACCGAAGCAAACTGTTCAATAAGTGTGACAATATTAGTACTTACCTCATCGGCAGCCAAAACTTTTTTGATCATTGATTTTAAATTAGTCTCTAGATTGGAGTCTATATGTTTTCTTTTTATTGCTATGATTAGATTAGATAAACAAGTCCGTGAAAATTCGCATCTATGTTTTGTATCATATTTAAGGGAAGTGGTATTATTCAACTTGAATATGGAGCAAACCAAAGTCAGTAATTTTTGAATGAGATCACTCGCGTGTAGTTCGTCATATTCAATCACCATTAGAAGCAAATATTTAATTATGGTCAAATTCTGATCGTCCGAAAGATGAACTTTGGAACTACCAATTAAATGATGTAGTGAAATAGAAAGTTCATTAATCAATGATTCATTTCTGTATAACCCAGCAGTAAAAATTTCTTGTAATAATTTTGAAAAGATCTCACCAAATTTAATTTTCGTTAATGCTTTTGACCTGATCGTCACCAATCTTTTATCATCACTACATATATCCCATAAAAGGTTGAATAGTTTCCAAGTTTCTGGGATATATCTGTATTTTTCAGGCTGTTTATTTGTGTGTGATATTCTATCAATTAATAGTTCCAAAAGAAACTTTTCGGTTTGAGGCAAATAAATAGAATGTTTCGAATTGTTCAGTAACTTTTCAGTAGTGAAAATATAGATGTCATGAACTGATGTATCTTTGCTTCTCAAAAACCTGGTGATTGACTCTGTACTCCTAACATCAACTGATAAAGTTGATTTTGCAGTCATATTGATTGGCTGCAATGTTTTTCAGCCTGTTCTAGCCACAGGTATCCCTAGTACGGAAATTTTTACAGGAAATCGAAGAATACATGGAAAGATGAAAAAAAAAAAAAAAATACAAAAAATAAAAAAAAGTAAAATACGAGAGCACCCACCGTTTTCAACCAACACACGCTTTCATACTGCTTGGCAATCACTGCGGTATCTTAAGGGCAGCATAGAGGCAAAAGCGGACATGGGAGGCAAGAATGTATCATTATTTGGATCCTCGGAAAATAGAGGCAAAGCAGACTCAATTTTTTCGTTCCAGTCACCAAATATAAACAACCATGATAACAAAACACCATCCTTTGATTTTAGTGCGTCAAAAGGTTCAACTAACACAAAGAAATTGTCCTTTAATGCAAGCCACGAAGCGGAAAATGAAATGGCTGAAGTAAAAAAGAATGCCGATGATCAATTGATCAATGAATATCAAGTACCTTCAGTTGAACATTTAATCCAAAATGATGAAATGGATGTTGCTGACGAAGACGAGGATGATGATGAATTTTTTGACTTGGATATAGATGAAAAAACCAATCTTCCAATAAGAAAGTTACATTATGAAGAAACCGATAAGAAGTTATTATCTAAAGGTGAGCATTTAACGTTTTCAGTTTCTCAAGCGACCGAAAAGGGAGTGTTATTTGCTACCTCAGATAATAAAGAGAAAGTCAAGAAAGGTGCCACTGAATTGTTCCCTTTTGATTTAATTCCACAATTAGATTCATCTTCTGAATACTCCCAATTTTTGAATAATTTATACAAGGAATTTGAACCATTATTAAAAGACAGCAGTTACAAACATTATTTACAGAACAAACAAAACGAAGATGGTGATGATGATGAGTACATGAATATAGGAGTAATTTCAACTATGATGGATAATAAACACGAGCGAGAATTCTTCTTAAGAAAAATAATGTCTTCAGTTTTGGATAACTTGCAAAAATTAATCAAAGAAAAAATGGCACATGATTTCGGCACATTTGGTGACCAATGGGTTGTAAATTATGAAGAAATAATCAATGTCTTGTTTCTTTTGAATGCGCTCTATTTTGGGAATGAAGACGAAACCATTGTTCTTTTTGAACAATGGATTGAACGAATTGAAATCCAACCAAATGATGATTTATTAGAATCCGTGTTTCAGGAGTCAGACAAACCATATGAAACTTTCATATTTTGGTCAGTTTATGTTAAAAAACTATTATTAAGGGGATCCTTCTCCAATTTGATTGAAGATTTGAACTCGTCGCAATATAAGGAACTTAAAACGTCAGATAATGAATTATTCCAATTAATCGAAGATTTCATCAACCTCATATCGTCATACGATCCAATTCTCTTTTCATACAATATCTCATCGTTTTTGAAATGGAAAAAAGTTGCTGTCGCATTAAGAGAATCAGCGGGTAATATTTTCACCAACAATAGTATGATTCATGGAGAAATTTTGGAGCTATTAAATATACTATCGGGATCATCTAAAACGATTGAAGATAGTTCCAGCTCATGGTACGAATGCTTTATTGGTCATTTCTTATTCCAAATGCCATCTAAGAAGCTTGTTAATGAATATCTACAAAAATCCTTGGATTTAGATACGTACGAGAAACCAATACCGGGAATTGATTCATGGGATTCGATATGTATAGAGTTATTCAACGGTAGATATTTGTCAGTCATTGCCTCTATTGAATCATTGGATAAATCCATCGGTACCTATATTGCAATCTTGATGGAAGCGTCTGGATTATTATATAGTTATCAGAAGGAAATACCAAAGAATGATCTAATCGAGAAAACTCAAGTAAGCAACAGTATCAGTAATAATATCGACAGGATGATTGAAGATTTGGCATTGACGTATTTAAACAATCAGGAATTATTTGCCATTGGTGTTGGCATAATGATCAATATAGGCAATAGGAAAAGTAGGCAAATTTTGTCTGAATTATTGCCGACATATGATATCAAAGATTCAGATGATTTAGAATGGATTTTGTCTATTTGTTCCAAGCTTAAACTTACAGGAACCATGAAAACAATTCAGCAAATGCAAGGTGAGAAATTTTACGAAAAACAGTTGATCCCAAATGCGTTGAGCTGTTTTGCAGAGTCTCAGTCCGTTGATAAAATTGTATCTGTTGTTTGGAGGCTGTTCGAAGATATTCTGGTGAATGAAGAACTTGATGAACACCTGAAGAAACAGCTATTTGACAACAAACTCAGCAAAGATAATGCAATGTTAAGACAGAGCTTATCGCCACTTTATGTTTTAAGTGAAATCGTTGCCAAGGATGTTGTGCATGACGACGTCTGGTTTAGGCGATTAGTGAGTTTATTTAGGTTCAAGTACTTACCAGAATACTATAAGTGCGGTCTTATAATGATTGTATTTGAAGATCTCAACAAGAACGTGTTTACTATTGACAAGTTAGTAAGAATCATTGAGATTTTAAATGATTACCAAAAAACCGTTTCCAAGGACGGGGATGTCCGGACGAAGTCAGAAGCCATGTATAACGTTCTTGTGGAGAGCCGGGGGGCTGACCGAAATTACCCTAAGGACCTTGACGGTCTGCTCCTAGCCGTCCGTAGGGGAATAGCCATGGATGTGAGCTTCACCTTCCTGGACGACACACTGTACTAATAAGTATGTTGTATAAAACTGAAAAAGCCCTAACAAATGCGACAAACTGGGAAAATTTTTTTGTTATCGACGGTATCTCTGTTCTATTATCTCTGCTGATGGGCTACTGCAAAGTTTGTTCTTCTTAACGTCTTTAATAAACACCTCTTCTGTTAGCAATGTCAGAATACGATAACGTTATCAAGCTCAGACAAACCAACCAACTCAAGTGTTTGTACACGTATGTATATATTTGTGCTTTATAGCTGCTCGATTTCTTGGTGTTGATGGTCACAAGAGTACTAACACCCAATTTATTTTGTATTTTTTAGAATTGTCCGTAACAAGGATACCAGCCGTGAAAATTTTGTCTTTTACTCAGACAGAATTATACGTCTTCTTGTTGAAGAGGGGTTGAATCAATTGCCTGTTGAGCCGGTAAAGGTTGAAACTCCATTAAACGTTAATTATGATGGTTATAAGTTTTTAGGTAAGATTTGTGGTGTTTCCATTATCAGAGCCGGTGAATCAATGGAACAAGGTTTGAGGGATTGTTGTAGATCTGTTCGTCTTGGTAAGATTTTGATTCAGAGAGACGAGGAAACTGCAATTCCTAAATTGTTTTATGTAAAATTGCCTGAAGATATCAGGGAAAGATATGTTTTACTTCTAGATCCATTACTTGCTACTGGTGGATCGGCAGCTATGGCCGTTGACGTTCTACTAGAAAAGGGCGTCAAACCTGAAAGAATCTTATTCTTGAACGTTCTAGCAAGCCCTGAAGGTATTCAAGTTTTCAAAGAGAAATACCCAAAAGTTAAGATTATTACTGGTATGATTGATGAATGTTTGAACGATAAAAAGTATGTTGTTCCAGGTATTGGTGATTTTGGTGATAGATACTATTGTATCTAAGCTAGGAAGACGGAAAACACAGTTGGAAGCCGCCAGTTTACGAGTACTGAATTTTTTTATAGACTTGTTATATGAATTATTTCTTTGAAAAGTAAAACGGATTTTTCTGCAGAAACGACAGAGTGTAACCGAAAGCAGAGAAAGCAGGAACTAAGCACTATGTGAACCAGCCGGCAAAATAGAAGCGTTTTGTAACTGCTACATGAGTTGAGCTGAAGCTTGCAGATGCCAATTTGACCAGTGCCAGGCCAGAAAAACGAGTCTATCTGCATTGCAAATATGTTTTCCATTTATTGCAGTAACAGCTGCCCAATCCAAAGCTGAGCTTTCTCCTGTCACCGTACATTGTGGTTCAAGAAAGGTGGTGCTGAATTATAGTGTTGGGTGGAAAATTCGGTAGATTGCAGTACTACAAATATGAATCTTATTCCAACAACAATCTTCTGCCCTTTGGAGGCAGCATCCTGTTAGTATAGCTTATGGCCCATATTCCCTCTCTATCAATCTATCTATCTGTATTGACCCCAAGCTCCCGAATAGTAGATCAGTTCTTCTGTGTTTACAGTCGATCGACTGCACCTCGGCTCCGATCCACACTCATTGGGAGGCTGATCTAGACTTGCCTCATGTTTTGCAGCTCTTGGCACCCTGGCACTTCACATCTGGGCCACTTCAGGCAACCAATAGCATGGAAGAACTATACAATCAGCCCATTGTGTTGGACAATGGGTCAGGAAACATAAGATGTGGGTTTTCTTCAGATGCGACTCCAAGAGTATGCTATTCGAATGTTATCGGCCGTCCGAAGTATAGGAAGATCGACTATCTACCGAGCGATATCAGCATGAATGACACGTTTGTTGGAAATCAAGCACAACTGAAACGAGGGCTTTTGAAACTAACGTATCCCATTGAACACGGAAATATTGAAGACTGGAGCTCAATGGAACTTATCTGGCAACAAGTGCTTTTGAATGATTTAATGAGTACCCCGACTACGTCGAATAGCACTTCTAACGAAGAGTTTTCTTTGAAAGAACACACTATTTTGATTACAGAACAACCCTTTTCCAAGCGTCGACAAAGGGAGAAAATGTGTGAAATTTTGTTTGAAAGTTTCAACATTGGTGCAATTAATGTCGGCATGCCATCAGTATTATCGTTGTATTCAACGGGTAGGACAACTGGAACGGTTGTAGACATTGGCGATGGGGTGACTTGCATTGTATCTGTATTTGACGGCTTTGCGCTACCTGGAAGTATACGTCGGATTAATATTGCTGGTCGTGATATTACGAGACAGATTCAGTTGGAAATTATGAAGGACGGCTATTATATGAATTCATCATCTGAATTTGAAATAGTTAGAAACATGAAAGAACGGCTATCATTTGTGCATACAAGCTTAGGCCAGTCAAACCTAATCAGTGATGATAGTGCAATACAAAACTTTCAACTACCTGATGGTAAGTTTCTTAATGTTAGGAATAATGCACTAAGTAACCCTTGTGATATACTCTTCCAGCCGGAGAAGTTTGGGATTGAGGAAAATAAGGTTCATGAGGCAGTATACCATTCAATACTGCGAACAGATGTAGACTTACGCGGGAAACTATACGAGACCATTATTCTCAGTGGGGGATCAACGATGATTAAGAACTTTGGGTCTAGGTTGCTGAATGAATTGCGTGGGATTGATGATGAGATTAAGTTGAAAATGTACGCATCTCCGGAACGGAAAAACAACTGTTTTATTGGGGGATCGATTTTGTCGAGTCTAAGCACATTCAATAACATCGTCATCTCCAAAAAACAGTTTCTAGAAAATCCGTCATGTGTTCATGATCGGTATTATTAGAAATATTGGAGAGGGAAGCAGAAACTTTGCTAATAAAGAAAACTATACAGTACCTATATATATTATACTTGTGAAATAAATAAATTGTAAACCCTTGGTATATAAAGAAATAAACGAAAAAAAAGCGTTGTTGAAATGTGCTGTAGACAAAAAAAGCAGGTGAAATTAAACTACCGATCTGTCTCATCGTCATTGTGATTTATTGTACAAACATCAATCCCAAAGATCGCATTGGTTGAATAGCCGTTATTAGTCATGTTCACATACGGGGTATTTCTACCAAATAATCTTCTTCTACTGCTAGGCAGTGGTGATCCATAGATATTCGAATGTGCTGGTACTAATATAACGGATTTTGCGTTCGCATTGGAATAAGTGATTGGTGAAGTGTAGAAATCATCAAGATATGAAGGTGATGCCCATAATCTCTTTACTACCGATGATGATACAGTCGCATTGTGTATTGGGGTACTTGTAAGTCTTGAAGGAGTTCTGAAGACTTGTTGTGATTGTGGTTTCATATCCAGGAAAAATCTGTGTTGAAGCTGCGACTGAGGTTGAGGTTGCGATTGGGGTTGCGATTGGGGTTGCGATTGAGGTTGCGATTGTAACTGTGAATGAGAGAAAGAGTAGGTACGTGAATTTGAGCGTGAATGTGCGCGTGAGGATGGCTGGGCTAGGGATAGTGATAAAGGAATTGGCTGAAGAGATTGTAATTGTTCTGCTATCGAAGGTAATTGTACATCTGAGGCATTTGGTGTCATAGGTTCCAATAAAGGACCTGGTTCACTTGGTCTTATTGGAGATAATTCGAAATTTGATTGACAACTAAATGAAGAAGTGAAATCCAAACTTGAGTTAGAAGCTGCTTGAGCTCTGACTGGGGAATAATCTGTAGAGAAGTTCATTGGTGATGCATTATTATAAGAGGAATATTGGATATTTAGTTCGGGTATTGAACCTAGACTTAAGAGATTACTGTTCTGATCTGCGGTTCGCATAAATGATGGATGGTTATTATTTATAGGAGTCGCTAGAACCTCTGCATTGGATGAATCCGCAGCATCGTTATCGGACGTCTCTATGGTTTCTGATTCTGGGGTAACGGGGCCGCTGCTACTATTATTAGTATCATTATTATCGCTAGTATCGACGCTCTTGGACTTTTGCAAAGAGGCTAAAGTTCTCTTTGATTCTTTGATATTACAATAGACATGTTCATAACCAGGTACAATTTGCCAGAAATGACCTTTTTTCTCCTTTGATTTTTCAGTTTTTTGAAATGCCTTGTTCAGAGACAAATTATGCCTGATTGAATTTTGCCAACCAACTTCACCCTTCTTGTAGTATTTGAAATGGTCCGAAATCCATTGGTAAATTTCTGCTAGTGTTAAACGCCTTTCAGGAGATCTTAATAAAGACATACCGATTAAAGCAGCGTACGAATAAGGTGGTTTGATGTCTGGCGTAAATACGATTTCTGGCATTTCATAAGGTTCCGGCAGTACAAAATTCGCAGGGACTTTAGCAATTTTTGATTTTTTATTGTTTGTGTTGCTTGCAAAGTTTTGGTTCGATCTTTTTCTGGTAAAATGTGGAGCATCCAATGGTTTTGAGATGTTTTCGTTAAGCCCATGACTGGGGTCACGGACGGGACTATCAGTAATCACTTGGATATTAATATTTGTGGATTGCGAATCATTCTCAGTTTTTGCACAAGATAGCATTGATTGATGATCATAACGGTTTGGAGAAGAAAATTCAGGGGATAAAAGTCCGCTATCGCTGGTCATGTGATCACTCGATTCTTTAATGACATCAATTGAATCAGATTTATTATTCACTGAAGATAGATTGGAAATTCTTAGTGTTGAGCTTGGGGGGGTTTTCAGTTGCGATTTTTTGGAAGGGCTTGTAAGACTCGCAGGAGGCAAAAGTGTGTAGTTTCCAGCTTGCATTTTTCCAGAACGTGATACTTACTTGAATCGCACACGTTGGCAACAGAGATGAAGCAAAACAGTCAAAATGACAGGAAGATGGGTTTTGAATAAGGAATCAGTGCAGTTAAATTGGTGAAGGCAAGGGAAGGAGATAAGACAATAGGAGGGGGGGGCAGGAAAAAGAAAACGACTTAATTGATCCAACTGCATCAACTGCATTATTTGCGTTAGTTGATTTTTCTGGCAGAAAACGCGAAACGCGCGAAAAAGAAAAAGAAAAGAACGCGTGTGTTTCAGAAACAAAGGGAGGGGAAGCAAAAGGGCAAGCGTGTTTCTGCCATTCCAGCGGCACGTGCGCCTAGGGCTTACGTAATGCACAACCACGTGATCTTGCTGCAGGTTACGTCATCTATTGTTTAGCCGGTGTTTTTTTTTATTTTTATCCTTCCGAATGGGGAGTTACCCAATTGGGATACCTGTAGATACATCAGATCTCTGCCCGACGTCTTCCTATTGTTTCTGCGTTTTCCCACGTAGCCCCCACGTTATGCTACAAGCTAACCAATCTGACACCAAAAAATTTATAAAACCCGCCAGGTGGACCTCAAAACTTTTGCGCAAATCAATCCACAAAAAGGTTCCAATCTCAAAGCCCGACCCAGACCTTTACCCAAACACAGACACAGACACAGACACAGACACAGGCCCTACTTCAAATTCAAATCGACCTTTTTCACCTACATCACCACAGCCTTCTTACACCACCATTGATTGTAGATGCTGCGGAGTCGTACTGAAATATCCCTTGAACGTTAATAGAATAAAGTGTTTAGCGTGCGATACTTATTTCACAATTGATTCGGCCGATACAACATCAAAGTACTCAACTTTATCATATCAAGCACTAAAAGATGCAATTGAATTGGATGAACTGAATATCAGATCATCCTTAGATGAGCAACTATCTATTCATAAATCTTTTCAAAATGTTGATACACTGATTGTGAATTCATTCAGTGATTATCAATCATTAAACAACTGTTTTATATTGAATCCCGAAAAATCAGTTTCATACACATCTCCCAATCTCAATTTCAGTCACATTAAAAAATTCTACGACTTACTACTTGCACTACCAACCAAAAGACCTTTCTTTAAGCTTTTGACTTACTCATTAAGCATCTTGAAACATCCTCCATTCAATCTAGAATATACTAAACTTAATTGGATACTTATAATTTTAGAGATACCCTTTCTTCACAACTTATTCACAGAAACTCATAATCTATCAATCCATTTTACTACCCTTTGTTATGAAATAACCAAACGAATAATTGCTATATTATCTTCAATTGATGAAACTTCAAAAAGCTACGTAATACATTGGTGGTCAAGACTACCAACTGATGAATTTATGAAGAAGATCGGTCTTTTCAATTCATACATCACATTTCATATTGGCAGGCTACACATTCATTCAGTTTATGACAAGTTGGGTAAAAAATTACTGGTGACTGAGACCGAGAATACTGTGAACTTTAAGGCCAAGTTAGACGTGAATTTACCGAGTACATTGTATAATAACGTGAAAATCTCAATCAACTTTTATACCGAATGTTGGCATTTACGTACTGCATGTAACTTGATGTCATATTTATTTTCTGCAAATAAAAGACACGAGAAAGTAGGTGATTCTTGCTTTTACAATAGTTTAATTGATTGCTACATTAATATTAAACAGGATTTTGATATTTGGCATTTCAATACCTCCTTTGTTGAACATCAAAAATATCCCGACTTATTTCCTCACGCCTTGACAAATGATTATTTATTAATGGAAGCTAACAAATCATACTTGGGAATTACAGTTTGGAATGGTGTTTATAACATTTCTAAATTTACGCTTTGTTTATATCCATTCTTGATATCTTTAGATCTGAAAATTTCGATTCTTGAACATTACTCTAAAAAAATCATGGGGTTAAAAGCAGAAGAGGCATTTTTAAACTCATTTGTTGATGCTAGTAAGGCAAATGATATAGTTTTTAAATTAAACGTTAGAAGAAAACATTTAATTTTGGATTCATTCAACCAAATTCAAAAAAGCCCAAATGACGTTAGAAAAATGCTGAAAGTTGAATTTATAGGCGAACAAGGTATTGATGGAGGCGGATTGAAAAAGGAATGGTTTAGTTTACTTATTAAAAATCTATTTGACCCTAGTAATGGGCTAATTAGTTATCAAAATGAAAATAAACTAGCGTATTTTGCTATACTTAATGATGAGAAATACAATTCTGAAATGTTTTACTTTCTTGGTGTTATTATTGGCATGGCTATTTACAATTCGGTCATTTTAAATGTTCGATTACCTAAATTTTTGTTCAATAAGTTATTGGGTCATAAAACTACATTTGAGGATTTGAAGGAAGTTGAGCCTATGCTGGCCAGGAACTTGAAGAAAATCAGCAAAATGGCTGAAGTAGAGACACTAAATTTGAGTTTTCAAATTTCAATAACTGATATTAACAACGTTACAAAACAGTATGATCTAGTACCAGATGGATCCAAGCTAATGGTTAATGATGTAAACAAATTTGACTACATAACCTTGTACTATAAATTTATTCTAGACAAAATCGTTAAAAAACAGTTCGGTCAATTTTTGAAAGGATTTAACCATGTTATGGGTAAACATTCTTTGAATCTCTTTACACCCTCAGAGATTCAACTGCTAGTTATGGGCGATGATAGCAATTCTAAGTTTGATGTTGGATTATTACAGAATGTGTCAAAGTATTCTAATTGCTCAAACACTGATCAAGTAGTTGTTTGGTTTTGGCAGTATTTTGACAATCTGCCTGTGGACGGACAGCGCAGGCTACTTAGATTCATAACAGGATCAGACAGGATTCCAGCAACTGGGTTAGCATCACTGAATTTTAAAATAACAGTTTTGATCGATAAAGGTAAATTCAGTAAGCGATTACCCGTTTCTCATACATGTTTTAACGAACTTTGTTTATGGAATTATGAATCAGTGGAGATATTAAGGAATAAAATAGACACGGCAGTTACTGAAAGTGAAGGATTTGCATTACGCTGAACTAATCATTAAATAAAGACTAAATTATACAAATTTATTTACTGGGTTAACTCTGATTTTAGAAATTAATCTAAAATTGCGTATTTTCTCAAGTGCTGAGGAATAGAATCATAAAGATTCTTCTCTTTTAAGAACTTCTTTGAAAAAATTTTATTTGCATATTTGTGAGCCGAATCCGCAAGTATTGTAACGATGTTTGAACCTTCAGGAGCCAACTCTGCAGCCCTGACTGCTCCGATAACGTTCAAGGCAGCTGTACCACCTAAAAAGATACCTTCTTCATCGATTAAACGGTACAACATAACAATTGTTTCAGTATCGGGGATCAAGAACGCATCATCGGCCAACTCGATATCCTGTTTGACGTTATTAGTAACACGGCCTTGTCCAATACCTTCGGTAAAGGAGCCACCTTCACGTTCCAAACTTTTACCCTTAGTTTTGACATATGAGTAAAGACATGATCCTGGGGGTTCAGTAATGTAGGATTTGACATTGGGGTTGACGGTTTTCAGATATCTTGTCACACCGGACCATGTACCACCGGAACCGGAAGAACAAGTAAATGCATCCACTTTACCATTCAATTGAGTCCAAATTTCTGGACCTGTGGATTCTATATGAGCTTGTCTGTTGTCCAAGTTATCGAATTGATTTGTCCAGTACGCGTTGTCCAAACGTTCTGCATGTCTTCTAGCTTGATGGTTGAAATTTTCTGGATTGTCGAATGGAACAACTGGAACAGGGTGAACCTCTGCGCCTAACAGCTTCAAGGTTTCAATTTTTGCTGGCGATTGTGTGTTTGGCATGTAGATAACACATTTGTAGCCCTTTGCACGACATATGTGTGCCAATCCAATACCGGTGTTTCCGGCAGTGCCTTCAACGATTGTTCCACCAGGTTTTATGAGGCCTCTTTCTTCTGCTCTTTCAATGAAAAACAAAGCTGCACGGTCCTTCACCGAACCACCAGGATTCATCCACTCTGCTTTCCCGTAAATATTCCTGTTTGTACGAACGGATAATTTTTCAAGCTTGATCAATGGTGTGTTACCGACCGCTGACAAAATACCATTATCAGTGACGATGCTCTCCTTGTTAAGCTTGTAAGACATGCTGGCACGCTTAGTAAGGTGAACGAACCTTCTGGCGGTAGTGGAAAGCATTGTTCTGTGGTGGCAGCTCTTCAATCTAGGTAGCCGACAGTGGTTATCTTCCGATCTTGGCTCTCCCGAAAACATGCTCTTCGTGAAGGTTCACAGCACCCAAAAGCGGATCGTGAAAAAGCCTATCGCGCAATGGCACGTGACCTGCACGTGACCCGCACGTGAGGCCATAAAACTGTTTTTTATGTTTCTGATGTTGGTCTACGGACATGTATACAAAAATAAGACAGCCCAATTATGCCAAAAGTCTTTGCAGCTCGTCCTTGTTAGTTTGGGAGATATGGCACTCAACGGCTGGCAAGTGGTCGTGGTCATGAGAGTGTTCAATAAGAAATTGTTCGTCTTCCTGCACAATGGCGTTGTATCCGCTAAGACGGTCTGTTTTAAACGGCCCGTATGAATTAATGTCCTTTTGGTAATAAAGGTAGTAGTGTTGGACGAAAAAGATGGAATCAGCAACAAACACTTGCAATGCCAAAAAAAGCTTTGGTTTGTTGTTCAATATCGCCCAAATGTCGTTAACCTGCCATGCGTCAAGAAGTAGTTGAACAAACGAAAGCAATGCACCAAAGAAATCAAACCAGATCATCAAGATGGGCCACCCATGTGTAGATTTCCGGTTATAGTTATACATGATTTGCGGAATGTTCTTGCAGACGCTCATACCGATTTTCACCAAGCCTAAAGACGTGAATAGGCGCATCCAGTTGAAACAATTGGTAACGGGCTCCATTCCCTGATCCTTGTAAATGTAAATAGAGCTTCCAATTAGATATGTTGCAACCAGCGACAGAATAAGCTTAGCGGTGCTGCTCAGCTGTTGGTTATCGTTCTTCTTGAACCCCCAGCAGTACGCTTGTGAAAGGATAAGTGAGTTGGTAAATAGATTATGCACTCCAAAAATAACGTCATTAAGCTTGATCAAAGGCCATTGGCCATACTCATCGTAAAATTCCTGTTTTACAACAGAAGATGCCCACATAGTGCCAGTATATAAGGTGTACAAAATGAACCCCATGCCATTGAAGTACATGTAATCTATGGATATTCCTTGCACGGACTTGAGCTGCGTATTCGAGATAATAGTCGGGTAGTTAGATATCCCCCATCCGACGACGTACATCCATCCTATGAGATGCGATAGCTCAGCGATCATTGTTGTGGTACTATCCAATATCCAAGCAGACAGCAAGTGTACAATACAGCAGAAGCAAAATTTATTGCCGATAGGAGAGGAATTCAATATAATCTATCGTGATGCGCTTATCGCCTGCTTCGGCCGAGTTGCTCGGACATGTTTTTCGGTTCTAGCTGTTATCAAAAACACAGTTTCTGAGAAAGGAATGCACTATTACCATCGCTTGATATCTACATACCTGAAGATATTTGCTAGAGTGGACTAAAAGCCTTTTCTGATATTAACAGCAACAAAAATTAGAAGAATTTGCAGACTGTCTACTTATTTTGTGAACAAATTATATGTTTAAACAAAAAAAATGCATATATAGAAATATAAATTTCGCCTCAGTTACTGTATAGACACAGTAATTCTACAAAATGTGCTACTGCAGACCAATTATGGATAGCTCAAGAGTCCACACGCGTCTAATGTGGACCTTGATCTTGGTATTTTTAATCTCATTACCATCGCTGTCCACAAGGTGTAGGTCAGAAATGTCAATCTCCACAACGCTGTCCGCCCACCAGCATTTACGTGCCGGCTTCCGCCAAAACAACAGTAGTTTGGTGTTGTTCTGATTGTTTTTATTTCTAACCTTAGATCCAGCTCTGGAAGATAATGAATGTGCCAATGTAGACAACCTCGATTTCATCTTTTCTTTGTGCCTGCCACGGTCTTCATGCTTATCACCATTTAAGGAATTACTGGATGAAGTAACAGGAGCGAGTTTCGGAGATTCGTTAGGTGTATTAACTTCACTATTATTAGTTGAAGCATTATTCTGAAGACGTGCCAGCGTTAATGAAAAAACAACAGTTTTACCAGGTTCCATAGATCTATGGCCCCATTCACCGTCTGTTTGAAATCCTGAAGCACATAACATATCCATCAAGTGTTGTTCTGCAGGTTTTAATTGTTTACCAGCAACAAATCCTAAACCTTCAAAAATCTTTGTGTGTTCTAATAACTTCTGTCCAACGACGTACTTAACATGTCTCATTTGCTCTGCACTTAAATTTGTAACTGGTGGTATGCAATAATAATCCAGGTCTTCACGTAACACGATTATGGCAGGCCTTTCATTTAGAATATTTGGGTCATTGATATCATAAAATTGCTCTTGTGAAGTTGCTTCGTTCATCACATGTAAATCCCGAACTGCGGAGTCAAATATCTGACAAATATACTGAAAACACTCAGGAGAGAAATTAACGAAAACAACGTCATTTTCGGTTAAATTTGTAATCACATTACCGTCCATACCAACAAAAATACCGTTGGGAAACAGACAAAGTAAGACCGACTCTGGCAGTGCCATCAAATCGTCCCTTGTGATGGTGAACAGATGTCCACGCATGTTCATTTTGATCTCTGTGTTGTAGTCGTCCATCATTTCGTCCTGCGCCTGCATGAACCCGGCGTTGCCATCGTCCGGGCTCACCTGGGTAAGAATGTTTTCGTGTGACATGTCCTGCACTGCTTCACTGCGCTCTTACTTCTCTCAACTCCAGCTAACCCTTGCCTTTGCCTTTGCCTTTGCCTTTTGCCTTTGCTTTTCCTTCTTTCTGCAAAGTAGAAAAACACACTTTTTTTTCCTCACCGCGAAAGAAACGAAAAAAACTGAGAAAATAAAAAATAAAAAAATAGAAAATGGAAAAAATAAAAAAATAGAATATTTGATCTGCTATTTTCACGGGGAACGGCTCAATTTTACCATTCGCCTTCCCCTGACGACACATTTTTTTTCTGTCACAGCAATCATGTCTTCCAACAACCCCCAAAGTCCATGTGTCTGCAAGAAATCAAAGTCCGAAATGTGTTTGTCCACCCAGACCGTTCTGTTAGGCACAAAATCCAAGTCTGTTGCAGATTTTGACGAAATCTACAACTCATCAGAAGAGGATGAGCCAAGAGAGAGCTTTCCTTTTTCTCGTGATTTGGCTGCATTGAGCCGCCGCCATCAGAATAGAGGCTATCTTGATGGCTTGACCACAGGCCGTGATCGTGGATTACAAAAAGGTTTTGATTCCGGCTATCCGCTGGGTGCTCAGCTTGGTGGTTTGATTGGTGAATTGACAGCCGATACCGTTTGGAGATTTTGTGTTGGCCAAATCAACAAAACCACAAGAGACGAAGCATTCTCTGAATTGAACATCTCACATATTTTAAGTTCAAAGTATTTTGATGTTAATCTGAACTTGCAAGCTCCAGAAGATCATCCAGTCATTGCCAAGTGGACTCGTTATTATCGTTCCTTAGGTGATGCAATCATCTAATACCGGTTTTCCTTTACTATAATAGATAATACACTTTTAAAATACCCTCAACGCGTTTAATGACTCCAAATGACATAACGTCCTCCCCATGATCTTTATTGGGTTATGATTTTCACTTCTGAACTATTATTTTTGAGAATTGTTTTTTTATGTCTCTATGCAATTCTTTCAATTAATTTCAAGTTCTCTTTCAATTCTAACATTTTACTTATTATTTTATTTATTGTTTTATTTATTATTATTCTTTTATTTCTCTTTGATTACTTTCTTCAAGTTTCTTTTATTATTATGATCTCTTATTTACAAAAAATGCTTATTTACAAACTACCAAAAAGAGCACCAGCCAATATAATGTTGGCATAAATTTTCAACACTAGTAGCTTGTTGAATAAGTTTGTCAACCTGCGTCGTAACATCCAATCCTTTGAATCTCTTGAAATCGTTCCCTGTCAACTTATCATTGATTCTCTTCAAAACGCACGCCGCCCTAGCATCTCTAACACTTGCCTTATATCTACTTGCCATATCCGCTGCTTCTTCTTCCGTAATTTGTCCACTTCTCAATAATTCGGAATAATTATTATCCGGTAATTTAATCGGTAATCCTGCTTGTTCAATGACTCTTTGAATTGGGAAATCAAACCCCCAGTTAATCAACGGATCGTATGCAAAAGCTTCTAATATGGCAATCAAAGAATCCTTATTATCACGTAAAACTGCCATAACGTTCTCGCTGGTTATACGAAATGAACCCTCAATTCCACTAACTTCCATAGCATAACTTAACATACGCGTAAGCCTAAACGGCACTTTTTCAGGATACTTATCACGCATGATTGCAGCCTCAAAACAATCCCCAAAATCAATATGGATAACTTTACCCGTAATCCTATCCATCATCAAATTAGATGGGTGTCTATCACCTAGACCAAGAATATACCCGACCATTGACATTACCGCCAATGATCTAGTATATGTCGTACGTCTATCCAGCCAAGATTCAGATGATTTTGATTTGAACCATAAAACCTTATATAAATCTTGACCCCTTGTTATATCCAACGCATATGTAAAGACTTCAACTTTTTCTAATAAAGTTAAATTATCATAATCTGGGGACATTTGTAACATCACTCTATGTTCAACATCTAGATAGATTTTTCTTGGATCTCTATATTCCTTAATCAAAACATGGAACGTATCTGAGTTTGGAACCCATCCCAACAAACCAGACGATGGTGAAAGAGGGATGGCCGCATATTTTTGAATATCAACATGTCTTTTGAAACATTCAGGATCATTAGCTAATAGAGTATTAACCAATCCAAACAACTGCATAACCAAGCTATCTTGTCTGATATCTTCATGTGCTTTAAGTAAAAATGTGTATGTTTTACCATCACTACCATTAATATGAAATTTACGCGGTCTCTGTTTTGACGTAATAACCATGAATATTGGATCAAATTTCACAATCTTGATTACATCCTTACCGGATTCATAAGTACCAGGAACAGCCAATTCTAAATCATGTGCATGCAATAGTTTTGGTGAAATATGCTGTAGATCCAAATTTTGCAATAGCGGTAACTGTTTGGAAATTTTCCTGAAAACAGTATAGTATAAATCCCACGCTTGATTAATATAAGTTACGTCTCTGGTACGTTTGAATTGATGTAACCATCCATGCGCATCATTCAAATCCTTACCAAACGCATTAGTGAACGAAATTTCACGAATTGTTTTAGGACCTTTCTGAATTAATTCATTCAATGGATCTAGAATGGTAAACATCTTTTCAACATCATGATCATTAAAATATGCCCTTGATGCATCCTCTAGTGCTTCATACCACATTTCGTGCCATAACACTGAAACTCTGATTAGCTCATTACTGACCATATCTGCTTGATCGACTAAAACTGATGAGTGAGCCCTCATTTTATCAATAATTGTCAACGCTGCCTTTTGTCTTGAAACACTTTCAGACTTAATTGCAACTGTTAACGGGTAAACTAATGCTTGTGGATGTGCACGACCCAGTTCGGATAATAATCCCAACAATGAGTGACTAACAACTGGATCAGGTTGATGAATATGTGAAATTAGTTGCGGAATAACATCTAACCAGGTATCCACTTTGACCACTTGTAGTCCTTCTTGCATTGCAGTGGCAACCTCTTCGACGCCACCAAAGTCAAGCCACAGTGTTAATAATCTAAGTATGTCCTGCAACGGATTAGAATATGATAAGGCAATTGAATGGAAAAATCCTTTGACAGCAGGAACAACATATCTCAGAATCATATTCATGTTAACGTTGTTATGTTTGATATCAACTTGATTATAATCACTGCCATTCAAGCCATTCAGGTTATCATAATCGCTACTTGTTTTCGATTGTGAAGCAATGTAATTTTGGCGATGCTTGGATTGCGGCGATATAACCTCAAAATTTGCCAGTGCCCAATTATGCCATGCCTTGTACCATTTTGGATCGAAATGTGTCGCCAACAAAAATGAACCTAAAATGCTTGACGATTCTTTTTCAATCCAATTATCATCCATTTCAATTTTCCATTCACCTTGCTTTAAATAACATCTTGCCAATAACTTCGTGAACTTCTCGATATCATCAGTAATACCTGGTATATTTGTCGGTAGCGGTTGTGTAATGACTTCATTTTCATTCAAACCTAAATCACGTGAAAGTTTAGATGTGAAATCTACTAAATGGTTCAACGCTTCCAAGTTTTGACCTCTTGACCACATATACTTCAATTGAGCATAAACAACATGCGGCGATGCTTTGTTTCCCGGTTTACCAGCAGATCCCTCATCCAATAGTGCATTCAATGACTTTTCAGCTAATCTTAACCTACCACTCTTACGACATAAATTGGCAAACTTAATCCAAATTTCCATATCCTGTTTAGGCTTAACCACCAAAGCACGAGCTTTCAACATTCTCTGCCAAATATCAACATTCTTTTGACAGCCCAGTAATCTTTTATTCCATGTATCAATTAAATGAATACGACATTGGCTGCCTTGTGGTAAACGTTTATACTTAATGATTTCCTCTAACTCAGCCAACATCTGAACACGAACGACAACACCATATGCACGGTTGTATGATTCACTAACCAATGCTGTGACCTCAGTCGCAAGCAAATCACGAGCATTATTGATTTGCAAAATTGCTGCAGTAAAGTTATTATTATGAATGGATAGAATAGCATCGAAAAATGACTTGTCGGGTGAATCCTTCTTCATAGCAGCAATATAGGCATCCATTCTGTCCCATTGTCGTAATCCCCAGGCAGCAGCTGCTGCAAGCGGGGCAATTGCACGTCTAATGTCAGGTGTACTATCATCCCATTTATCTCTGGCTAGCATACTTAGCGATTCCCATTCACCTAATGCATGCAAACAACGCATTTTTCCCATTGTAATTTCAGTTGAGTTGGGTTCCTCCTTTTCTCTTTCGTTATATGCGTGTAAGGCATCATCCCAACGCTGTAACTTTTCATACCAAGTTTCCTTTAGTTGTAAACCATGATGCTCCTGTGCATATTTCAAAATACCAATAGCTGCGTCGGACTGTTGCAGCTGATTATTGATAGTGATTAACGACTCAATGGTCGGAATTGATGGTTCCTGAATAAACTCAAGTTCTTTGTAGTGTAGCGCCTTGGCATATGAATGGCTTCGTTGAGCATATTGGCCCAATGTTTGAATTCTGATTGGTAACGATTTTTCATCGTGTTCTAGAAATTCAGTCAAGTTCAATAATGCTTGATGAATCTCGGGTGAACTATTGACGGATGAAAGCGCAATACACAAAGTTTGAGCCAACTCACCTTGATACTGAATATGAAGTTCATTCCAACAACTCGCAAAAGCACAATTAAACAAATCTTTAGCAAGTTGCGGATAAACTGTAGCTAATCCTGTACAAGCACGAAGGGTCGACGACGGTGATTCCTTCAATAGCTCAATACTCAATTTTCTCATCCATTCCTGCCAATCGTCCTTCGTTCTTTTTGAAGTACAGTCCCAAACCAAACGCAATGTTTTCGGATTTACTGATAATTTCTTTTGATTCTGTGCCGGTGCAACGTATTCGGATACAGTAGGCTCAAAATCTGGATATAAAACAACACCAGACGGTAACTGTTTGCCCTTATTCAGTTTGACTACAAATTGGTCATATAATGGGAACTGTAGCTTACTCTTGATAAGAACTGATGAAACAACAGGAATGAAAACTTTGAAGTCCGATCCCATTTGTAGAAGTAATGAACAAATTGTGGTCATTGCAACCGTTTTCAAGCTAGTACCCTCATAGTTACTTAATAGCCTTAATAGCGGTTGAATTATTTCGGATGCATAGTCGTTGAGTGGAACAGTACGTGAAAGTCTACCTATACATTCAATTGCTGCTTTCCTGACATTAAAACTGGCATATTCAAACAATTTGATTAATGATGGGACAATCATGTAAATGTATGGTTCCAAGTTGTTACCAAAAATCGCAAAGGCCTTCAAAACTCTGAATGTGGACATAGAGCCCGGTGACAAATCCTTTTCTAAAACGTTCAAAAATATCTTCATCAAATCCAACATGTACAGTTTAAATTCATCCTCCAGAGCATCAGAAATTCTTTCAATGACACTAATTATATTACATTGTAATTTCACATTAGGAAAAAACTCTTGAATCAGCGAGAATATTTGTGGAAGAAATGGACGAATGTTGAGTTTGACTATACCAATTAAATCACTTAGCTGCTGAAAATATGTATTAAGCATGGAGTGGGGACAAGTACGCATCACTGTAGCAAAGACTGGAATAACCTGGTCTAAAAATGGAACACATTTAAGTCCGAGATTCATGAAAATCTTCATGATGGCTTGAGTAACCGCCAAATGATGAGAAGTTAATGAGTTATCATTTAAGATTTTAATTAAAGTTCGGATGACCACAGTTGGGAAATAATCATCATTAGTAGGGGATTTACCTTTCATTAGAAGCTCCATATCAATCGGTGGTGCATTTTGTCTGGCGACTGTTTCGGAATCATGTCCCCTTCTTTCAACTTCTCTATGCTTATAT
Organism: Pichia nanzhaoensis; assembly: GCA_030573035.1. Taxonomy (NCBI): domain Eukaryota; kingdom Fungi; phylum Ascomycota; class Pichiomycetes; order Pichiales; family Pichiaceae; genus Pichia; species Pichia nanzhaoensis. Next base: position 55,565 of record JAJMCN010000005.1, read on the forward strand.
GGGTCTAATGCACCCAATATACCTAGCAGTCTCACTGTATCTCTTCTAACAACAGTAGAGCTTTCTGATTTCAAAATATTCACTAATAATCCTAAAAGTTGAGGATAGTCCAGTAGTGGTTGAATGACGTAGCCAGCAGAACCTGCGATCTGCGACAATGTTCGAAGTGCAGCATCTCTTTTGATGCCCGTTGTTTGATCTTGGAATGAATCTATCAAAATTGGCATAATTTTAGGAACAAATGGAAGAATTGCAGTACCAGAAACGTCTGCCATAAATCCAATGGTGGAGATTGCGGATGATGAAACAATTGTCGAAGTATCTACTGCTTGCGGTAAAACTGCGTCCATGATTTGTCTCGTGTAAGATTTGGTTAAATCGCCCGTTGATGAGATTAAGATACCCAAAAGTATATTCGACTCTTCTTTGATCCTGGTTGTATATCCACCATACTCCAAATTTGTAATCAACTGAATCAGCATTTTTCTTAATGGGGGAACAATAAAGGCGGGGTTGAAGAAAGTCAAACGACCAACCAATCTATAAGCTTCTTTTCTAATTTCAAAAGCTTCATCGTTGAGAGTCATAAACAAGAGTTTAACATTTTCAGCCTGAGAAAGATGAGCATCAAATTTATCATCTAAACTTTTTATTATTTTTAGCCTGATTTCTGTAACTGGGTCTGTGATGCACAGAGAAAGTAGTTTGCCCAGAACAAAGTCAACACTCTTCAGTGAATGTGCACTTCTTTCAAAGCAAATAGAACTTCTTGCATAAATATTTGCACAAGTAACAGAAGCCTGCAATCTAATTTCAGGATTTTCATGCGTGGTGTAATTAACGATTGCATATTGAACAAATTCAGTCAAGTCGTAGCTTTTAAACTCAAAACATCTTAAGCTTTTCAACGCCTGTAAAATGATCAATACATCCGAGTCTTCATATACGCTTGATACGGGAATATGTGCCAACTCTGGTAGTTCCTTGATCGTGTTTTGATTAAAGGCGTCACTTTCTTTGAGTAGCATATTGTATCGGTAATTGTAAGCTAAGTCCATGTCAAATAATTTCTCAAAATCTGGCGATCCAGGATGACGAAATTCGTAACCTGATAAACAGAAACTGATGGTATTTATTAATCTGTCATTAATAATTGGTTCCAATGATGGTAAATGAATGGCAAAAATTTTCAGGACGCTCAGCACGTTATCGTTGATTGGAGATTTCAACAATAGCTTCAAGATTTGATATGCATTAATGAATTTTGTCAATAAAGGACCCAATGCCAGCACCAGTCTAGATAGACAATAACAAGATGCAGGGGATAATTCTCTTTGTACTTTAATTGAACCCTGGGAGAGACCATCACGAATAGTTTCCAGAATAATACCGTTCAAGTAATTAACAACGTTGTTTTTCGTTTCTGTGGCTATATCACCAATACTTTTCAAAATTATAATCTTATCTTTTCCCACTTTTAGTTGCGAAATGTAATATAGTAAAACACGATGCATGTACCTATCGACAAATTTAATTTTGTCGTACCTTGCCATCTTGGGGATTATAGCTGTGACAACAGCACGCACTTCTAGAGATTTATAATCCTTCACCCTCATAACGGTTTCGTAAATTTCATCGATCTTGAATCCTAGGACTGAAGTACCCTGATTAACTAGCTCTCTATAACATAATAATGAACCGTGGATAAACTCTGGTGGACTGTTTGAGAGTAAAAGGTTTTGGGATACTATGTTAGCGTTGGAAGTGGTAGTAGAGTCATCGTTGTTTGCTGAATTGTTGTTTAAAGATGAACTAGAATTATTGTTATTATTATCGGAGCCTATTATTTCGTTCATATTGAAACCTGCAGCTTTGAAAATAGCAAAAGCTTCATTGTATAGTTTTGAAAACCAGTAGTTACGTAAATCGTTATCTCTTTCATATACGATGTTTAGGCAATGACGCAAGCAAACGGCTGAGTCCTCTCTTATAACTGCCTTGGAATCTCTCAACCCGATCCATATGTTATTGAATATTTGTTTCACGTATTGATATATCAAGGCAGGTGAGTTTTCGGCTAAGGAGGAAATGATTAAAATTGCGGCATGTCTTTTACTTTCGATTTTTTCAGATATTAGCCACTCCAACGACCTTTTAACTTCAAAATCAACAAATTCTGCAGTCATTGAAACACCGGGAATTGCCAACTTACCAATTGTTGTCGTTGCAGTCCTCATGACAATGATATCGCTGGATGACAATAATCTTCTCAAATAATTTGCGTAACGAGTAATCATATTGGAATTCTCGTCAGTGGAAATTGAGTTTGGTGAAGGATTACCGGACAAGTTATTTGACGATGCCAGGTGTGAAAGTTGGGAGTCATCGGATGATGGAGATAACAATTCAATCAATGAATTAATTGCATCAATACCACCTAACTGTTCATTTGTTTTGGATGAGTTGATTAAATCAAAAATTTTCTTATTAATGTAATTGTTGTATACTGTTATTTGTTCTGTAGAGTTCAAATCTCTAGAAATAGATATAAAGTGTAGACGTAAACTTGTTGCAGCTTTTATACGGCGAATTTCGTCTTTTGACCGTAATTCTTGGAAGATTTGATCCAACGTAAAATTTTGCATTTCAGCAGAGGCGCCTGTTGGCAGTCCTAAACCTCCTAACTGGTGAGATTGAGACATGGTTTGATGGATAGGCTTTCTGCTAGACTGGGTGCTATGTATTTCAAAGCAAGGAATTAGGCAGTGTAACCAGTTTAAACATCTCCAACTATCAATACCATGCCCACACACACATCGCGAAGGCTATTATTATTCATTACTTATTTTCTCTCATATTTGTAGTTGCTTGGATAATTCGATTAGGAAGCTATAAAATATTAAAAAATAAAAGTGAGAATCAAAATAAAAGTCATTAAAAGTCATCAAAGAACTTAAAGTTAAGCAGAAACTCTTTGTAATAATTCATCAAAAAGAGTGCTACAATCTGCGGAAAACTTTCTGATACCCTCTGACAATTTTTCAGTAGCCATTGGATCTTCGTTCAAGTCGAATCTGAATTGCGCTTCATCATCAATGTAAGAAACCTTCTTGATATCTAAAGCTTTAGCGTCAGCATCGTTTAAGACCTTTGGAATTGGTTTGGTTTGGTGGGACAGAATTTCCAACAAACCTGGAGAAATGGTTAAATAATCACAACCTGCTAAAGCGGTGATTTCACCAATGTTTCTAAAAGAAGCACCCATAACAATAGTCTTGTAATTAAACTTTTTGTAATAATTGTAGATACTTTTAACAGAAACAACACCAGGATCAGTCTCTGGAGTGAACTCGCCCCTGACTCTGGCCATATGCCAATCCAAAATTCTACCGACAAATGGAGAAATCAAAGTGACGTTCGCTTCAGCACAAGCAACAGCTTGAACAAAGGAGAACAATAAAGTTAAGTTACAGTGAATACCGTAAGTTGTCTCCAATTCCTTTGCAGCTTGAATACCTTCCCAGGTTGCAGCAATTTTGATCAAGACCCTGTCCTTTGAAATACCCTGAGATTCGTACAGCTTGATAATCTCAATTGCCTTCTCAATGGTGGCTTTTGTATCAAAAGATAATCTTGCATCAACTTCGGTTGAAACTCTACCTGGAACAATTCTCAGAATTTGAACACCGAACTCAACTAGCAATCTGTCCAAAGCAATTGAAGCAATTTTATCTGGCGTATCAGCTTTTGATTTGGCGTACTTAATTGCAATATCAACTAACTTGTTATACTTTTCTTGCTTTGTTGCAGCTAAAATCAAAGATGGGTTTGTGGTGGCATCTTGTGGGGTGTATTTGGAAATTGATTCGAAATCACCAGTGTCAGCAACGACTACGGTACCGGTGGCTTTTAATTGTGCTAATGAGGAAGTCATTATGTACTAAGTTTGGATGTTGAACACAAGAAAAAGCAAGAACGTCATATGAAAGAAGAACGGAAGGCAAAGAGTAGACGTGCATTGGCATAAATATCCTTCCTGCCCTTGCCACTCCCACACATCGGCATGTCCACGGGGGCAGTGCCGTTTGCCTTTTTGCCACCCGGCAAATGCATTGTTCTCGGCGCCACTATACTCCGGATTATGTAAGCAGCATCCAGCCTTGCTTGTATTACGTAAGTTCTTTGCCCGTCGACCGTCGCAAAAGCAAACGTGCTACTAGAGTCTTGTCGCGACACGACGCTGTTTTTGACACTTCTGCCAGATTTCGTTACGTGGGTGGGCGTTGCGAGTTAGTAGGAGAAGACTTGTCTGTATATGGCCTGCCTGCATGCATGCATGCAAGCTGCCTGAGAGGTTATCAAACTGGATAAACTATCGTTTGGTGCTTTATTTTAGGTACAAGTGCAGCACTGTATCAACCACAACAATGTCTAGTATAAACACCCCCGCTGTGGTTATGGACAACGGTACTGGATTTACCAAGTTGGGATTTGCAGGTAATGATTCTCCATCATGGGTTTTTCCAACCGCAATTGCCACTAGAAATTCAGCAAATTCAAGTGCAAAACCAATTGCACCTTCCAAACCTTCATTTCTATCATCTGGTTCCAATAGTTCAGCGGCTAGTTCAATTGGTAATTCAGGTGGTAAATCCTCTTCTATCCATGGTAACAGAGATATGGCAGATTTGGATTTTTATATCGGTGATTTAGCATTAGAAGCAGCTAAAGGCCCCTCATATTCATTGAGCTATCCTATTAGGCATGGTCAAATTGAAAACTGGGATCAAATGGAAAGATTCTGGGAGACCTCAATTTTCAAATACTTAAAATGTGAGCCTGAAGATCATTATTTTCTTTTGACTGAACCACCACTTAATCCACCTGAAAATAGAGAAAACACAGCAGAAATCATGTTTGAAAGTTTCAATTGTGCAGGTTTATATATTGCAGTCCAAGCGGTTCTAGCTTTGGCTGCATCATGGACAAGTAGTAAAGTAGTTGACAGATCACTAACTGGTACAGTTATTGATTCCGGTGATGGTGTTACGCATGTCATACCTGTCGCTGAGGGTTACGTTATTGGTAGTGCCATCAAAAATATCCCAATTGCGGGTAGAGATATCACAAGTTTTATTCAAACAATGTTGAGAGAACGTGGTGAAGCAGACTCTTCACTAAGAACGGCAGAACAAATCAAGCAACAATTTTGTTATGTTTGTCCAGATATTGTCAAAGAATTCAGAAAATACGACAACGATCCAGAAATGTTTGCCAAATACGTTATCGATACGGTTTCACATAAAAAGACACAGATCGATGTTGGTTATGAAAGGTTTTTAGCCCCTGAAATTTTTTTCAATCCTGAAATTTGTTCAAGTGATTTCCTAACACCATTGCCAATAATTGTTGATCAAGTTATTCAAGCATCTCCAATCGATGTGCGTAAGAACTTGTATAAAAATATCGTTTTGAGCGGTGGTTCAACAATGTTTAAAGATTTTGGTAGACGTTTGCAAAGAGATTTAAAAACAATGGTGAATGAAAGAGTTGAGGCGAGTGAAAGGCTAAGTGGTGCAAAATCAAGCGGTGTTCAAGTTCAAGTTATCTCTCATAAAAGACAAAGGAATGCTGTTTGGTTTGGAGGTTCATTAATGGCGCAAACTTCGGAATTCAAAAGTTACTGCCATACCAAAAGGGATTATGATGAATATGGCCCAAATATTGTGAGAAATTTCTCATTATTCAGTGTACCATAAACTCGTTATGAACAGTTAACTAAATAAACAAGCGCCCGATCTGATAAGAAAATAGAATTTACTGCATTACTCGATATAATAATGTATTAGTTAAGTATTTATTAATAGTATAAATTAAGTTAAGTAAACAATGAAAATTTACCCAATGAAATATTTGCTTCTAACTACAAGCTTGTTTTATTGGACTCGACTTTTCTTTCCATGCTTTCTTTTCCTTATATTAACAAAGGAAAGAGATTGACGCAAATTTTTTCTAGGGTCAGAAAATATACAGACAGACCAGGTAAAGCAGGTGATTCTGGGTTTCGACATATTGCTGTTGTTCAATTTGATCGTACCTTGACCAAGCTTTAAAACCGTTTTTTGTTGAAGGTGCAGTCAGTCGATTCAAACAATTTACCAGGAAAAGTTACCGAAAGTAAAGGTTTCCCCACTAGAAAAAAATCGAAACAAAAATGGGGAACAAGAGAGGCAAGTAAAAATGAAAAATGAACAAGTTGTAGCTCTAGCTAGGGAATTTCGAAACGCCAAAAATAAAAAATAGACACCATGTAAAAATTCATGCTGAAATTATTTATTCTTTTAAGCAATTGCAAATCTAAAGAAAGTATACAATTATAACTTTTCAGTTAGTTCAGGAACTAGCGAGTAGATATCGCCGACAAGCCCAACATCTGCAACCTTGAAAATTGGAGCTTCTTCATCCTTATTAATTGCAGCTATAACTTTGGAATCTTTCATACCAGCCAGATGCTGAATAGCACCACTTATACCAATAGCGACGTATAAATCAGGTGCAATGATCTTACCTGTTTGACCAACCTGTAAAGAATTATCACAGAATCCATCATCAACTGCGGCACGAGAGGCACCGATGGCAGCACCAAGCTTGGTAGCCAATGGATTGAGTAACTTGTCAAAAGTTTCTTTATCCTTCAGAGCACGTCCACCACTGATAACAATCTTAGCGGATGATAAATCTGGTTTGTCACTCTTCACGAGATTTTCACTGACCCAAACGGTTTTGCAGTCGGCATCGACAGGTGCAATCTCTTCAATTGGTGCTGCCGAGTCTGCCTTGTCAGTTGCTGCTGCAAATGCTGAACCACGCACCGATGTCAACACAATGCTATCAGTTGTTTCAACGGTTAAAATGGCATTACCCGCATATGTTGGTCTAACAAATGTGTTTGCGCTGATAACTTTTGTGATATCAGATAATGGTTGAACATCCAGTATTGCAGCAGCTCTAGGCAAGACGCCTTTACCCATTGCACTGGCAGGAACGACAAACGAGGAAATGTCCTTGACTTTGTCGTTGTCACCCTTGATTAGTGAAGCAACCAGTGGCGCAACCTGTTCTGGAAGATAATGTTCGTAGCGTGCATCGGATTGAACTATGACTTTCTCAATACCTTCAAGTTCAGCAACACTTGCAGCAGCCGATGATGCATCTGGCCCAACAAGTAAGGCTGTGATTGGTTTCTTGATGTCCTTCGCTGCTGTAATTGTAGATAACGAGCCTGATGTGATCTTGGAGCCCGATGTTTCCAAGAGTGCCAGAGTGTGTGAAAATCTGTTGACGGAACGGAAAACTCCTGCGTTCACCGCTTTTCTGGAAAGTAAAAACATAGTAAATGGGCTTTTGTGTACTGAATTCAGCTCTGCTGTAGAAAAACGACAGTTTGAGTGAACACAATCAATGAGACCTGCCAGTAATGATACTCCAGTTTTTGTCCACCCACCCTCCTACGAGCTCATCCGTGTTTTGGCTGAGTCGGTGCACGGATGTGCTCTTTAGTGTGGAGAGCTTGCTACTTTTCTGTTTGAACTACGAAAGACGATTGGATATCAGGAAAACCTGTATTACTAAACTTATATCCATTTATAAAAAACACAAATTATCCCTTAATAATCATATGTAACCTTATATCATTTTTTGTCTTTTAAACATTTCGCCAAATTCGCTATCGTTTCCTAGAAGATCCATATTGACTGAATTTAGTTGATCTGCAGAACCAGACGTTTGCCGATTCATGTTCATTGTACTCAATGTGCCCATTGGATTTAAAGAATTATGAGAACTCAACGTATTTATTGTACCTATAGTACTCATGGTACTCATGGAATTTATTGCATCCAGCGGGTTCAGCGTATTCATCTCATTCAGCTGATTCATTGAGCTCATGGTATTAATCGTATTCAATGAGTCCGGACTCATCGCGTTCATGGTATTCATCATCGGATTAGGGGAACTCATTGTAGTTATTGGATTCATTCTACTCATCGTATTAATTGACGTATCACCTGCATGATTTATCGCTTCGTTGATACTCGCCTCAGAAGGAAGCCCTGCGGCAGTTAACAATGAAGGAGTGAGTATATTTTCAGCAACATTGGGAACGTCTTGTAGTAACTGGGCAGTGGGTATTGGTGGTGGATTTTTACCTTTCAAAATATTATTACTGGTATTATTAATATTATTGCTATTGTTGTTATTATTATTAATACTATTGTGTTTAGCATTATTATTACTATTGTTATTATTGTTATGATTGTTATTATTATTGGTCGTAGTACAATTATTATTATTCGTATTCTTACTATTGCTGTTGCTTATGTTATTACTGTCAATTTTGCTTTTATTATTAATGTTGTTGTCGTTGTGGTTGTGGTTCTTGCTCTTGCTAATAGTACTATGCTGCTGAATATTTTTCATGTGTTGAGAGTGTGACATTCTTCGATGAACCGAAGCATTTATTTGACCTCTCTCACTCATATTGCCAGTACCTTCATGTAACAAAACACTAGCGGTTCGTTGTGTACAAAGTGGTTGAGACGAAGAATTTTGTTTCAAAGGATGTAAGTGTTGCCGTTGCTGCTGCTGCTGCTGTTGTTGTTGGTTTTGGTGATGCTGATGATGTTGATGATAATAAGATTGCTCGACTGGAAGTGGATACGATTGTAATGATGACGATGGTAGTCTCTGTGTCTGGCACATGCCTTGTGATAATAATGTTGCGGGCGGCTGCTGCTGTTGTTGTTGTTGATGTGGCTGATGATGGTGGAGTTGCTCTTGCTCTTGATTTTCTGACTGTGTTTTTGATCTCGATTTGTGAGGTTGGGAAACCGATCCTGGCTTGACCTGATCCAACGATCGCTTCTGTGCTGAGTTCTGGATGGATGATGGTTGATGACTTTGTAGTTGCGAAACATGTTGTCCATGTAGCTGCTGAGGTGGAGCTTGTTGCTGTGAAGCCTGCGTAAGCGGAGTCTGTTGCAAACGTATCTGATTAGGAGGGGAATGTTGCATTGGTACCTGCTGATGTGGTTGATTATTAGCCGGACTTCCCTCAGGTGTATTGTTAGCATTGGAATCACCAAAGATAAAGTTGCTATCGATTTTATGCTTTCCAAGTATCTGGTATAAATCATGTCTCGTGAAAGGTTTTGCAAGGATGTCAGTCATACCATGATTCAGATAAGTAACTAAATCATTTGTACTATAATTACCTGTCATTGCAATAATTGGAGTAGCACTATCAAATGATCTAATACAGGAAGTTGCGGTTGCACCATCCAAATTTGGCATAACAATATCCATCAAAACTACATCAAATTTCACTTGGCCAACTGCCGCAATTGCACTCAAACCATCAGTAACAACGACAACGGTGCACCCATATTTCATCAAAAATTTCTTGCATAGTTGGATGCAAACGTCGTCATCTTCGACTAGTAAAACGTGTAATGCTGAGTCCCTAGGTCTGTTTGCTGCCCTCTCCTGTGGAGACAATGAAGGAACTTTTGAATATTCATGTTGTTTTGAACTGGAATGATCTGAATTTCCAGGCATGATATTAGGTGCAGCTGCTAAACCATTCATATTATTCAAGTCATTTTGAATCATGCCATCATTAATACCCTCAAGTACATGATTACCAGATTGGCCATGTAAGGTATTCCAAAGATCTAAATGAGGATATTCCAGTGCCGGTAGTTGAGCACCCATTTGAGTCAGGGTATTTGATAAGATCTCAACCGACCTTGATAAAGAAAAGCACACTTTCTTTGAAATAACCAGAGTTGTAGCTAATGAACCACATTTCTGATTAAGCGTGTTTACGTTGGCCTGAAGATCACCTACTGTATTGTTTAACACGTAGTTCTCCTTTTCACAATTCGTAATTTTGTCCTCCAGTCTTTTCAAAGCAGCGGACGTGGAGTTTGATAGCAAAGGTGACTCAGCCTGTTCTTTTTTTGCGGGTAGCTTTCGTTTGATATTTTCCAGGGTACTTTTATCAAACTTATTAAAATCAGGGTGTTTGAATTCCCAAACATTCTCCAATGGATATTTCTGTTTAGTTTCCGGTGACACTTTGACTTTATGGAAATCATATTTGTTGAGCTGTCTGACAAAACTTGAAAAGTTACTATGTTTGAAGTAACATGGCAAAACGTCTTTTGTAAAATCATTAGTATCATGAATTATAAACGAGTTGCCAGACTCTGTCCATCCAACAATACTATTAAATCTGTCTTCTTCCAGCATTTGAAACAGTTTTTTAACAAAGTCAGTGCTTTGACCCGGAGTTGCTGTTGTATTTGAAGCGGCAGGAGCGGAAGCAGGTGCGTCTGCAGGAACAGGAGCAGGAAAGGAAGCATGAGCGGGAGCAGGAGCAGGAGCAGGAGCAGGATCAGCAGGAGCAGGATCTCTAACAGCAACGGGACCCATGTCACATATAGGACCAGAAGCAACGTGTGATGCTACTTGTTCAGGTGCTTGCTCGGATTCGGATTCGGACTCAGACTCATTTTCTGGTTCTGGCTCTGGTGCTAGTCGAGATGGTGCTGGTCGAGGTGGTGCTGGTCGAGGGGGTGCTGGTACTGGGGGAGTTGGTTGAGGAGGTGCTGGTTCGAACTGAGCTGGTGGAGCTGGTTCCGGTTCTGGAGTAGGCAAGTTCTCAGACTGTGCTATAGGGCCAGAATGGGGCTCTTGGCTTGAGGTACTAATTGTAAGATGGTTCATACTTAATTAGAACTTTAAAAACAAACTTTTCTATACTATTTGGACTTTGTAGACTGCTAAAAATTTGAGCATTTGAATAAAACAGTTCAACAATATAGCTTTTTTTTTTAGCTTCCTGTAGTTTTATGAGTTTATTTGGATTTTTTTCAGTAACTAACTGTAAATTAAAAACAGCAATGAATAGGGAGAAAGGCGGTAACTATCACAAACGGAGCTGTAATGAAACTGTTGGGAAAACCAAAGACTTAATGAGAGCTCGACAACTGTAGTAAGCGTGCAAAGAGTCCCGAGAGTCAGCGGTAAACAACAAAGGTCCAGTTTCTGACAATAGCTAGGCCTCCACAAATGCTTTCAACTTTATTGTATTATTACATGCACAGAAAAGACAGGCGCCCATCTTGGCGCCAAAATTTGCCTTTCGCGAGGTTCGACGACGTTTTATCTGCCACGCCGATCGGCGCACAGGGAGCGGCTGCAGAATTAGATTAACTATAAAAACACAAATATTACGTAAACATCACGTGCACAGTCACGTGCACAGTCACTTCCGGGCGTTGGCGATTTTCACCTGAAACTCCACGAGTCCCTGCATCATGTTGGTGTACACTCTGGGTTTGTAGCTCTCCGGTTCCTTCTTGTTGAAGGTAGTCAGCAGGTCCCTGAAGGGAAGGTCCTTGCCTGACGACCTGCTGGAGCGGCGTCGCTGTTGGATCAGCTTGGTTGATTTGTCAGGCTTCTCAGATTTGTCAGGTTTGACGGATTTGAACGGTTTGATGCAGCTGGTCGAATTCCCTGTCGTGGAGGACTTCTCCATTTCGGAGGTGTTGGAAATCGTCGAGTTGGTCGAAGAGCTGGAGTTGAGCGAGTTTATCGAGTCATTTGGTTGGTGCGAGCGTCTTGGTGCTACGGGAGTGCCAGCAGTATTGTTAATAGTATCAGTAGTAGTCGCAGCACCAGACGTTTGTAAACTGCCATTGTGGACTATAGTATTAGTAAATTGTGGTGTTGGTAATGGCTTCCAAACCGAAAATCCAGGTGCCTGAAATGCGCCCCTCACTGGTTTCACTGGGACACCGCTACCCTTGTTAGTGACGGATGTCGGAGAAGTCGTTGACAGCTGCTCAAACCTGACCACCGTCTTGGTAATTGGCGTCAAAGGTGTTGCATGTGAATTTGATAGTTCCGTGTCAGGGGAAACTGTTGCATCTTCCGTATTTTTGCCAAAATTCGTAGAATTGAATGCTTTGGGTATATCTGAAGGTTTTGCGGCAAAAATGTTATGATTATTATTTGAAAACTTTGGAGTAGCCTTGTAGTCGTGTAACTTTTTCTCGGATGAATGGAGACTTGGATTACTGATCGGGGTATCTAAAAGGTTAGTTGCCATTGCAAACATGGTTTCTAATGTATCCGAAGATTCACGCGACTTGGTATCAAAAATACTTGAATTACGTGAGCTTTTTGAATTATTTGATGCATTGGAAAAATTCGACATATTTGTCCTAACTGAAGCTGAAGTGGAATAGATAGAGCATGAGGATGGTTTGATTCTTGAAATGCAAGGCTTGAGCCTAGGCAATGGTGAATCGAGTAAAAATGAACCCACATCCTCGGATGGATTACTTGCTGGTAAATTGACTGTCAATGGATTATAATTGAACAAACTACTAGCTAACGAATTATCAGTTGATGGATTATTAGTTGATGACTTATTATTTGATGAATTATTAGATGATGGACTGTTCGTTAAATAGTTGGGCGCAAATAGATTATTCGTTGAAGGATTTTTAGATGACGAGCTATTTGCCGATAATTTCTTGGCTGGTAGTTTTTGGGCTGATAAATCTCTGGAAAGTATACTGGATGATGGATTATTGCCTGCTGCATTTTTAACTGGTAAACTATTAGTTGGTAGATTCTTACTTGATAGACTGTTTGTCAAGATGTTATTAGGTGGGTTGCCAGCTGATACGTTTTTAGTTGAAAGATTACTTGCTTCTAATGAAGAAGATCTCAAAATTGGAGCCTTCAATGGTCGAGTGGACAAAACGGCATTAGGGCTGGATTGGCCAGCAAAAACCAGGTTCTTCTTACTCAATTCAGTGTCTGCAGCATCATTAAGTTCTTGACATAATGTACAGGCATTATCCTTTGATGAGGCTGTGGCACCGACTGCTCTAGCTGCTGCTCTAGCACTTTCATATTTTGACTTATTCAACAAGGATTTTGCTGGTGAGCAAGTAAGTGCCAGTGTAGCAGCAGTCTGTGCCATTCCTGGCTTAGAAATCAGACCTGTTGAAGTTTTTGCCAATTTTTTACTCGTAGGAGAGTATGATGAGATTGAAGTTAATCTTTTGACAGAAGGTTTTTTACTAACTTTTTTTATTTGGTTTTCCAAAGCACTATCAAGAGGTGAAACCGGCTCTGTTGGGCCGTCAAGTACCTCACCAATATCATGCAACAATTGCTCCTCAAGCTGAACCTGACAATCAAAAGATGATGAGGGTTTGATTTCATCAACTGACAGATGATGGTTTGAGTGTGTGTACATACTTTTGCAATTTGTACCAATATTATCCTCAACCAAACATATAAACTCATCTTCAGTAGGAGCCAAATTAAAGGCCAGCTTGGTATTATCGCATGCAACGTCAAGGTTTTTGACAAAGGAATTGTCATCTGGCAACTCGATGAATTTCAGCATGTCCGAGCTAGTGTCACTCTGGTTGTATTCAAGCGTATCCATTTTTGTAATCAACGGAAAATAGAACAAAATAAGCAAAGGGAAGTTGGATAATTGGTTGTGAACAAAAAAGTTTCTTCTAACAATAAGAAAGCGCCTAAGACAGCAAATATGTATTCAGCAAGAAAGCCAATTGTTTGCAAAACGGAAAAGATGTTGTATTTGAAAACAGAAGCACTAGTATTGAGCCCAAAATAACGTGGTGGCTGTGTGCTATCCTTTTTTATGCCAAGCTTGTGTCCGGTAGTTTCTGAAAGCGTGTCTGAAAACTGTGTATGTGGAATTGTACGGCAGCGTCAGCAGGGTCAGGTTTCTATGCCAATGCAGTGTCAATGAACTAGTAGCAGTATCTATCGATTTCTCTGTTTCAGCAGAGCAGATGTCTTGTCAATGCAACCAGAGCAGTGACCAAAGCCCAGTGCCAGAAAATTGAATGGCTCTGTCTTTTGGCATAAACTGCAACAGATAACAGAGAGTGGCTGGGAGGCAATTAATTAATTTCTACCGAGCTTCGCTGGTTTTTCTGCCCTTCGCACGTCCTCCTGTTTTCCGCTAAGCTCTCTCACGCCTGCACAAGGACACTTATCGGCTTCTCTGGATTATCTGCTAGCATAGCATCTTCACCATGTTTGCAACCCGTTTCAACGTTTTCTCTAGAGCTGTCCGTCCTACTAGAACCCCTTTTTTCTCTAATCAGCTGCGTTTCATCTCCGAAGAAACCAGAAAGGCAATTTCAGAGGCGGTTCATTCTGCTCCAGTGGTTCTCTTTATGAAGGGTACCCCGGAGGCACCAGCCTGTGGTTTCTCTAGAGCCACCATCCAACTGTTGGGTCAGCAGGGAGTTGATCCAGCCAAATTTGCAGCATACAACGTCCTAGAGGATCCAGAATTAAGACAGGGAATCAAGGAGTATTCGGAATGGCCTACCATCCCACAGTTGTACCTCAACAACGAGTTTGTTGGAGGCTGTGATATTCTTACCAACATGAGCCAAACCGGTGAGTTGGCAGAAATGTTGGACGAGGCCGGTGCTCTTATTCCTTTGGAAAAGCTGTAGTCATCAAGTAACATGTTTATAGATTTATGCAACAAATTTTACTATTCTACATTTTACTGTCATTCTTCGCCTTAAGTTGGAGACACGGATTCTCCATCTCCATTAGAAGATTCTTGTCAATGTGCGTTCTTCCCTGATGAGAAACAGAAACAAATGCCTTTCTGTCTCGTAAGGAAAAGAACGGGCTCATATCAGTTGCTTTATTGATGTTTCTACCCCCATTATTTGGTATACTATAGACCCTTCTCTACATACTATAACTCCTCAATCTTCTTCTCAGTAGTCGTAGCACCAATTCCGGCCTGTAAATCATCCATCAGTCTCTTGGCACCTGCCAATAAGTTAGAGTTGAATGATTCACTCATTTCCCGCCAGTCAACCTTTTTGAAACTTTTGGATCCAACTGCCTTATTGCATGCAATCTGAAACATCCATTCTCCAAACTGGAGGTATTTTTTAATAAGAGAAATGCTACCATCAGTCTGCCCAACCGTGTCAGGTTGTAGTTCATAACCCGTGACCATTTTGATTCCAGCTAAAATCATAGAAACAAGCACAAAATCAACTCCTAAATGGACTAGCCTGCCCGGCGAAAACAACTGTGTCCTGTGTTAGTACATTTCCATCAGCTAGTAACCCTGTCCCGTATACATACACCTCCCATACTGGCTTTGCCTACAAAGAAATATCCTCATCTGCTAACCACTGCTCACTTTCGCTGACATGATTCTAAAAGTTCACGGCTTCTTCAACATTATTCTGAAAATACATTGTATTTGTTACATATAATTGCACACTTTTCCAAACTATGGCACCTGTATCTTCTGCTAATACTTTAGCACTGACGTCTTCGGTGACTTCCCTGCCTTCTGTGTCTACCCCGTTGAATGAAACTTTAATGGAATCTTTACATCCAGTGAAACTTTTTTCTAGTTCGGTATCTTCAAACTCCACTCCATTCACGTCAATATCCCATAATCCACAGGGAACCTTTTTCATAACTACATCACCAAATGGATCACTGCAATTATATGATTCCCTGCGAGCTAGGCATTATAAAACTACATACTCAAAAAAATACGGTTGTTCAAATGCTATGTTTACCTTACGAACCGCAACGCAGTCCACACCAAGCTCGTGTGTTATTGCATCAACAATACCTGCAAGTCTCGATGTGGTCGCAAATAACGCACTCAGATTCTTAGACATCAATACAAATTCGTTTATCAGATACTTTCAAGGTCATGCAAGACAAGTAACTTCATTAGTTTCTTCGCCGTCCCCAGCTTTTGGTTTGGATGCATTTTATTCCGCTTCGGCAGATGGCACAATCAGGGCATGGGACTCAAGATCAGATAAATGCTTTTCATGTCTATCAGATATGGGGACGAATCCAATTATTGCACTCGACAAGTCTGGTACATTATTGGCAATATGGAACCAAGAGAAACTTTGTGTGTCAATCGTGCCGATACAGTCCTTTCCCGTGGGAATTATAGGTGAGATTTCAGTTGATCAACCCTTGTTTTCACAATCTGTCGAAAAGATTGCGTGGGCGAATAATGGTTTGCTTGTGCTTGATTCGCCAGGGTTTGATAAAATTGTGATTGACACAATCAATTTGAAACTCAAAGGGACCCTATCAGGTGTGGTCAATTTCGAGGTTTCTTCTGATGACTCCGTGAGAAATGGTAGCTTGGACATAAGTATAGATGGCCGTTGGTGTCTTGCAGGTAGTGGAGATGGCCATATCCTGGCATGGGACCTTGAGTTGTTGGATTCTGTCAAAAATGTAACTCCCATCAGAATACACAATGATTTATTGATCGAGCGACAAATCGTGCCCAGGATGTTATGCGTCAATCCAACATTAGGTACTGTGATTACAGGTGATACGGAAATTATCATTAATGCCTTTGAGGGATAGAATGCTCAAGTATCTAAATATCTAATATCTGCATTTTCGGAGCACCAGTCACACCAATCTTTCAACATTTTAATTGCACTCTGCTCCAACGTTTCCATATCTCCGACGACAACTAGTTGTTTTTTACATCTTGTAATGGAAACATTAAGTCTTCGAAAGTCAGAAAGAAATCCAACATCTGCGGATGTCCAGTTACCATCAAAATCACCAAAGTTGGAACGCACTAGTGATAGGATAATAATTTCCTTTTCCCTGCCTTGAAAGCCATCAACTGTACTTATTTCCACAGCGGGATGAATATCATAAACCGTTCCAACATCCTCATCGCCACCTCCAATACTACCCGACCATATCAACGATCTCAATTTAGAAACTTGAGCACTATAAGGGGCAATGACACCGATATCTTTTTCCTTCACACCCAGTTTAATTAATGCTGTGACGTGTTTTTGAACAATATAACATTCTCCAATATTATACTTGGATCCACTGATGCCTACCGATGACTCCTCAGCGGATTCAGGGCAAGATCCCCCCTGCGTGTCGTACCATATAACCTGCTCAACCAAATCTGCCGAGTTTTCATCTATTTTCAAGTCCGCAACTTGTTCAATAACTTCTTCGGTCTCAATACCAACATTATCTGATTTATTCTTTTTCTTGCCCTTGCGTTTACCCTTAACCGATTTTTTCGTATCCTCTTCTTCCTGGATTGATTCTGCTTTATACTGTTTGATCAAATCGATGATGTTACAATCTTTTACAGAATCAGCGGCCTTTAGTTCGCCATCATACCATTCGGTATTAGGGAACACCATGCATTTTTCACACATTCGATACTGGGTATCCAAAAACTTGATAAAGGGTATCTTTTTCTCATTACCACCATACACCCTGACGATACGATCGAATAACGAGCTAGACAAAACATTGAATGCCTTTTTGGAAATTGTATAATCATCCCTGGACATCTCCCCGGAATCTCTGTCCGAAACATGAATTGTTGCCGGTAATTGCTTGTTGTCACCTGCTAGCACCAACCTGTCAGGGCCATGATTGATTATTGGAATCCAGCACGCCGGTTCCAAGGCCTGACTAACTTCGTCAATTATAACAGTATGGAAAAACCCCTTACCAAACCCTTTCGCATTAGTCGTGTTTGTATCTGAATTGTATAAATTAGCAACTATTTCCCACGATCCTGACCCATGTAACGTTGCAACCACCACTTTGGCTGAAACCAGCACGTCACGTACACCTTTCTTACTTCTATCTCTGTACTCTTTGTTTAACAATTTGATTTCTTTCCACAGTTCTCTGCGGTCAACGTATTGTTTACTCGTACGTGGTTTGCGTACTTCTTTCTCCAACTTTGAAATATCCGACTGTAAATCATCCAGCTCTTCACCACCAGTTTGAGATACCAAGAAGTCAAGTGAATGTTTTCTTGTAGTTGGTAGAATACGTGCAGGATGGCCTATTCTGACTAATTTGGAAATATCTCTATCAAAGTAGCTACTAAGTCGTTCCAGTATTGTATCTGCTGCAATATTCGATGGTGCCGTAATCAATAGCCTTTTGTCTGGATACAGCTCAAGATGCTGAATAATATATTCAACTAAGGTCGAAGTCTTACCAGTTCCTGGAGGCCCATGGATTATAGTTAGTGGAGAAACAAGGCCGAATTTGATTGCATTTTGCTGCGATGCGTTTAAATTATTATTATGAACTCTAATATCTTTTTCATTTGTAGGCACAATAAACTCTTTGGTTCCTAATAAATACTGCACCACTAGAGGTGCATATTCTTGATCGGATGAAATTGAATCAAGTGAAAACTCGGAAAGCTTTCTCAATGTCGATTCCATTCTTCGATAGGTTGTCTCATTGCTTATTTTGACGATCCAAACACGTTGGTTCGAAGATTGTAAATCCCAAACAAGATCAGCAACGCTGTTGGTTGTACCTGAAGACTGATTCGAACCGGTGTTTGTCAACGCCACGCAAACTTTATAATTTGTAGAAGATGTGATTACACCTTCAATCGAAACTTTTGCAATTTCAACAACTTCTAAATCGTCTTTTTTTGATGAAGCGGAAAGCTTTTTTTTATTGACTGATGTTTTCAGCGTGTCAATCTGCACGATATCACCAGACTTGAAATCATTATTTGTCAATTCATTGGAGGATTGAAATTGAGGTTGTTTTGCTGTTTTGTGGACCTTCGGGATCTTTGCTTTGCCTCCTTTGCTTGACTTTGAGTCAGGAATACCCGATATTGCGCTATCGAGTGTCAACTCAAGTATAAGCTTACCGTTCATGCTTGTCCGAATATTTTCGATTACTAGGTTGAGTATTGCCAACCCATTACGTGCCAAAACCTTCGGTGGTGTTGACGATAACAATCGATGAGTTGTTTCGTAGTCTTCTTTTTTCTCAACAGTTAATGCTGATAAAAACCTGTCGGATAGCAGTTGATTGGGTGCAGTCATTGTTGTTTTCAAAGAAAACAGATGTTGGAGTTGAAAAATAAAACTGCAAATTCATGCTCAACTTACGCAATTACGGTTTGTCAGCCTGAGTTGAGCTTACTGTGTTTCTAAACGTTACAACAAATAATAGATCTTTCACCATAAAAACAACATAACTGAATGGATTTAGAAATAAATAGGGATAAATAAATATAGGAAGATTACAAAATAAAACGTAACTATAATTTCCGTATCTAACAGGTTTACATGATAACCAAGTCACCGAATTTTTCCTTGTAACCAGGAACTTCGAATCTACCCTTGGAAACCATATCTTGAACCTTGTCTTCAACATCAGGTCTGGCCTTGACAACATCATCAACAGTTAATTGATCGAAAGGTCTTGCTGATTCAATGTTATCAAGAGTCTTTTCTAACTCTGCTAACTCTGCTAAAACTAGAGATTCGGTTTGCTTAGCGTTTTCAATCGCCTTAACTTCGAATGAGGAAATAACATTCAATTGTTTTGATAAATCAAAAGTGGATGGGGAGAAAGATGAAACATCGGAGGTGATTTGGGAAACAATCTTTCCGTTTTTCAAAGCAGAGTAAGCTGAAAAATTGACTTCAGTTGGTTGTTGCTTTAAATCGTACAAAACTTTTTTTGCTTCATCGTTTCTCTTCTTGAAAGCGGTAAGTTGGGAAGCAGTTTGACCAGTAAGACCTAATTTTGGGATAATCTTGGCCCATTCAATTTTGGAAGCAGCAGACTTTGCGACGGACATGTTGATGATGTATGATTGATGCCCAACCACTCTGAATGTGCACTGGTCCTCCACATCTGCAACTGCATCTTCATCAACAGCTTGCCTCCCTCGCTCCCGCACAGGAAGGCGAACCCCCTCGCTGCCCAATGAGAGCGGGCAACACAACTGCCGCATGCGCGTGTGCATGCCTCTAATGCACAAAGCTACGTAATTCAAGTTTACGTCAGCAGTCGATCGACGGTTTTGGTGTTTTTCAAAATGTTCGTGATGAGCTCAAGATTTTGTGTGCTCATAACATGAAACTGTGGATTTGCAGCCTGTGAGCACCCCGATTTTGTGGATTGACAGTGGGTTTAACTTATTTGAAGAGTCGCCTTTCTCAATAAGTTGCCATTCCGCAATGTTTCCCTTGGGTTCGTCTTTTTCCAAATCTTATTCGGCTTGCTCGACACCCCTTTCCAGCATTAGCCCGCAGAATCAAACTGCAGAACTCTTATCAACATCGTTCAACTATCATCATGAAAATTCAAGTTCGTCTACAAACTTGACAAAAGATCATTCCTCTATGTTCAAAAAATTACTGTTGCATAAATGGCATTACAAGCATTCCATATTATGTATGGTTGCGTCGCCCAAAAGAAAATTGTTGTTTTGTGGTACACAAAACTCTTCAATTATTGTTTTGGACCTTATCACATTCCAGAAAAAACTAGAGATTAAAACTCATCTTGGGTCGGTTTTATGCTTGCATCTTGGTTCATGTGAAGACATTTTAATCAGTGGGGGTTCTGACTCACTAGTAAAGATCTGGAAAATCACAGACATTCAAAAGGAAACCGTTAAAACGTCTTCTATTGATCCAGTAGATTCCTCAATCCAGTTAGTGCCTACGCACGTTATATACTCTTTGTTAGATGTCGGTGACATTTTTTCAGTAACATGGATTGAGGAGCTTAAATGCGTTTTTTTTGGTGCTCAAAATGCTTCATTGTCTTTTGTTCATATTGACACTGAACTAAACGGATCGGCTGGTGACCATTTGAAGTTCATGCCATCAAATAGATTTGATAAGTTTTTCGATTCAAAAGGTTCTAAACAAACGAAGCCTTCAGTTGCCTCTTTTGATGAAGATGGTGACACTAGTCTAAAAATTGATGCCCAAACCCAATCACTCAAAGTTATCCAGGTACCATCTGAGAATATAATTTCTTATGCTCACAATGGTTATTTATATGCCATTGACTGCATCACCATTCATAATCGTCTGACTTCCCCAATTGGTAACAATATTGCAGAAAAGTACAAACATATAATCCTTTCAGGTGGTGGTGATGGTGAAATCAAATTATGGGGGTATTCAAATGAAGGGACTACATCGTTGAACTTATTGTGCTCACTGAATCATTCAGCAGTTGATTCAATTTTTTCACTTGCTGTACATCAGCCTTCATTGACGGTTTATGCGGGGTTATCAAACGGCAATGTCTGTGTTTGGGATTTGGCAACTTTTCAGTTGTTGAGAATTTTCAAAATCGATGATAATGATGTTTATAGTCTTGCACTTTCACCGGCCATTAACGGTAACAATCCAGAATGGTTATTCATGGGGACAGAATTTGGCATAACTAAAAAAATGTTATCCAACGCAGCGACTCTTAATATGGATATTGGAATTGATGACTTGAGCACCTGTGTACATGTAACTAAAAATGATTCATGTTTAACCGTTAAAACATTTGCAATTCAAAATGAATCATATTTAGTTAGTGCGGGATCCAACAACAATATTTCTCTATGGTCCTTGCAGACAATCAATAATCAGTGTGTGATTGGAAATAACAGAGCAAACTCAAACAGTGATGGTTTAATTTCAATTAGTGAATCAAATAACAATAGACTAACAAATGAAAATTTCTTGAGAATACTAGGTGACTTAATATCTTTTAGAACAGTTTCCCAGCAACCTGATATTTACATGAGTGATTGCAGGAAGTGTGCAAATTATTTGGCAGTTTTATTCAAATCATTCGGAGCTTATAAAACTCAACTGGTGCCCGTATCCAACGGTAATCCAATTGTTCATGCAATTTTCAAGGCCAATTCCGATAAAGCAAAGGATAAATCTGCCAATGAAATACCCAGAATATTATGGTATGGGCATTATGATGTTATACCAGCATCACATAAAACATGGAATACACCCCCATTTGCCATGACACCACAAGATGGTTACTTGTACGCAAGAGGGGCGACCGATAACAAAGGGCCATTGTTGGTTTCGATATTTGCAATTGCCGAACTTCATTCACGAAATGAGTTAGAGTCTGATGTCATTTTCGTTGTTGAGGGTGAGGAGGAGGCTGGTAGTTGGGGGTTTCAGAATGCAATTTTAGAGAATCGATTTGAAATATGTGATAATGGTAAATCGATTGATTGGATTTTGTTAAGTAATAGTTATTGGCTCGATAACAAAATACCAGTTTTAAACTATGGATTACGTGGAAAAATTGAAGCTGAAATTAAAATTTGGAGTGATAAACCGGATAGACATAGTGGTGTTGATGGTGGAGTCGTAAGTGAGCCAAGTATGGATTTAGTAAAGTTATTAGGCCACTTGGTGGAGAATGATCAAATACTGATCCCAGGATTTGAGGAGGTTTATAAATGCAATGACAAAATCGTTGACTTCAAAGAGAATTTACAATATCTAGAAGATTGGGAAATCCCTCTTTATAAGGAAATTTCAGAAAGAGTACCAGCTTTGGACATCAATGAATTGATCAGGAAATGGAGATTCCCAAGTTTGTCATTACACAAAATTGCAATGTCGGGACCTGATAATGGTGCAGTTATTTCGCAAAAGGCAGAAGCAAAACTAAGTATACGTATTATACCAGGACAGGAATTAGAAAATGTTAAAGAATCATTTATTGAATATGTCAATAAATGCTTTAAAGAACTGAATAGTACGAATCACATTGAAATTGAGATCATGCATGAGGCTGAGCCATGGCTAGGTGATGTTAACAACTTAGCGTACCGAACTTTGAAAATATGTCTTGAAGAGGAATGGGGCGTTCAACCACTGTTTGTTCGGGAAGGTGGCAGTATTCCATCGATTAGGTTTTTAGAAAAGGTATTTGCATGTTCTGCAGTGCATGTGCCAACAGGTCAGGCCAGTGACAATGCACATCTTAATAACGAGCGAGTTAGAATCATCAATTTATTGAAGTCTAGGGAAGTTATCAAAAAAGCGGCAAATCTTTTACCAAAGGCTAGTTTATAGAGGCGGTGTAGTTTGATTTATAGGAAAAGAGATTCCGTAAAAAGCAAAATCTAAATCATACATTAGGTATATATATTATAAAAGTAAAAAGAGCTCAATTAAACAAAATGAGTAACCAATATTAGCCAAAAAAAGACCAAGAAAAGTTAAAACAATAGAGAGCTTACTCTGATAATCAATAATTATAAATATAAGCTAAAATGAAATCTTAAAATAAAAGTAACGGGATGCATCATGATGAAAAGAATGATAGTAGTAGTAGTATATTAAATATGTGCAGAATTTGTTTTATAAATCTATTATTTAGCAATATTGAATGTACATAAAAGAAAAGTAGTAAATTGTAATAATTTAGTATTTTTATTCTTAAATTAATACTTTAAACTGTGAAAAGATGGTAGAAGTGATGACATACGGAATGTATAATAATTGCAGTGTTGAGAGTAAATTTTATTTTATTTGTTTTATTAGAATTTATATTATAATATATTAAATATCATAAATAAGGCACTATTGAACTAAAAAAGGTAAAAGTTGATGCTTTTTCTGGACAATACCAAATTATTTCACATGATATCTAATGAAAAAAACCTAATCTACTTTCTTCTGAATGCACAACCGTCCGATAATTTACATTTACCACCAGTTGGGGTGCACAAAACGTTGGTACATGAGTCACAAGTAACGGCGGTTTGAGAATGTGAGAAAACAGTTGTAATTTGTAAACAACCTGGACATTTAACATCCATGAAGAAAGATCTTGGACCTTGAACTAAGGTCTTTAATTTATGTTGTTGAGCTTCGGAAGCTGCACTTGGGTGTAACAAATCTTGAACTAAAACCATATTGGACGATCTATGTAATCTGTTAAATTATCTGTTTTAAAAAAGGATAATCAAAGGAATATCAGAGAGTTAAAGGTTTTGAAAAGTTTACTAGAAACAGAGCCAGAGGCAACTTTGGTGGCTGGCACTACGTGAGATTTTCCCACACAGGCACCACCGAGCGTGAGGGGGACAGTGAAAAAAAATTTGAAGTTTTTCGGCGGCGCGTGACTGGGTTTTTCGCCATACCGGAACCTATTTTTTATAAATACAATAAACAGCCCTAGGTGCGTGCACGTGCTAAGGGTTGTGGCGGCTCGGCGGAGTTGGAGTTTGTTCGCACTTGAAGCTGTTTCAACTGGAAGGGAGGGTGAACACAGTATTTAGCGTAGTTGCCCATTTCTGGATGAATGGATCATCTCTTGTCGGCATTAAAACAGGGGTCAGTCTCAAAATGGACAGGAGCAATAGCGGTTGTAGTGCTCGTACGAATAGTAGTACCGGTAATGACCAACTACACATCTTGTCCGTGACCAAGATAAGCTTGTCAACTATACAAATTGTTCTCCTGAGTAGCATATTCACAATACTACAAAACCTTTCAACGTCTTCCTCGCCATATATAGGGCCAATTTCATCAGCTATCATTGTAATATTCACCTGCTTTATTTTCTACTCCTGTGTGAGCTATCTACCTTTGACGACAGAAAAATGTATCTATAAACTTAGATTGGCGGTGTCGGAAATCAAATTTCTAGTTGAAAGTACGGTCATAGACTTTTGGTTATGCGTGATTATAGCTTTAGTGGCTTCTTGGCTGTTGACGATTTGGCAGACAGGCATCAAATTTTCAATTTGGTTTTTTGTTATATGGTTTTACAACTTGAAATATGAATCAGAGTGTTCCGACAAATCACAAAACCTAAGTATGCAATTACCAGTAAACACAAGCCGTACTTCAAACTTGAATATGCCCTTGAAATGTAGTTCACCCCCGAATACAGACGTGGATGTCTTGTTCCCCCTTGACAAAGAATATTGTGTTTCACTGCACTACGTAAATACATTGGAAAAGAGAATAGTTCAATTGGAAAGACTGATAACAGGTTTCGAAAACGATAAGCTACAACAAAATATACTAATTCATACCTTTAGGTACAATTTAAACGAAAAATTAAATAATCTAGAGAAGTTCATAGCTGAAAAGGACGAAATAAACCAAAAGAACCTTGAACAAATGTACACCATGATGCATTCTATTAAAAAAAGAAAAAGACAACGGTTTAGCATTTTAAAAATGTATGTCAAACAAATTCTTCTATGGGTTTTGCCTATTTGGGCAATCGAAGTTTTGCGCATGATAAAGAAAACAATTTATGCTAGCATAAGAATGCTTCGCGGCTTATTATCGTTATGATTTTTCTTGCTTTGTTAATCAAATACCACCAGCAGACAAATCTGGGGATGGTTAACCATCGAGACAAAGCAAATGGCTAATAAAAGTAGGCCCAAGAAAACACGTGGGGCGTTTTACAAGAAGTACGTGTATGGGTCTTCCCAAAACAACTGCCAAACAGAATGGGAAGATGATGATGACTGGGAAATTGAAAGTACTGATGATAGAAAGAAAATCATCAAATCTAAAAAGAATAAATCAGCGGCCAGCAAAAAATGCACTGGTGAAACCAAAAACAATCAGGATATGGGCTCAAAACTAAAACTTCCTTTTGAATTAATCTTAGACATACTAGAGTTAACTTCTGAACCTTATTGTACAAATCATCTGTTATTATGTCGAGATATTTATTGGTCAATATTCTGGAAATCTTATAAAACTCCTGAACTAAAATCAAGTAATTTGTTGAAGTTCTTAGACGTTGTCAGTGGTGATAATGCGGCTTTTATTAAAGAGTACAGTGATTCAAGTAGTAATCCGAAAAACTTAAAGCTACTTATGAAAAGAAAGTTCACAAATACAGTCATTTGTTTAGATTTAGCACATGTCGTTCAAAGTGGTAAAAATTCGTACATGAGTAAATTATTACGACGTACTAGCGGGTCCTTAGAAATATTTGTTTCATCCCAATCAAGTTTTGGAGCTGCTCCATTGATTAGTATCAGGAGCTGTTTGAAACTAAAGGTGCTTGATCTTAGATTGGTATCTGAAAGTGTAAACTTGGTTGAATTATTTAAAAGTACTGAATGTTTGCCAGAATTGGAACAATTATGCTTTCCAAGGAGCTCAGTTACATGTGATGAGTATGAGTTTAACTGGCCGCAAAAATTGTGGTATTTACGATTACAGGGTGGTATAACTGATACATTTGCTAAAAACGTTAGATTCCCCAAAACAATATCTACTTTAGAATTCGCCCACTGTCCCCATTTAACTAAAAATGGTTTGGATGATATCTTATCAAATATTGGTATCAATTTAACTAGGTTATCAATCACATATCCGATGCCCAAATTTGATGATGCTGCTGCAGATAGGTCATTTTTGTTATGCCCAAATCTATACTACTATTTTGTTGATATTGCATATGTTTCATGGGAATTATTTAGTGAAGAATACTTGGTTATGCTAGAAGAATTTGATAGGCCGCTAAAAAGTATTATAATTGAAAGCACTGGGTACTCTGGAATGTGTGAAAAGCTGTCACCTAATGATATCACAGTTGCAGTTGATGAGAACAGGTTGCCGTGTTTGAAAAAACTTGGATTAAGTGCGATGTTGGGATGGGACTTTAAAAGTGAAGATATGGATGATATGATAAGTGAATTAGATCATAACGATATCGAAGTGTATAAAATCTAATACAGCTATAAAACTACGTCCAACAAAAAAGCAATCATCATAAAGATTTGTTCATAAATTTTTTTCTACCAAACGCCAACCAAAATTTGCTCGGTTTGGAAGATTCGTACTGGTATAATCTTGTAACCAATCTCGATGCTAGTTCTTGTCTGAATTGAGAGAGGTATTGTCTGAGAAATATAGCATCATTTTTGTTTGACGGCGGTAAGTATAATGAATTGAGCGGGAAACCTATATCACCAGGAACAGCAAAATCTTCCAATGCTAAATTGGTCAATGCCCTAACAGCTTCATTCTGTGTGGTATTTGGACTGAGAGCATTTAAGCATTGCGATACGTACAATATGCCATAGATTAAGGTTCTATCCGAAGCGCCCTTAATTTCGAAATTCTTAAAAAATGTGTTTGCTCTGAACAAATCTAGCACTTCATCAATTATATCGTATGGGTCCATGCAGGGAAGTGAAGGTCCCTTAAAATGTGTCTTGATTGGCAATACTGCAAAATTACCAACAATTCTAGCATTTGTGTCTTCTTCAGCGATAAACGTTGAGTGATATGCCTATACAAGGAATCGTGTTAGTACTTGTACGTGGATAGAATACCTTGACATCAATTAGTGAGTACATACAGGCATGATGGTGTGTTATGATCGATTGTGGTTGTCCGGGCACAACACGGACTCCAATCCCATGTTGCAACCTACCTGAAGTCATCCGTGATGTTCAAAAACGTAGCAGCCCCGTAGGTACAATTGCGGTGCACGGGTGTGTTGGTGTATATGAAACAGCCGATCGGCGAAACGAAATTTCGGGTCGGAAACGGAAGGAAATAAGGAATTCACTAGAGCAAGAACTGACGGCGAAACAGAACATGTATATGTACTGATCTAAAGTCTTTCCTGACTGGTACTACTGCATTTTGCACTGGGCTTTTAGTTACTAGTTGGAGGTTGTGCGTTGAAACCAACTACTGTTTGAGTTCTTTTTCTGCTTCTGTTTCATATTGTGAAGGTTCTATTCTGTTACATTGACTTTCAAGTATTTTAAGATTACTTTTGCACACACATTTTTCTTTCTCTATTTGCACCCTTGCTTCAATATTCCATTGGAAAACTAATACAACAACAATTGTTTTTGCATAACTTTTTCTACGTTCTGGGCTTTTGAAATAATACTGATTATTTACTTCTATAAATAGCTCAGTTTTTAAACTCGACAGATCACCAAAATGAAATCCAGGAGCCATCACCATTCTTCGGATACCCTCAAAACACAATTTGCACCATCAATACAGTCGGATCTCAAACTGTCTGAAATACCTTCATTACCTACACCGAGATTAACGTCACCAATTAAATCACAGCTGAACCAATTACCTTCAACTCCGTTATCATCAGTTTTCAATAATTCAAGCCCACAAAGCGCATATGCCTCACAAAATAATTCATCTTCATCAACATTATCTTCAGTCACGGCATCCCCTAATTATAAGGATAGGACGAGCACAAATATACAGTGCAACTCAAACTCTCTTTCACCGCAATTGTCGCCGACTCATATCCCCAAAAAGATACCTTCAAATCATAACTATCAGTATCAATCACAGCCTGTCGGAAACGAATATCAACAACATAAACCACATTCTATAAGAGCTGTATCAAACGATAATACAAGGTTGAAACAAGGCCAATTCCAGCAACAGTATATGTTTCAACATCAATATCTACACCACCAACAGCAACAGCATCAGCAACAGCATCAGCAACAGCATCAGCAACAGCATCAGCATCAGCATCAGCAACAGCATCAGCAACAGCATCAGCAACAGCATCAGCAACAGCATCAGCAACAGCAACAGCATCAGCAACAGCAACAGCATCAGCATCAGCATCAGCATCAGCAACAGAATCAGCAACAGCAACAGAATCAGCAACAGCATCAGCAACAGCATCAACCACATCAGAATATACCTGGTTCATGTCAAATGAGTTATCCCACACAACAACCAATTGTAGCTACACATCAGAATTCGTATTTACATAAACAACAACCGCAACCAAATTCCTTACACAGTTATAATGGATACCTTCAGCAGCAGCCACCTTCACAAAGCCGGCATGATCCTCGAGCTGTACCGCTGCCTCTTTCATTGTCGCAAAAACGTCAAAATAAACCACCGATTCCGGCAGCTCCCCCTATTAACACGAATTTCAATGAATTTCCTAACGGTCAAGGCCGGTCATCCTCAAATCCATATTTGGAAAGCCCAATATCCGTCAATACACCACCAGTGCCACGTCCTTTGAATGAAAATCAATATACAATTTATAAACCTCAAGAACTTTTACCTGGTACAAGTTTGGGTATAAAACAAAGAGCAGGCTCAGAAGTGATAACAAGGTCAACGAATCAACACTCTCATGAATCAAATAAAAGATCACCTTCTTTACCGCAGTCCAACGATTCAACTTTTACCATGGGTAAACAAACTTCACCATCTCATAGCTCAAGTAGACGAAGCCCTATTGTTAGACAGTCAATCAATTTCCTCAAGAATGCCAGAAATTTTTCTTCCCCCTCAGTTACTCAACCTAATTCCCCAATAAATTCAGGCCACAGCTCTGCTAAAGAAATGGAAAAATATCATATGCCTTTAAAGCAAGCTACTAGCAGTGGTAGAGTTATACCCCAAAAAATAAATTACGCAGTTCAGAATCAGGATCCTTCAAAAAGTTCGAGGTCTTTAAGCACATTAACCAAGAGGGTTGCATCTAGCAATTCACTAAGATCTTCAGCTGATAAAAGTAAATTCGCCTCTTCGAATTCTTTAAGCAGTGCTGGTATGACATCGTCATTGTCGTTGAGGAAGAGATATATATATCCAGCATTGCTCTCTGAAGTTGCTGATGCGTTTTTGCATGAAATCAAATTGTCAGGTCATTTCAAGAATGGTATCGAATATAGAAACTCATTTTCTGGTTACGAAGCAATTGATGTGATCTGCAGAATTACTAAGATCCGTGACAGGAATCTATCAATCATTCTTGGTAGAGCATTAGATTCTCAAAGACTCTTTCACGATGTTACCTATGAACATAGGTTAAGGGATAATAAAAAAGAAATTTACATGCTTGGCGATGAGTTTGTCTATGAGCAAAATGGTAATTTTAAAAGGCAAAATTCAGTATCAAGTAATCTAAACAGTAACAATAATGGTGATTACTATAGCATGGCAACGTCAAGTTCAACCCTTGTTTTTTCAAATGACAGGTCTCTAGAAGTTTCAGCGGTTTGTGGTGTTTTTACTTTATTAACTGAATGTTATTCACCGACATGCACTAGAGATAAGCTTTGTTATAGTGTTTCCTGTCCTAGGAGATTTGAACAGAAAATGAGAGCTGAGATGCAAGCAAGTAGTCTAGTTAGATCAGACTCACATGTTTCGTTTACTCAAGATGATCAAAAACAGTACTGGCAACTAACAGTTCCTAAAAGTGTACTCGAGACTTTGGATAAAAAAGAAATAAAAAGGCAGGAGTGTATTTTTGAGACCATCAATTCTGAGAAGACTTTTATCAATGATTTGGAGTATGTTAGAGAGTTTTGGATGAGGCCGCTAGCTGAAACAAAAATCATAAAAGATAGAGAAAGAGATCGGTTTCTCTCGACTGTTTTTTATCATATCAACGAAATTTGGGAAGTTAATCATAAATTTGCTGAGGCCTTAGTCAGACTGCAGCAAAAATCTTCAATTGTTAATTCAATTGCTGATATATTCTTAGACTTCATACCAAAATTTACACCTTTCATAGATTATGGTGCTGGACAAGTTATAGGTAAATACGAATTTGATAGACAGAGACGGCATAATGCTTTATTAAGAAGATTTATAGAGGATACGGCTAAAAGAGAGGAATCTAAAAGGTTAGATTTATCATCATTTTTATCAAAACCAACAACCAGACCTGCTAGATATCCTTTGCTATTGAAGAGTATCAGAGATCATACAGACTCTGAATCAGTCGAGTATCAAAAGTTAGGTGCAGCAATTGAGCTGTTGCAGAAAATGTTGACCAAAATTAATTTTGAAACCGGTAGACAAGCTGATAAAATGAATTTATTCCAACTTAAACAGAAATTATTGTTCAAACCAGGTGAGCTGGTTGATCTGAAACTAAGTGC
The DNA here is from genome assembly GCA_030573035.1 of Pichia nanzhaoensis. Lineage (NCBI taxonomy): Eukaryota > Fungi > Ascomycota > Pichiomycetes > Pichiales > Pichiaceae > Pichia > Pichia nanzhaoensis. The sequence continues at coordinate 86,430 of JAJMCN010000005.1, forward strand.
AGAAAACAGAAAAATTATTTATCAGTGCGTTTTGAAGAAGAAAGGTTATCAAGAGAAAGAAAAACAGGGTGAAATTCATGTATACTTATTTGATCACTGTTTACTTTTCATTAAACTTGGGTACTTGAGCAAAAAAGAAGTTTACAAAGTTTATCAGAGGCCTATTCCTTTGTCGCTTTTATTTTTTGCAACATCTGAAATTCCACCAACAATGAGAGCGATCAGGAAAGCTGCAATGAAAACTGGTTTATCCCCCTCACAACTAGGCCAAAATCTAAACGGTAGTTTGGTTCCATTGAATTCTACAGTTTCAAAGTCACCAATTTCTTTCAAATATATTGGTAAGCATGGCTATGAATTAACACTATATGGTACTCCAGCAACGCAGAAGATCTTAGCAACCAAAATTGAAGCGCAAACTAAAAAGATTTTGGCTGATAATGATGTTTATACCCTAACACCTCTCAGTTCAAACTTTTTTGATTCGCAAAATAGGATAAACTGCTTGGTACCATTCGATGGTGGTAGAAAACTACTATATGGTACCGATTCGGGGGTTTACATTGGCGATAGGTCTGCAATTAATAATAATGCAAGATCAAAGGTGATTAGTAAGGTGAATATAATTCAAGCGGACATTATTCAAGAATATCAGATTTTAGTAGCATTGTGCGATAAAAGATTATTTTATTGGCCAATTAGTGTTTTGAAAGGTGGTGATCCTATAAAGAATGCCAAACTGGGAAAAGAGTTGATGAATCACGTGTCCTTTTTCAAAATTGGGGTTTGTGATGGTAGAATGTTACTGTGTGCAGCTAAGTCTTCATCAAATATCATTCGTATATTTGAGCCGGTGGATCCAGTTCAACAAAAGAGACAAAAGAACAAATTTTTCAATGACAGAGACGATATTCATTTTACATCCGACCCGGTTTCAATTAACTTTTTAAAGACTAAATTATGCGTTGGATGTTCCAATGGATTTCAGATTGTTTCGTTAGCGAAATCCAATATGGAAGAATTATTAGATCCTGCAGATACATCATTAGATTTTGCTATAAATAAAGAAGGATTGAAACCATTACAAATTCTTAGAATCAACAGTGATTTCTTGCTTTCGTATTCTAATTTCTCATTTTTCATTAACCATAATGGCTGGCGGACACGTGATAAGTGGCTTATTGAATGGGAAGGTGTCCCACACGCATTTGCACTTTGGTTCCCGTATTTGTTGGCCTTTGATAGCAATTTTATTGAGATTAGAAATATTGAAACAGCAGAATTACTCCGAGTTATAGTGGGTGAAAATATCAGGTTTCTACATGCATCCTCGCAGGAGATTTTATATGTCTGTGAGGATGATAAAGGCTATGATGTCGTTGCTTCACTGGATTTTTGGGATAAAAGTATGAAGAACAGCAGAAGCCGAGGAAATACTGTCAGCAAGGATGACAGCAATGGTGACCACAACGAAGACAGTAAAAAAAAACCGACATGTAATAATATGCCTACAAGGCAGCTTTCTTTAGGTATGTGAGAGCGTGTGTTTAATTAATGTATAATTTATGAAATCCATTTTCCATGGAAACAAAACGCAATTTACGCATTAGATTAATACATAAATTTCACGGCGGTTCTCAGGAGCGTATGGGAAAGATAGCATACTGAACAAAATATTCATTCGTTTAGAACGTTGTTTTTGCCAGAGAACGCTGGAAAAGAAACTGCAAAGGATGGGTGCTGAACTACGACACGGGTTTCTCAATGATTCCTACTATTTAGACAATCTTCAGTCGCATTACTATTCACACTTTGATCTCAAGAGAAACTCAACATCGGCAACTCCATCTGACAATAATGAAGCATATAAAACCACAGACTGGAAGTCATCGGGAAATAAGAAGAAAACTACTATGGCGGCACTAGTCATGTGCTTGAACTTGGGTATTCCGCCCCCTGATCTTGCTCGTCCGCAAGAATATCCATTTTTAGAGGCATTTATCGACCCTTCGTTGTATCCGGACACAAAAGCAGCATTACAGGCAATTGGAAAATCATTACAGAGCAATTATGAATCTATTTCCTCAAGAGCAAAATACAAACAATCTCTTGACCCTAGCGTGGAAGATCTAAAGCGTTTATGTACATCTTTGAGAAGAAATGCCAAAGATGAACGTATTTTGTTCCATTATAATGGACATGGTGTCCCCCAGCCTACTCATTCGGGCGAAATATGGGTATTCAATCGAGGTTACACACAGTATATTCCCGTTAGTTTATATGATTTGCAAAATTGGATAGGTGCACCTTACCTAATGGTTATAGATACCAATGCAGCGGGACATGTTATAGAAAATAATAAAAGATTCATTCAAAAAAGAATTGATGATGAAGCTAATAATCACACTGATTCGGCAGCACCATCTCCTGTAAGTGCATACATTGAAAGTATTCAGCTGGGTGCATGTCAAAGCAATGAGATTTTACCATTGAATCCAGATTTACCGGCAGATTTGTTCACATGCTGTTTGACCAGACCAATTGAGATGAGTATTAAATGGTTCATATTGTTTTCACCCCTAAGAGAAAAAGGATACTATGATATTTTAAAAAATAAGAATGGAACAATTGAAATTCCTGGGAAATTGACAGACAGAAGGACGCCATTGGGGGAACTCAATTGGATTTTCATTGCGGTTACTGATACTATAGCATGGACTTCACTGTCGAGACCACTGTTTAAAAGGCTATTTAGACAAGATTTGGTAGTTGCTGCACTGTTCAGGAATTTTTTGTTGGCTAAAAAGTTAATGCCCGAAGTTGGATGTCATCCAATATCTGATCCTCCATTGCCTGACATAAGTAAGCATTCGATGTGGGATTCTTGGGAGCTTGCTATTGATCAAATTTTAGGTCAACTGTTGATAAAGAAAGAGGCAGAGCCTGATGTAGCTGATTGGACTGATATACCCCAATTACAAGCCATTTCGTCAACTGACGAGCTTGACAGTTCGGACAAAAAAAGCACCAAACCTCTAAATGGGCAGTCTAGTCAATTGCAATCACTGAGTGGATGGAACTATCAACACTGTTCTTTCTTTCAACAACATTTAACGGCTTTCGAAGTTTGGCTTCAATATGGATCAGCAATCAAAGAACCACCACAACAATTACCAATTGTTCTACAGGTGTTACTATCACAGGCTCATAGACTCCGAGCATTGCATCTACTATCTAACTTTTTGGACCTGGGACCTTGGGCTGTATATTTGGCGCTAAATGTTGGCATGTTTCCTTATATTCAGAAATTACTTCAAAGTCCGTCACCTGATCTGAAACCTATTCTGATTTTTATTTGGACACGAATTATGTCAGTTGATTATGAAAATGCACAGCAGGAACTGATCAAGGATAGAGGCTATAATTATTTTATCCAAATGTTGAGTTTCCAACCACGTCCCTCACAAGCACATATTCAAGGAAATCCACTGGTGATTGAAAGTCCTGCTGTGAATAACAATGTAACTTTTGCAGATCAAAAGGCGATGAGCGCCTTTGTTTTGGCAATGTTTGTTAGAGATCACAAGCAAGCTCAAAAGATGGCCTTTTCAATTGAAATTGTTAAAGTCTGTATTGGTTATATTGAGACTTCGGAGAGCCCATCATTAAGACAATGGAGCGCTCTACTGATCAGCGGTCTGGTTAAGGAACATCTTGAAGCAATTATAATAATTATGAGATGCGGAGCAACTGAAAAGCTTTTAAACTTAACAAATGATCCAATTCCTGAAATTCGTGCGTCCATAGTTGATGCTTTGAGTAATTTCATTTTATTCACAAATGAAGAGGAGGAACTAGAAAGCAATTATGCCTTAAAAGATGAGTTGAATCAACAAGACCTTGAAATTGCTACTGAAATTTTGAATTTGTGTAATGATGGATCTGCGTTGATTAGAAGAGAAGTCACTTGTTTTTTCAGTAGATTTGTTGTAAAATACATTCAATTTTTCATTGTGTGTGCATTCAGCCAGTTAAGAGAAGAGGTTACATTGGTTGATGATCCATCGATTATTGACGAAGTTAGAAGAAAATCCCCCGCTTACGGATCTGTATTTTCAACTCTTTGGAAAGCACTGTTAATTTTTAGTGAGGATCCTCATGATGAAGTTATGAATTGCGCACAACAAATAGTTGATTTTATCATGATTCAATTACGTGAGTCACCGTTGGCAGACGCAGTCATTTCTATGGAAGAGTATTTATTGCAAAAGAGAAGTACTATTGACGCCAGAAGCGATTCAGTAAAGAACAACCCACTACTGAAATTGCCTGAAAATGATAAAAAATATAAAAATGTTGAGACTAATTCAACAAGCTTAAGAGACAATCGTGAAATTACCACCATTAAAAGCGGAAGAAGAGTTCAGTCACTAAATGTCGAGCCTAGGATCAAAACAGAATTGGAAAACAAATCGAAAACCCCTGGGTCAAGCTCATCATCCACATATAAAGGGTTATTAAATGATAAGGTTGCAACTGTCAAGTCTTGGTTTCATTTGTTCGGCGTGTATGATGACAATGGCGATGTGCAGAGCAATCATGGTTTTAGTGGTTTACTTGCGCAGCAACCAACCACTACTGCATATGGTACCAACCCAAGGCCAGGTACCCCCAGATACAAACCAAGAACAAGAAACCATGGATATCCGGTTTTACCCTTTACGAGTCGATTTTTAGATTACAGTTGTGAATACTTTCAGGAATCTCAGTTGGGTCCTAAAGACGCAGATGAACCTGGTAGTGAAGAGTATATGAAAAGAATATGGAGGCGCAACAGAAATGAGGCGATTATTTCAACTACTCAACCGCAGAAGGAGATGGCGCTAACTGGAAACTGGAAGAATGTTGTTTCGAGATTGAATAATACTACCCAACCAAAGATTTTACAGTTTACCCAATTCGAGAAATGGGTTGTTGCGACGGATGAAAGAGATAACATCACTACCTTTGACTGGAGCAAAGGAACGGAACTTAGTAAGTTATCAAACGGTAATCCGTTTGGTACTAAAATAACAGATCTGAAGTTCTTAAATGAAGATCACATTCCATTACTAATGACTGGCTCCAGCGAAGGTGTAGTTAGAATATATAAAGGCTTCCATGATGTGGAGAAATGTCAACTGCTGACTGCATGGAGAGCATTGAATGATATTCTTTTAACTCCTAGGTCTGTTGGTTTAGTTACTGAATGGCAACAAAGCAGGGGTACATTATTGGTTACCGGTGATGTCAAGGTGATCAAAATATGGGATGCTCCAAGAGAAAAATGTGTTATGGATGTACCGGTCAGGTCGACATCTCAAATCTTGACAATGACGTCAGATCAAGTTAGCGGTAATATAATCATTGCCGGATTTCAAGACGGAAGTATGCGTGTGTATGATAGAAGACAAGACCCGAAAGATTCAATGGTGAAACTTTTTAAACCCAAGGGTCTTCAAGAAAAATCGCCAATACGTAATGTTCATATGCAAAGAGGTGGTATGCGTGAGCTGGTTAGTGGATACGCCAATGGCTTAGTGCAACTATGGGATATTAGGCAAGATGATCCTATTGTTAAATTTAAGGCGTTTGAGAAAACTATGACTGCAGCGTTTATTCATGAACATGCACCAGTCATTGCGTGTGCAAGCAAAGAGGTGGATATTTACAGTACTATTGGCCAACGAGTTGCTAGCATCAGCAATGCGGGATTCATTAATACGTTGAATGGGTCTGTTCGTAGCAATAGTTATGTCAATTCTTTGGCGTTGCATCCACATAGAATGATGTTGGCGACAAACCATAATCAGAATGCAGAAATCGTTGTCTACGAATGTCGTGAACGTGATAACCACAATGATGAGTTCTATTCCAAAGAAGAGCTGATTGGAGAGTACAGCTAAACATATAAGGTATTTAGATTGTGTGTAGCCGACCGTACAGTATTAGAATTTATTCATGATGTACCTGACATGTTGAAAACCGCAGAGATGTCTCGGTGATAGCGGTGATTTGACACTAAAGATGTTTCTGCACAAAACACCCATGAAAGTGATGCATCAAGCAGCTGTAAAAGGCTCCACAACTACTCGGGAAGGTCTGTTTTCTGTTAGAATGCGCTCCGATGGTTACTTCCTCTACTTCTTGGCTGCCCGGAATAGAAGAGAAACTGGAGAACCATATAGGTCGGCAAAGCTTGCCATGTTGTTCTGGGTGGGGCTGTTGAGAGCGAGGGTATCTTTTTTGGACCGGTTTTTTGCTCTGCGTAGACACGCAAGTGATTTGCGGTTCTGGAGAGGCACAAAAGATAAAGTGTGTGTTGATTACCATAGAACGAAGGTAACTTTCCAATTTGGCTTGGAATTCGTTTGGGTTCTTTTGTTGTGTTTGATTTTTGAAAGGAAAAAATATTTATAGATGGCAATAAGTTCAGACATTGCAGGGACTATTGAAGAAGACGAACACGTTTTTGACCAAAACCTAAGCACTTTAGATGGGGCAATACCGAGAGTGCAAACATCAACTTCTATTGATTTAACATTGTCTCAGAGGATGTTCAGTGCATGTGCAGGCTCTCTACTCACGTCATTAGTAGTAACGCCCTTTGATGTGGTAAGAATTAGGTTACAACAGCAAGAGTTACTATATCCAGTACGAACGAAGGATGCTACTTGTTGCAGAAAGGTTTTTTGGGAACTTTCTCCCGATCAAGTGATTGGCTCTCTAAAGGGCAATTTTTGTCAGCCTAATGCATGTTTCCATGAGGGCACAAAATTTAATGGAACATTTCAAGGTTTGAGTAAAATAGCGGCAGAGGAGGGCATCTCGACATTATATTGTGGCTTGGGGCTTACTTTAATTATGTCCATTCCATCTAATGTGGTTTACTTCTCAGGATACGAATTTTTAAGAGACTCTTCTCCGCTAAGAGTTGACTACCCTATCTTAAACCCATTACTTTGTGGTTCAGTTGCTCGTATACTGGCTGCAACCTCGGTGGCTCCATTAGAATTACTAAAAACGAGGGTTCAGGCCGTTCCCAAAGGCACGAAAGCCAAAACTTCAGCTACGATTTTCAGAATGGTAGTTCAAAATTCAATGCAAGAAATTAAAAATCGTGGAATATCTTCAATTTTTAACGGGTTGGGTTTGACCTTATGGAGAGATGTCCCATTCAGTGGGATTTACTGGTCGGCATACGAATACCTCACACATTTAATGAAAAGCTATACTATTTTGAATGACTCAGATGATCACATGAGCACAGACACCGCATTGTTCTTGCGATCTTTCATTGGAGGCTCCGTTGCTGGCGTAACGGCCGCTATATTTACGAACCCATTTGACGTGGGTAAAACTCGAATTCAAGTATCTTTTGAAGACGACAAAAAAATAGGTACTTTAAGCATGAAGCAACATAATAAAGATACAATATTTAAATTCATTTCAACGATATACAAAAATGAAGGTTTGAGTGCACTTTTTGTTGGACTATTACCTCGCTGCATGAAAATTGCTCCAGCGTGTGCAATCATGATATCCAGTTATGAAATGACCAAAAAGTTTTTCAAAGATCAGTCATTCGAATGATTAATTCTTTGTTCAATATTCATCTGTGTATATAGAGTATATTTAAAAGTAATTTTTCATACCTGTATTTTATTAAGCATTGTTTTTTTCTATACTAAACTTTTAGAGTTACTGCATTAAGCGAACTTGTTTATAATATTTATAATACATTAACCGATAACTTCTAAGAAAACTTATACAGAAACAAAAGCAAACAAAACAATTTTTCAACCTGATATTTTTAAAAAAGAGTAAAAATTTGAAAACAGCTTTCTTTTTTTTTTTTACGAGTTCCAGACTTCACTTGCGTCTTTTATTATAGACTCGTAAAATTGGTTTCTTTTTTCTTCGTGCGTTTTCTTATTATCCACCAAAGTAACATAGTTATCAGTTGAATCAAAGTTACTGAATTCGTTAGGTTTTTCCCTTTGAGCAAGAGGTTTTCTTAGGTAATTATTAGCGTCTTTGGCTTTTTTACACTCGGTTGTTACTTTTTTCTTTGGAGAACATTTATCAATAGGTATTGCGTCTTTCCCATTGGGCTCATAATCATATGGATTGTTGAAAAATATATTAGTCTGACCCATCTTTTCATTTTCTGAGTCTATATCAGACAAGTTTGCAGAGCTGTTAGAAATTGGCCCATATATGTTTTGAGACTGCTTTTTATTGTTTTCATTAAAATTTTGAAAATTCCTGTTGTCATGTTGGACATTATTGAAATCATCGAAATGAACATGATCGTTGTTATTAGCTTGATTTTGAAGGTAAGTTTGAACTTGGGTTTGATTTTCCTTGACTAAATCAATTTCAGAAAAGTTTTGATGATAATCAATTATTGGGTCCCTTTTTGACATGACCGTTTGATATTCATTCAAATCTAAAGTGGTGTTTTCAACCAACTCATTGATACAAATTCCTCCATTTTTTAATGCAAAAGCATACCCAAATAGAAGGGGTCTTAAATATGCCTTAATGTGTCTTTCACAACTAGACTGGGACGAAGCTAAAGCAGCGTACGTATGGGAGATTTTATCGTCATGTCTATATAAGCAAACCACGTCAGTACTTCTTTTCTTGAACTCTTCCTTTTCCTTTTTAGCCTTTAAGTACCTGATCAAATCAGAATCCCTTTTATTTTCCTTTTCAATGGTAGTTTTCAAAGTAGTGCTAACTAATTGTAAGTTATCCGCTAAGGATTTGTTTAATTTGTTGTGTAACCTAACAAATTTCTGAAATTCCTTGGAAAAATTAGATATTTCATCAGATCCAAACATTTTCATCCATTCACCAAAACACTCTTCAACATCAGTTAATTTTTTACTAACATAATTCATTTGCTTAGTAATTTTTTGTAGCTCCATTTTAAGTTTGAGAGCACTGGCATGTTGAGGAGCTACAGCACCAAGTTTTTCTAACTGTGGACGCAAACTAAATACATTACTTGTAGTGATGTCGGACAACCTTTCAAGGTTTTGCAAAGCATTCGTTGTACTGTACGCCTCAGATACAAAATTTGGTCCACTTGATGCATTAAAGTTATCCAATGGACTTGGATTCAAGGAGATAACCGTTGGTGGGTCAAATTTGTCAAAGGGCTTAATATAATGACTATTCTGTGACATATTCCGTGTTCAAAATGCGTGGTATGTGAATAAAAAAAAAGGATACGAGCAATTTACAAAGAATCAACAGTGGTCAGAAACGGAAATAAAACATCAGCCCAAAACATGTTGCCTTCTTGGCAGTTGCCTGTTTGGGAAATTTGCCCTGTTTGCTGGCGCAACTTTGTGCATGAATATTTTGTAAGAAACATCGCCTCGTCTGTAGAAAAAACTGAAGAAAAAGTAACGAGTATCCGTATTAAAGCATTGATAACCAGGAACACCTTCAAAAGAATGGCACACTCATACTTTGAGCAGCAGTGCAATTTCAAAGTCGACTATGCGCCAGCTGTCATTAAAAAATGGAGGTCCTCAAGGACCAGACTCCAATTAACCTGGATTGATCAAGAATCTCCTGTTGTCAACGGTTATTTTGCCATTGCAACAGAGATTCTGAATGATAGTGGCTGTCCACATACTTTGGAACACTTGATTTTTATGGGATCTAAAAAATACCCATACAAAGGTTTATTGGATATCCTGGGAAACCTAGCGTTTAGTTCAACAAATGCATGGACTGCAACCGACCAGACTGTCTATACTCTTACCACTGCAGGCTGGGAAGGTTTTAAAATGTTACTGCCGGTTTATTTAGATCACTTGTTTAATCCTACTATTACTGACTCTGCCTGTTATACAGAGGTTTATCACGTCGATGGAGATGGTAAGGAAAAGGGTGTTGTTTACTCTGAAATGCAGGGAATTGAGAATCAATGTTGGTTTATCCAAAATTTAGAAACTCAACGGAATCTATACAGATATTCTGGTTACAAATCAGAGACTGGCGGTTTAACGAAAAATTTACGTACTTTAACTGCTGAGACAATTAGAAAATATCATGCGGACAATTATAGACCGGATAATCTTTGTGTTATCATCACTGGTTCCCTTAAAGAAGAAGAACTATTGAGTCTTATGACAGAGTTTGATTCGCAGTTAGATGATTTACCTACAATTCCACACAAAAGACCATTTGTTGACACTCCACAGGATTTGCCATTAACTGAAACTATTACTAAAAATATTTTTTTCCCGGATAAGGACGAATCATCGGGTAATGTCATGATATCATGGATTGGACCAGACTCTAGAGATATTGTTTTAGAACAAGCTATTGATATTTTAGGAAGTTATTTGACATCATCGTCCGTTTCCTTATTCAATCAAAATTTTATCGAAATTGATGATCCGTGGGCCACTGATACTGGGTTTTTCACCGAAAGCTACATCCGTTGTGGGCTTACACTCAATTTTAACAATGTTCCTTCCGAAAAGTTAACCCTGTTACCGGGAAAAGTTTTGAGCCTGATGAAAGATCATTGTGTTGAGAACAAAATGGATTTGGTAAGGTTGAGAGATTTGGTTGAGCAAACAATGTGGAAATTTGTTCATAAAGCGGAAAAAAGCTCTGAAACTCTTTCGTATATTGCGATCTACGAATTTGAATATGGTAAAGAAAGTGGTAAAGATTTAGTTTCTTACTGTAAAACCTTGAACGAATACAAAGAGCTATTAAAATGGGATATATCAAAATGGATTAATGTTTTCAAAGAATACTTTATTGAGAATCATTCGGCGACTGTTATCGCCACTCCTTCAAGTGCGTTATACAAAAACATTGCACAGGAAAACAGTAATGTTTTAAAAGAAAGAAAACAGAAGTTGGGGTCTGAGGGTTTGAAGGACCTGGAACAAAAACTGGACAATGCGCAAAAAATTAACAATAAAAAAATTCCACAAGACATTTTAACCTCTTTTGGCCAACCAGACCCTTCAAGTATTAAATTTATTTCCACTGAATCTATTGTAACAGGCAGCAATCATGACCTGAATAATGCATATTCGCTCTCTGTTAGGAAAGTTTTAGATGATACGCCAAAGGACTTTCCAATGTATGTCCATGTGGAAAATTATGAATCAAACTTTACCAATATTAATCTTCTTTTCTCATCATTTGAAATTGATGAAAAAGACTTACCCCTATTAAGAGTTTTTGAAACTTTAACTACTTTACCAATTATAGGTGATGATGGCGAGATTATACCATACGAGGAAGTTGTCAAACAGATAAAGAGAGATACGATTCAATGTTCCTTCGACAACTCATTCAACGGTTCATTTGATGAATTTATGACGTTATCCATTACTGTTAGAAACGAAAATTATAAAAAGGCAATTGACTGGTGTATCAAATTGCTTTTTAAAACCAAATTTTCTAAAGAAAGAGTTGTCGTTGCATTGAACAAATTGATAAAATCCTTACCGGGAATGAAAAGATCGGGCAGTTTTATGCTGTCATATCTCTACAACAAGCATTTTTACTCCGGTAGATCACTTTTAAAATCCAGTGAAATTCTCAGTAATGAACAATATCTGAAGGGTGTCTTATTAAGAATTGAAAATGGGGAATTTGAAAGTATTGAAAGGCAACTAAATTGCATTAGGAGTAAATTGTTTGATTGTTCAAATATCAGAATACTTGTGCTTGGTGATGTTGACAAGATTGAGGGCCCAATCTCCTCGTGGAAAAAATTTTTGAAATCCTCGTCTGTTTTCAACAAATTGACCAATTTACCTTACCAATATTTGACTTTATCAGAACTCGGTAAGTCGAAATCTGAGAAATGTTTTATGATAACAACTCCAGGTTCTGACTCAAGTTATATGACATTATTAACGAAAACTCCCATTGCAGAGTTTACGTCGAACGATACGTTCAAATTGCTACTTGGTGCAGAGTATTTACAATGTGTTGAAGGTCCATTTTGGCGTGGAATTAGGGGTGCGGGTTTAGCATATGGTGCTAATTGTTACAACAAAGCAACGTTAGGTGAATTATGTTACACCATTTACAGGGGTGCAGATATTGAGAAATCATATATGGTTGCTAAAGCTATTGTTGAAGACTATGCAAGTGGAAAAACTCCAATCGATGATAGTCTACGTCAAGGTGCAGTTAGTAGTATTGTCAATAGATTAGCTGAATCTCAGTCGAATTATTCTCAAACTGCTGTTTCTCAATTTTATGATAACGTTTTACTAAAAAGAGGACCAAATTATAATACCAAGTTAATGAAGGCACTTTCTGATATTACCAATGAGGAATTGACAGATATTTTCAAAAAATATTTTATTCACTTGTTTAATCCTGAAAAAAGCATGTGTTTTATTAGTTGTAATCCAGCCAAATCTGAGAGCATTGGAAAGTTTTTCAAGCAGCTGAAGTATGATGTCCAAATTGAACATGTATCAGTCGAAGAAGTTGGCGAAGCTGATGAGGAATCTGGTGACGAATCTGGTGATGAGTCTGGTGATGATTCTGATGATGAGTCTGGTGACGAGTCTGGTGACGAGTCTGGTGACGAATCTAGTTAATCAGTTTACAAAAACATCAAGCAAGTAAGTATGTAGCTGACTAAAGGCATAAATAAGAACATTTTATATTTTGAGACAAGACACTCATAAGTACACTTGAGAATTAAACAGATAAATAAATGACTACTTCATAGGTAACCTTCTCTTTAAGGTCAACGGCGGTAGTGTCAGAAGAATCAATTGAGGAGGGTGAAAAAAAAAGCATAGACAAAACTACTTCTTTTTGTCTGAGATGGTTTGGTCTACATTCAAGCCTGTGTATTCACCAAATGTCTTCTTTGTGGATTCCATATAGTTTGATATCTCTTTGGAGCTTGTTTCTGCAGTTGCTGAAGTCTTTTTGACAAAATCTTCTGCCTGATTAATAAGCTCTGTTTGTTTTGCGTAAAAATCGGGTAGAGTTGTTTGTTCAGCACGGTCTAAGAAACCAAATAAATTGTCGAAAGTAGATGGGAAAAACAGTTTCAAAGAAATGAAACCACAGGCAATTGGAGAAACAATTCTAAATAAAAAGTTTTTTTTTCTGGCAAGAACGGCACCAAAAAGACCACCAGTTAATACGTACAATGCATTGGGAAAAAACTCTTCTCTTTTATCGTGTAATGAACTAACTGTTGATAACACTTCTCTTTCAGTTTGAAAGTATTCCTCAGATTTATCAATATATACTTTCTTGGAAAGTTCCAAGTATTTGAAGAGTTCTTCTCTTGCGCTTTTAATTTTTTTTTCTAAAAAAGATTCAACTGTTTGCTCTTCTTGGATCAATTTTGGAACTTGTGGTTGTGTTGGAGTGCCTGGGCTTGGAGCTATTTGAGAGTTATCATCGTAAAACAATCTTTTTGATTCACAGTTGATAGAATTTTGACTCTTAGCGAAACATAGCCATGATGCGGATGTTAAAAGAAGTCCTGCCTATAGTAGAAGCGATCATCCGAGTTCCATCAAACAGAACAGAATAATTAATTTAGCCAGTTAGTGTTATGCGCATGCAGGGATATGCAGGGAGCCATGCAAAGGATGGGGTAATCAAATACAATAAGCATACCTTTACGTTTGGTGTCATTGCCAGCTCTAATGTGGAGAAGATAGTGTGGTACTTGGTGGAAGAGAAAAAGGACCCAAAAAGTTCCAAAAGGCATTCTAGAAGATGTACATCGGGGAAAACAGAACGCCCGTGTCAAAAGGGGTAACCACGGAGAACCCGATTAGGCGAGAGCACGCATTGATGGCACGCATTCTGCCAATCGACGCGGCGTTTTTCGGGGCTCGGTGCTGTTTTGCGTGGGGGGCGGCATGAAAAACAGAATATTTTCGCTCCAGAGACGAGAAATGACATTAAATGTTCTGTGTAGTTGCACGGCCTTGTTTTTGTCCTCCGCCTATTTAAACCCCGCTATTTTCCTACTTTTTTTTCTTCTTTACCTTTTGGGCACTCATCTCTCTTCTTCTCCTTTTTTTTCTTCCCTTCAGTACTTTACTGCTTTCCTTTCGTTTCCCTTCAGAAAAATACTATCTATTTCAATATGTTATTTGGTTGGTTTACTAAACTAAAGAGAATGATTTTCAAGATTTTACCAATTCAAAAAGCTGCACCAGCGGCACCTGTTGGTGCCCCACCAAGCAAAAGAGCAATGTACCATTCAAGACACAATTTTGGTGTCAATTTTGGTTCATTGTTCCTTCTGGAAAAATACATTTTTGAGAAATTTTACATTGATGGTGCCCTGGTTGAGTTGGAGGCAGTTAGAAATTACATTGCCAAATATGGTATTGATACCACGAGGGAACAACTAGAAAGACATTGGTTGGGGTATTGTAAAGAAAGTGAGTGGGAGTGGCTTAAAAGTACAGGAGTTCAGTCTATCAGAATCCCTGTTGGTTATTGGGTTGTGGGTAACGGTATGTTCACCCCAGGTACAAGTTTTGAATCACTGAGAAGGGTGTATAGTAATGCATGGAATGTTTTAAAATTGAATTATATTGAAAAGGCCAACGAGTATAATATTTCCGTTATTGTTGATTTGCATGGTCTTCCGGGTGGTGCAAATGCAGACGCTCATAGTGGTGAACGTTTTGCAATACCAGGATTCTGGACAGATCCAGCTGCTGTTGACCGCGCAGTTGAAATTTGTGCTTTTATTGCCAACGATTTGAGACGGTTTGATAACGTTGCCGGCATTCAAATAGTTAATGAAGCACCCTACACTGATAATTCTTCTTATCAGGAGAAATATTATGCAAGGGCTTGTAATGCCATTCGTGAAGTGAATCCTGATGTTCCAATCATTATTAGCGATGGCTGGAATCCTAATCATTGGGTCGGATTTCTCAAAAAGTCATCAGGTGGTGATATTGGAAGTCTTGGTGTTGTTATTGATGATCACGTATACAGATGTTTCAGTGATGAAGATAAAAAGAAAAGCGTCGATCAAATTCTGCATGAATTGCATGGCACTGTACTTCCGAAAGTATCATCTGCTGCAGATTTTATGATTGGAGAATATTCATGCGTTTTGGATAGTCAAACTTGGACTAATTCTGCTGGATGTGTGCGTGACACCAAAGTTGAAGAATACGGGAGGGCGCAGGTGGCAGTTTTCAAGGAGAAGGCCAAAGCTGGTGATTTCTTTTGGACATTTAAGTTTCAGCATGGAGATGGTGGTGAATGGGGCTTTGTCCCAATGGTTGAAAGAGAATGCATCCCAAGGAGAAGTACAGTACCTAACTTACCGTCTTCGGAAGACTTTGAAAGATTATTGAAGGAGTCCTGCCAAACACATGAGACATATACCCTAACTAAACTGCCAAAGAGGAAATACGAGTTTTGGCGCTATAGAGAGGGTTTTATAACCGCCTGGAGCGATTGTATTGCCTTCGCAAACTTCGATAATTCAACTATTGGCAGAATGGCTGCCTGGACCAGTGCCAGAAGAGCCGAGCATATAAAGGCCAGAGGTAAAAATGCTTATGTGTGGGAGTGGGAAAGCGGTTTTGAGGACTCTGTTCAGACTTTCAAGGTACTTTACACCTAACAACTTTGCTGACTTATTGGTAACTTGAATTTTTCCCTTCAGTTTGTGAATTTTAAATGTATTATTGTGTTTTCTTGTTTTCAGGTCAGTTTATTTTCAATAGTTTTTATTTAGTTTACCTTCAAAAATCCCAAAAAAACCAGTAAATTATTTCAACTGGGTCATCTTAAGCGATAGGTAAAGAGCTGCGGGTTGCTTCATAAAAAAGTAGGGATTGATTGCATGGCACTATGTTGGTAAAAACAGCTGTAGCAAATCCACAGTTATCTTCCTGTGTATGGAAGGCTACATATAACAGCTTTTTTATATTATATTCAATTAATATGATTTTCACAAAACACAAAAAACTCGGCAAGAAATCTCCACAAAACGTGTTAAGATATTACAACAATATCTGTAAAAGACAGGCATAAACGTTTTTTGCGGCATTGTTACAGTTGTTTCTGTATTGGTGGAGGCAGTTCGTGAGTAGGCGTCTAAAAATTTAAGATTATTATAGTATTTTCTGCAGTCTTGCCGCTTCTTCGGCAACACAGTCTTTTGTTGATAGATTCTCATGATGATTTGTCAATTGTATAGCCTGCCACGGTTTTACTCGTTTTGTTTTCCATTGGAGCATAAAAATAATAACGATTTAATTGTCAGTTTAGCGTTCATTACATTTCGTAGAACCAAATTCTTTGTGATACAAAAAATACAAGATTTACCAACCATTAGGGCGACTTCTTATTGTCAAGCCGTTGAAATTAAATAAAAACGTGGTTGAAAGGTGTCAAAGTTCACACAGAAAGTAGCTAAGTAAATATCAAGGATTCATAACAGCTTTCTCGGTTTCTTTCGTTCATTTCTTCTAAATTTGGTATTTCTACACATGATGCTGACAACTATATTTTTGCACAAACGAATCGAGATGATATTTTCATCCAAAGTCTCACCATTTCTTCTTCTATTCCAATATTTCGTGTTGTGGTCACCTAAATCTGATGTATTAGTATGGTCTCAACTGAATAAGTGTGTCCGAATCTCAGTCGAGTCATCTAAGCTGGATACAAACGTTAGTACTAGTTTACATTCCATTTCCTAATAGAGTTTTGATTTTTCAGTCAAACACTTTTTTGTATTTGCATCCATGCAGTCCAAGCGTTGCTATATGGTGCAAAGGTGAGAAGCCAAATTGGCCGAAACCCAGCGGCAATAAAATTAAATCACCCCTCAATACGTTTCAAATCGATTTTGAAAATCCTTTGGTACGACTTTAAGTTGTAAAACCGTTTCTGTAACTTAATTTATTGAAGCCTTGCTTCAAAACATGGTCAAACCAACGTCAATACTTTTACAGTGGAAGATTTGGTTTTTCCATTTATTTCATGAGACATGTGGGAAGTGATATGTTGAATGAAGTGTTGACTCGTTTTGCATTCTTCAAAAATAACAAACGCCAATCGTTTGCTTAAACTAGATAACAAAACAACTTACATTAAAACAGTGTTTCTGCTATATCCTTGCTAGTTGCGTCAATCGTTATAGTTGTATTATTGTTTAGGCAATTTAATACATTGAGCTATATATGTAGCCTTTTCTAGTTAATTCCTTATCATTTTATTAACTTGGCCTTGTTGAAGTGGGAGTAGTCTTGGTGCTATCAGTAAATGGGTGCTTCTGTAAGTGAAACTATAAATGTATGGCTGTTACATTCACAAAGGTTAATAAGGGAAGTTTTACAAAGACTATAAAAACTAACCAGACATTCTGGAGAAAAACCTCTGGTATTTATAGACAGGCGCTTGCGCACTGTAATCGCATACTAACTCTTCATTTTATATCTGGAAACTACAGAGTCTTAGATGTTAATTCAATAGCTTCTTCCGGTTAATTTGCCCTTTATATTATTGTGAGAAGCTGATTACACAATACAATATATAGTAGAATGGAATAGCTGTTTATTTCAGCAGGCCTTTTCAAGCGATTTAACTTGAGCCGCAAACAGTAGAAAAAGACTTTCAACTAAGGCAAAGTTCAATCAAAAGTGATTGAAAATTCTCTCAATTATGTCTGCAGAAGTTCGTTTTGAAATCATAAATAAAATACATAACACCGATCACGTGGTAAAATTACGTAACAGAAATACAAACCTCATACAATGCACAAAATGGTATCAAACAAGTCGGGGTGCGAGTAGTTCAGTTGGGGACTTTGAGCATTTGAATCTTTAAAGATTTAAATGTGCAAAGGCTCCGGTTCAACTCCCACACCAAGATGAAACATTTGTGGGTTTGGCCGAGTGGTCTAAGGCGTCACGTTTAGGCCGTGATATCTTCGGATGCAAGAGTTCGAACCTCTTAGCCCACAAATATTTTTTTGATTTCGAAGTTCTTTTTGCATTTATAAATCAAAACTAATTCTAGAATGTAAAATAACAATTAATCTTTAGTACCAAAGATTTTAAAAAATTATACAGGGTTTTCATTTATGAAAAAAAAACTTTCCAGAATTCGAGAAACTTTTTTGGGTTCGGTTATTTTTCAGTCGTCAGCATTAAAAATTGGAAATTTAGACCTCGTTTCAGCAACAAAAGCATTCCAATCTGCCAATTGATTACCATCAAGATTTATTTTGTTGGCTTCCACAAGCGCGTTTGTCTTTTTCAAAAATCTGATCACCGTTTTGACTAGATTATTTTGTTTTTCAATATCTTGTTTTACTGCGTTATCAGCCAGTTTTTTATTTAGCACCTTACGGCATCGCGCAATAAAGTTTCCTAAAATATTGTCGTCACTACTATCGTCAACGAAAATGTTTGGTTGCTTTTCAAATAGTTTGAGGACAGTAAGTAAACAAATAGATGCAATAGATTGATCGTCCTTGATACCGTAATCAAAAAATTTATTAAAATATAATTTCCATTTGATGTGGCATAGAAACACTAAGTTCTCGTTATCTTCCAATGTTTTGAAAAGGTAATATATCGATTCAAAAACTTGTTTACGGTAGCTAAGGCCATCATCGATTTTGTGTTTGTAGGGGCCAATGAATTGTGTGTGAATATATTCTTTATTTGACTTGATTTCAGTTTCCATCAAATCAGGTATAATCTTATTCATTAAGGAAATGGCAATATTTGGTTTTTTCACAAGAAACAAACTCAGATTTAAGATACCCGTGGTTTTGAAAAATAGATCTTTATTTAGTATGTAGTTCTTAGTAGTCAATTCTGCATACTTCACTAGAAGTTGAAGGCTGGTGTTCTCCAAAAATTTGGGGTCATTAAATGTGTATTTTGGTGTAGTACCAATAGTAATTGCCAAATTTTTCGTATCTAAGGTTGACTCTGATAAGACGATAAGCAGCGTTTCAAGTATACCATATCTGATAACCAAATTCCCTATACAATTAGCAGCATTTTCATAGGCTGAATTTTTACCATCTAAAACAGCGGTCGAGTTCCGCTGAATTTTAGCGATTAACAGTAACATGTCTACTGCCTTATTCTTATCAAGCTCCACATGATGCAAAATATGGGATAAACATTCAAACGCTGGAGCCAAATAAGCAGTGCGATTCAGGTATTCTAAATACTCATTCAAATATTTACCACTATATTTAGTGACAATCGTAGAAACCGTTTTAACGGCCATCTTGACAACATCTGTTTGATTCGCTGAAAAATTCAGTAGAAATGGTCTCAATCCAACATTCAAATCAATCGACTTCGAAACTTGGTTGAGGAAAACAAGTGAGCAATAAACATTATGGCCTTGTTCTAAATCTTTAAATACAGCAACAAATGAATCATCGTCTCTTGCTATCACGGTCAAAACTGCCATGATTTTTGATATTTTCAAATCTGTGCTTTTACCAAATTCGTGAATCGCCTCACTAATAGTATTATCGTCAAACTGCTTCGACATTTGTTTCATCAATGTGGGTAGTGTATCATCAATGTCATCGTAAACACTGATATCCACTATCATTGATATAACCATGTGTAAATTATCAGATATGTTTACCTGCTCTGAGATTTGTGCCAATATTATACCAATATCAACACAGTTTGCACAATTAAACATTTTCTCAGAATGCATGTCATCCAGTGCACCCAAAATACGTTGTCCATCTTCTTGGTCAAGCAATTTGGTTTGTGCAAACTCTTTAAGAACCTTTAGAGAACTAATATTCAAGTCTGCCATCTTTAGATAATCCAAAACGTAATTGAGAATGGATTTAACCCACCCCGAGGAAATCGATTCATATACTTTGCCAGCTTTGATAATTTTGGCAAGGGAACTCAAACTATTGAATGCTAAAACTTCGGTTGAGATTATGTCTGTGAAAACAAGCAAAATGTTTTGTGATGTATTTCTTTCCAATGTGACCTCACTGCATAGTGTAACAATCGCATTTAGTGATTGTATACGGATTTCAGTTGAAAAGTTTTTATTTGTAATTTGCTCAATCAAAAGGTCAATGAGGGCATTTGATAACCTGAATATTATATCATTTTCAGGATTATCACGGCTCAAATTTTTGTCAAATATTTCGTTAATCAAGAATAACCCATCCATAATTGATCTATGATTCGTATCTGCAGATAAACAGAACTGCAAATAGCTGATTAAATACGTCAAACCACTACCTAAACTTTGTAGAGAGTTATGTTCTAGCAAAGCAGAATACAATGTAGAAGCATCAGCTGTTTGAACCGTTCCCTTCCAAACTTGATTTAAAGTGACGACAAAATATTCAACGTAAGCTGGTTGTAGACCACCTAGCGCATCAGTAAGTCTGGCAAGTAACCGGAGCAGAAGATCAGCACTTTCATTTGAAAAAGAATGGAATCTTTCAATAAATTTCAACAGGCAATCACAAACTTGCGAGCTGCGACCGGATAAAAAGTTAAAAGGATCATCTTCCGTTTGCATACTAATATCACTGTACCTTCTACCGGCTGTGGTTTCTGCCATTGTTTGAGAGGACAGTAAATTGTAATAAGTGCCATCAGGACTGCAACAAGCAAAAATAGAAGTGAGAGTTTCAACTAGCTTTATGAGCACATCTTTGTTTTTTTCAACTGATAGCATATTCATTAGCATAGCAAAATTGTATTTGAAAATTAATGGCAGTTGTTTTGGGAAATTTTTGTTGATTGAATTCAATAACGTCAAGGATCCAAACCTTAGTTTCCACGAACAGTTATCATCGTCATCGTCGTAATCTTCCTGTTCATAGTCACTGTAGTCGTCCTCATCAGTTTCATCTTCCTCTTTGTTAGCTGACACTGATGCGTCATCATCATACGCGTTATCGTTATATGGATCATATGAGATGAAAGATTGACAAATCGATAATGCATCAACAACCAAAATTTCCACTTCTTCACCTTTACAAAAGGAAAAAAGCTTAATCAATACCGAAATGGCCTCGGCACGGAGCATGTCAGTTTTTTGTTGGTTTTCGTAATCATCAGCCACATTATTGATTGAATCTAGACTCAATGATTGGAGAACAATTCCCCAAATTTGTGAGATACGTGTACAAACCGCTGAAGGGTTGCCACTAATAATCGCAGCAAACATGGTTAGTAATGTAAGTTTACTCTGCTCAGTATCCTTAGCGTTATTAAAGTTATCCATGAGATGAGTGAAGAATTTTGTAATCATAAATGGATTCTCCATATGCTTAATCAATGAATTACATGCTAACATAGATTTTTTAGCAATTATAGTATCTGAATAGAATGCCGAATCACTTAAAAATACCATTGTTTCCAAAAGTTCATCCGGGTTCATGAACTTGCCAACGTATTCAGCTAAATCGTTCAAAATTTCAATGTAATCGATATTTGCGTGGAACCGTTCTTCATCTTTCAAAATTTCAGGCAAGATGATTTTAATTGTATCTGTGTATATTTTCTCATTATGTGGCAAGTTCTTCAAAATGTTATGCAATGCCATTGTGTAGATTGTTGAAGTGATTGAAATCTTTTTAGGCTTTTTACTGATCAACTTTTTGATGACAGGCACAATATCTTGACGTAACCTAAAAGACACTGATTCAAAGCATTTTAACGACTGGGTTCTGACTTCAGGAAATTCATCATCTAATGCTTTGATTAATATTTCAGAATAAGTAAGCAACTGGCCATGAGTTACACTAACTGAAGGATTTGCCATCTCTTTTTCAAGATCATTCAACGCCATGAACCTGAGGTCAGGATCTGTGTCTCTCGTCATAATCAATAAATCTGGGATGTACTTTTTCAAAGTAGTCATGATTTTTAGTGCTGGTTGTTAAAAAATGATTTTAGGAAAAGAAACACATCAATCAGGAAAGGGTTAAGAGGTTCTATGTGCTAACGAATGTAGTGGCATCAATGTCATGCCCCGGAAAAAATATAAAGTAGGGAAGGGCGAGAATCTCGAGATTCGTAATCTGGATAATAGATGTGATTTATAAAGTCATAAAGTATATTAAGTATTCATTGTAAAAAGTATAAAAAATCAAAAAGATGTATAACAAAGTAATGGGGAGAATTAAAAGATAATTAAAAAATGAGTTCAGAGAAGAGTGGAAAAGAAGTGAAAAGGATTGGACAGTCAAAAAAACAACATAAAAAGCTGAAAAATGTTTGAATGATAAAGTATACCAAAGGTCCATGCTAATGGAGGCTTAAGAATGACGCCATAATAGAAAGTATAAATAAGTAGTTAAAATATTGTAGGAATAAAAATAAATTGTGTTCTTTAATGAGAAATAAAAACTAGTCCACTAAAAATTGCTCTGGAGTAAAGATTCGAAAAGTTGTTCATCATATTGATCAATCGAGTCGGGAGGAAGTTCAACACTAGCTGGAATTTGATTACTATTGATATTAACATTGTTTGTTAGATTATTAGTATTATTCCACTGGTTATTCATAAACATTGAACTAGACAGTGGTACAGTTCCAATTGCAGACACATCCAATCCAGGGTCAACTTGATTAACATCTTCAGTATAGTCATTTTGAGACTCGTGGTTTTGTGTATTGGAGGTTGACATTGTGTGTGAAGCATTCTTGGCTAAAGCTGATTGTGAATCGGTATAAGTTTTAGTTTGATAAATATCATCCATCAAAGTTGTGTTGGTTTTAGCGTTGGATAGTTGAGGTCCAGTATACTCATGTATTGAATACGTTGATTCAGCTGTTAATAACTTTGGATGTTCAGCAATTGAAACAGGCGATCCGGCAGATGATCCAATTGAGTGGGATGACGAGGCGGTGGATAAAAAGGATCCCGACCGACGTGGTTTTATTGATGGGTAAGGTTGATAATGAGACTGATGAGAGTGATGACTATGTGAACTACCGTGATGACTTCTATGTGAACTTGAAATTGAATGACGTGAGGAATGTAATGAATGAAAAGATTGGAAAGAACCATGCGAATGTATCGATGATCCCGTCATATTTTGATGCAGTTGAGAAAACTGCTGGTTACTTGATTGGCTTGAAGACAGTGGATTAATGTAGGTTTGTTGCAGAGAAATTTGATTTGGCTGTCCATTCAAGTATTGTGAGGAACTAGCAGATGGTTTCATATTAAAACTATCCAAATTTGCATGGGACAGCTTCGTTTGGTTATTATTAATATGAGCTATATCACTGTTTTGATTAGCTAGATTTTGTGAATAGCTAGGTCCAATCAATGGAAAAAGCGGGAATAAAGAATCTGGCTCGTTATCATGAGGGTTCTGGTTCGAGGTAACTGAGGTGTTTTTTGAATGCTGATAAATTTTTGGGGTGGGCATATTTTCTTCAAATATATCTAATAGCCCATTACCAGGCGTTGGAGGTATTATCTCATGCATTCCTAAAAGCTTATTTGAAATACCAAAACTAGTGTTGTGTACATCGGGATTGTTAGGATTAGGGTTTGAATTTCCACTATTGAAAGAACTTGGTACATTGTTGTTGGTACCAACATTGTTAGCATGATTGTTATTATTGAATATATTCAAATCAGAGGAGATATGTCCAGGACTGATACTATTAGGACTTGCAATTGATTGATCGACAGGGGAGGAGTCAGATAAATTACTCAGAAAATTGTTGAAATGAACATTCATTTTATTCAAAGGCTTCATATACTCTTCAACAGGTATTGAAATTTCACCTGTTCTTCGTCTTTGCAGTTCTGGTTGCTGTTGCTGCTGTTGCTGCTGATGCTGCTGTTGTTGGTGCTGTTGTTGTTGTTGTCTTTGCGCAAAGTCTCGCTGGTGCTGTTGTATCAATATTCTTTGTTGTTGTAAAAGTTGTTGTTGCTGTTGTTCTGGCGGTGGTGGCGGCGGTAATTGTTGCTGCAAGAACTGCAGTTGATTTTGCGGATGCTGTCTGTTCGAAGGAGTTGCTCTAAAATTCTGTAAAGGATCCATGCCGACTTGACGCTTAGTGTATTTATTACTACCATTATTTGTGCTATTATTATCAGTAATAAGAGAATTTAAACTTTCAGTATTACCCATTGGAGGCGAAGACATGTCCCAAGAATCAAGCAAACTATTAATACCATCTCTATTAATATCATTATCATATAACCGCAAGTCATTCAACGTTTGTTCAGATGCAGGTGATATTAGGCCGGTAATTGAATCATCAGCCACATAATAGCTTGAACCAGTTTGGCCAACTTGGTGTTGGGAAAAGTCTTTAGAGATGTTGTTTGGATTTGAATTTAAATTCTGAGCATCCGGTGAAGAACTTAAAGATTTTTGGACACTTGGACTGCTGGTAATGGCAGTAACTGATTGTTCATTTTCTGAATCTTTTGATGTAGATTTTTTAGATTTTCTTTTCGCAAATACTGCACTGTTACTTGCCATAGCTGGAGTTGTATCATCAGATTCTTTGTCTTTCTTTTTTGAAGATTTTTTATTTTTCGAACAACAAGTACACTCACCTTCTATATGACAAGGACAGTCTGGATCATGTTGTTTTCGTGAATTTATTAGTTTTGAGCACCTACAATTAACATGAGAATTTCTTATTTTGCGTTGTTCCTTACAAAAGGCACATTGAGTGGAAGGTCTACCCTTGGGCTTAATCATCATTAGTGGTTGATCAGTATGAGTACATGTTGTGACTCTATGTCCCCTAATACAACGCTCGCAGGCATATTTAACACCGTTGATTAAGACCATTTTGAATAAAAGCTGAGAATAATAAAAGTTAAATTTAAGTTTAAATTGAAAGTGAAGTTGACACTATATTAAGCAGATGTGCAATGAGGTAGAATAGATTAAAAAATTAGGTTTGGATTGTAAAAATATCGAGTAGAAAGAATTAGGTTAGAAGAAAGCTGATCTTTGGTGTGTTTTTGTTTTTTTTTTTTCAAAAACTGACTACTTGGAATAGCAAAAGTTCCAAAAAAACTTGAAATAATTGTTGGATCAGGTATAATACAGAAAAAAGGAGGCAGTATTAATTTGACAAGAACAATTAATACTGTAAGAAATAGATGAACATAATATCTCTATAGCAGCTGTCACAAGGAATGATGATATTGATGATGAGAGTGATCTGTGAATGTGCCGGAGCAGTGCAAGATAGGAGTGTCAACAAGGGCGCAAAGCAACGCAAGCAAAGCCAAACTGTTTATTGCTTACCTAGTTGAAATTCCTGGAATGGCGAAAACCTCGCACGCTGAGAGGGCTGAGACGGGCAAATCGACAGGGCAACCTGCCAACTTAATTTATCTGAAACAGCCGTGCACCGGCATAGAAGTGCCACATTCCAACATGTCGCAGAGCGTCACAGTTCCAGCAGTGATACATCAAATCACGTGCCCACATTCTTTATCTCCGAGCTTGTGCGGCGCGATATCCGAAAAAGCGGTATGTGGCAACAAAGAGACTTCCGTTTTCGGACAGGTGATGTACTAATTTATAAACCGTGCCGTTCCCTGACCGTCCCCTTGGCTAAGCTTCATCAGAAAAAATACTGTAGTAGCTTGCCGTATTGTCAGTGTCAATTGGGGTGAAACCTTTTTTGGGTGTCTTTCTCAGTGTTTTGTTTTCATTATCCCACTTAGCTGAAAATTTCAAATCAACTGGCTTTTTCCCCATTTCCTCCTTCTACTGCAGCATTTTGATATTGGTGCCACAGTTTCCACAATTTTCATTATCTCCAGGGTTCTTCGAAGAAAATCATGACATATAATGATCCGAAATTTAATCCCCTTGTATGGGCAACACTAATAACCAACTCCAATTATCTTCCGGGTGTGCTAACTTTGAACTATTCCCTGAAAAAAGTCAATTCAATATATCCATTAGTGGCCCTATACACAGATAAGCTAGATAAAGACTCATTGCAGATTCTACACGATAACGAAATACCCACGCTATATATTGAAAACCTAGCGCCAACAGGGGGTGCCGAAAGTCTCCCGGATTTATCCTTCGATAAGAGATTTTTTGATACATGGTCAAAGCTTTATTTTTTCAAGTTGACGCAATTTCAAAGAATCATTCAATTGGATTCGGATATGCTCATACTACAGAACTTAGACGAACTAATGCAATTGCCTTTAAATGGGCACAAATTTGCGTCAACTCATGCATGCGTTTGTAATCCATTGAGAAAAACACATTATCCATCCAACTGGAAGCCCAGTTCATGCGTTTTCACAGATCATATCCCTGTGGATAATGCTGTAATAGGTCCAGACTCGAAATTAGGCCTTTCTAAGTGCAATTCAGGTATTTTAATAGTTGAGCCTTCATTAGAATCATTTCATCAGATCGAATCTAAGTTGAAAGATACAAACGCAACAAAATTATACCTGTTCCCAGATCAAGACTTACTTGCAGATTTATTCTATCAAAACTGGCTATCAATTTCATACACCTACAACTGTTTGAAAACTTACAAGGTGTGTCACCCCAATCTCTGGGATTTGTCAAAGATTAAGAATATCCATTTTATAATGGCTCCTAAACCGTGGGATGTAGATCGTACTTATGATGATGAATCCGGTACTTTTAAGCTATGGTGGGATGCAAATGATGAGAGGATACGGTCATCACAATAATTTTATCGCAGCTGTCTATCGGTATCAACCTATTATAACTAAACCTAATAATCATTGCCCTTTACTCGGATCGCTTGCTCTCGCTTAATATATCATTTAGAAACCTGAAAAAACTTACTTCAAAAACTACATTCTTCCATACAACACTTGTTTGAAACACTTTGCTTCCTTGCTCATGACTTGTAATTATCCTTTTTGGTTAGCTAGCATTTTGACTTGCTTTCTGCTATTTTATTTTATAGCTTCGACAAGAAAAAATTTTTCAGGATAAAAACTTTGGCTATATTTCTTATCTCAAATATTGATTCCAAAATGACGTAGCTAACTTATTGATTTTACTAATTCTACACTTGCCATCTTGAGAGGTACAAAAGCTGTTTCTGTTTACGCGTGAGTCATGCAAAGATAGTTCGGTGGGTGGAGCTTCCGCATGCGGTAGATAAGACTGCTGCTGGAAAAAAGTGTCGCACTGGATTCTACTTGCTATAAAACTAACAAGCATGCTGCTGTTTTGAGCCAATGAGGAAAAGTTGATTGCACATAAGTATATTTTCTTACCTTTCCAGACCCACTAGCATTTTGCTCAACCACCATATGTATATTCCTTCGAAGTACCTTGTTGAAGATATCGATAAGCAGCTTGAACTTATCAAGCAGTACCCCCTTGGCACACTAATCACTGCTGTTGATGGTGACATCGTCGCCAATCACATTCCGTTTGTGTTTAAACAACCAGAGGACGATAAGAATAAGCTCTATCTAATTGCACATCTCGCTGCAGCCAATAAACAGATTAAGCAACTTGAGGCTGCTGATTCTTGTCTGGTCGTCTTTAAAGGTGAAGACTCCTACATCTCTCCTAACTGGTATCCAAGTAAAAAGGAAGACCACAAAGCCGTTCCAACTTGGGATTTTGCTGCCGTTCACGTTAAAGGTAAGCCTACCATATACAGAGAGGAAAACTCTAAGAATGACATGTTAGACCATTTGACCACACAAGAGGAAGGGAAACGGAATGTTGCCAAAGAAGAACAATGGACAGTATCGCAAGCTCCAGAAAAGTACTATAAGCTCAAAATGAAGGCTATCGTTGTTTTGAAAATTGAAGTGACATCTACTGAAGGCAAGTGGAAGTTTGAACAGGACACAACTGATGCCAATATTAAGGGTGTCATAGAAGGCTTACAAAAGGAAAATACCAAAAATGGTGCCAGTATGGCCGAAATTACCTATAAATGTAATTTTTCAAGTGAATGATTATTTCTTTTTAATCTGTTGAAATCAGTCTCACCAATTGTATACGTTATAATTATACGAACTAGAACGTAAAATAGCCGTCGGTTTTTATTTTCTCCTGTAGTTTATTCCAAGCTTCGTAAACGTTACATTTAGTCAACTAAATATTATTTGTTCATACATTTATCTGATCTATACATATTTGATGAGTCTAATTATGGGAGGTACCCGCCCTTGACCTTACCTCTTCAACCAAACCATTCTCATGCGAATTTTTCCTTTCATTATTCATCTCACCTGGCATGCCGGTGTCAATACTAGTAGCACGCTTGGCTTTTCCGTTGTTATTATCCAGATTAAGAATAAGCCCGCTAACATCGACACCATCTGCTAAATCAATACTATCTTCATGATCAGTTGCTTCTTCGTACACGTGGGAAAGTGATTTCTTGTGTTGCAAATGTTGGTGCTGTGGAACAATATTCGTTTTCATACCGTTTGGAGGTATGTTCGGCGAAGAAAAAGATGATGCTCTGCTTATGGATGATCGCACTGTGCTTGGATTATCAGGATAAGTAAATGTACTATTCATTGTATTAGATGTCTGGGACAGTCTGTCGGCACTGGTATGCGCCAGGGGCAAGTAACTTAATTGTGTATCACATATTGTATTTGAGGGATTGAATTTATAGTAAAAGAACTGGTACGTGATGACAAAATTCAAACTCATTTGAAAAAATGCAGCAAAGATGAAGATCGGTCCAACGTTATCGGTACCATAGAAAAGATAACTAATCTTAGTTAAATCTCCTCCAAGCCATGACAAAAGCAAGATTGTTTTGAAATTTTCAACATTTTTCACTCTTTGAAACAACAAGATTTGGGGCAATGGTAAAGAGGATTCAACCATGAAGGAGACAGAGCCTAAAATTATTCCTAGATAGTCACTTTCAGCAAAAACAAATTGTACAACTGTTAAGACAAGCACAAAACCTACCAAAAACTTTAAATAGTTGATTGATTTCCTCCACTGCCAATAGTGGAATGGTCTCAAATAATGATAGTCAAACAATCTTATTATATTCTTAGCTAACTGAATGGTAAAAGATACAAGCAGTAAACACGTAACTTGTAAACATTTCAGTATTATCACAAAAATACCCACAAGCACGTTGTTCAATTGGAAAGCTTCGTAATTAGCATAGACTCCTTGGGCAGCAAACGACTCATCTACTTTTTCCTTGTAAATGTCAACAAACTTTTCATAGAATTTATCCCAATTATCATGATACTTTTCAAAATGAATTGCGTCATCACTCCTATAGTGCAAAGCAACTCTTAATAAAACAGATTGAATAAAAATCATAACAAAACATTGTCTTAATAGAGTGGCTTCAAAAGGGTCATTTAAATAGTAGAATATTCTCAATATCGAGGCAACAAGCATGGTACCACAGATATCAATCGAAAACCCCTGTGAGGACTGCTTTCTTCGTATACTCAATACTGTAGATCCATATGATAATAAAGGTGTGAATGATATCACTATGTTGACAACTGTCGAAACATATGGCAAAAAGTCGGGAGAAAACACTATGTACGCCATGGCCACTCAGTACTTTGTACTTCCCACCTCTACCGAAGACTGTAGATTTAGGTGGTACTACAAAGCCCAGCTAGAACATTGTTGATGCTGTCAGCGATTTTGGCTGGAAGGGGAATGTGTCTGTGTACCTTCGCCTGTTTCTATATTAGGTAAGACAGAGATGTTCAAATATTTTGTTTACGATGGCAGAGCTGCACTGGTAGGTTTTCAAGAACCAATTTGCTAACAGTAATAGTTCCAGATAGTACCGTGTATTGTATTTGTAATGGTTAGTCAACAAATAGCATCGAGAGATCCGTCAGCGGTTTTGCGTGTTTGCGATTCGTGCACATAGTGTTGTGTTTTCATCATGTTGGTGTGCACAATGCTTTTGTAACATGATCTGTTTAGAAAGAGCGCCTCTTTAAGGAAGCCTGTTTAGGGATTTAAGTACCATATGAACCATCAAAAGGTAGAATAAATGGATATTTTTGGTTTTTTGTACAGGCTGGTCAAGAAACATGAGGAGTTTCTCACTGATTCTCTTAACATTTCCTAACATCTTTGGCCTCTTGAAAGAGTGATAAATTAACACACTCTAATGAGAACCATCAAGACGCTTTCAGTGCTACAGAAACTGACCAAGAAAGATATCATTCCGCTGTTCTCTCTTTTGGGGTACCCCTTGCCCGTCAATACCCGTAAATCCGTGCTGATTGACACGCTTGACGCCAACTTAGACCAACAAAAAACAGAATCAGCCAAACCAAGCACAATATTGTCATTGGATATGGGACTGAAAAATATGTCCATGTCAAGACTGACATCACTGCCGACGTCCACCTTCCCGGTATTGCACAAATGGATGAAAATGGATTTGGATCCACAAAATTTTCCGTTCAATCCAATCAACTATTCGAAACTTGCAACATCTTTTATTTATGATCATATTTTGAATTCTTCTCAAGCGAGTGTTTCTGTACTTCTTGAACGACAAAGGTTTCGAACTGCTGGGTCTTCAGCAGTACTAGAATCAACACTAAAAACAAACACGATTGAGGCAATGATTTGCATGGGTCTAACAATGCACAATAAGTTACACCCTGGGAAGGAATATATACAAATTATTGCAAGTCCACCGGGGTCAATGGTCAAATATTGGCAACGAATATACACAATTAAAAATGGCAAACTGAACGAGAAAGACAGTAAGTTATTTAGAATTGAGTTAGTATTGAACATGTTGTATGGGATTTTAAAACCGATGAAGCTCACCCCACCAGTAGTGAAGGAATATGCTTTATTAGATCCACAGTTGGCGGGTGCAATGAAACACCCTAAATTTCGATTGTCACAGACAATTATGGACAATCTTTCTGTGTCGTTAAATGATGCCCAATGGAAGAAAAAATGGGTTCAAGCATGGTCATTTAAGGCGAAATCTCGTCGACTTTGGGAAGTTGCTCGGATCCTTAATAGTCTAAGTGATGAATATAAGGTTTCTGACGATGTTTGGGGCGTGAGCAAAGGCGACGATTTGGCCGATTCATTATTACATGGTATTGCTTATTTTGAGTATTTAAAAAACCGTCAATCATTTATCAAAGTCTTGTCCAAAAGTGGTAGTGTTCTGGAGTTTGTGGAAAAATTGAATAACTCAACGCATTAGTATTACGAAACAAACTACAAAGATAGAGAAGAGAAAGAAGCAAAAAGTGAAAAGTAAAGTAAAAGAAAATACAAATTAGAATTAAAGAGAAGCTGAGATTGCACTATATTGTACCAGCTGGGTCGGGGGCTTCAATTTTGCTTTAATGAAACAAATGGTTGTCCTTTAGCTCTCAAACTTTGGGCGTATTTTACTAATACATGAAATCTGTCTTTCTTCATTTCACCGGTTTTCTTTCTGAGGTTTATCATAGCATCGTCCCAGAAGTTAGCGACAAAACCTTCATTTTCAGTACCTTTGATCAAAGAATGCATTTCATTACAGTATTCTGCATCTTTCAAATTTCCCATGATATGGAATGCAGAACCACCACCACGAAGTGCAACTTCGTGGTAATAGCTTTTTAGCATAACATCAGCTGGTGGTAACTGTAATCTACCGGATAAAATTCTAGCAACATACTGGCCTTGAGCTTCTGCAAAAGGGAATGGAATGATGGATTTTGGTAAGCCTGCAAGTATGAGGGATGGATCAGGGATATAAAACAGCTGTTTATATAGATAACGTAGATGTGAACCGTTAGTTATAATTGATTTATCACCGGTAGTGTAAGATTTTAAAAATGGAATTTCGTATAGGTAACCAGTACAGAATAAAATTTTATCAATGTTTGAAACTACTTTACCAGATAAAGTTTTAACTGATCTGCTATTTTCAAAGTCAAACTTAACTATACGGTCAATTTGTTCAGTCTGGTCTTCAATAACTCCCTCAAACATTGGGTCACCGACACAAGACATGGTGACGCCTTTTGCAACCGTCAGTAATTGCGTCGAGATATCGATACCGGAAGCTGAATTACCGACAACCAAAACTTTTTGATCTTTGTATTTGGCGACATCATTATAATATTTAGCGTGAGAGATTGAAGTTGGATCGTGATTAAACCAATCCAGGAGACCTTCGGTTTTTGGGACGAATGGAGTGTCGAAATGTCCATGAGCTAAAATAACCTTATCGTAATTTTCAGTTTTCTGCGAGTTAAGCGTTTTCAGTTCCCATTTATTGTTATCATTGTTTTTGTAAAGTGAAGAAACTTTTGTATTAAACTTGAAATTGACAAAGTCAGGTAGCGTTTTCTGGTAACGTAATAAATAGTTCAAGACTTCGTTTCTGTTTGGGAAGATATTTGCACTTTGAGGTAATGGATACTCTTTATATCTCATCATATCCTTGACAATGTTAGTTTCCGTATGTTTATACATCGGAGATAAATGAGGGTCATTGTCAGTCACTTTTAAAGCACTTCCGTTAGTTTTAGATTCGGATAATCTGAAAGTAACGTTAGATTTATCACCGGTATGATTCCATAATCCACCAGCTTGGGCACGTCTTTCATAGACATCAATTGAATGAAAAATCTTTTTCGCATTTGGCTCGGCAGCTATTGCCTTGGCAAATCCTAAACCCAAAGGACCGGCACCAATGATTGCAACTCTGGACACACTCATGAATTATTATATGCTGTACCTTATTTTTTTATTTATAGAAGGATTAGGTAATCAAAATGAAAATATTGTTGTACTTAACTGCAATAGGGATAGATACAACAAAACAGAGGATTCAACACAAATCGATGGTAGAAAAAGAATGAAGAAAAGCAGGAGGGGCAGGGAAGTAAGAGAGATGGAGAAGAAGGATTAAAAAGGCGAACGAAGAAAAGATAAATGCATCATCCAGTGAAAGTGGAGTGTTCGATGGAGGTCGGAAAACGGGAGCAGTGGAAAATCAGTAAGACCGAGCTCCAGTCAAACAAATGTAGTATTGGGTGCATTTGCAGCAATACACGAGGAAAATATGGAACATGCAATTTGACGTGGTGAATAGCAGCTGTCCGTTTCTGTTGTTCGGCAAGTGTCAAAACATGCGATTGCGCCACAGCACGTGACTTTGCGCAAACCGCGCAACAGTTTGCCTGTCGCAGAGTTCTGTAGGCGACATGAATTGCACAGAACTACACCAGTGGCAACGGTGGGTGTTGGTAGTTTCCAAGGAGAAGGGGCATTGGTTGTAGGAGTGCACAGTAATGACGAATGGAGATACCCCACGATCACTTAGCCGTGTCAAACATATTATACTTGTTCTCTCAGGCAAGGGCGGAGTGGGGAAGTCGTCAGTCACCACTCAGATTGCCCTCACATTGGCAAATGAGAATTTCAAAGTTGGGGTTTTGGATATTGACCTCACTGGTCCTTCGTTACCTCGTATGTTTGGTATAGAGGATTCGAAAATACACCAGTCCGAGCATGGATGGATCCCCGTCCACTCACCCGTTCATTCTGATGGCAGTGCTATCAATAATCTGAAACTAATGTCGCTTGGGTTTTTGCTTAATAATCGTGGTGATTCTATCGTTTGGAGAGGTCCGAAGAAGACGGGTATGATTCGTCAATTTTTCCGTGATGTTGTGTGGGGGGAGCTGGATTACTTGCTTATTGATACTCCTCCGGGTACATCAGATGAACACATTGCTATTGCTGAAGAGTTGAATAAATGTCCCGATCTCATTGATGGTGCGGTGATTGTAACAACTCCTCAATTAGTCTCTGTGAACGACGTTAGGAAGGAGATCAATTTTTGCGAAAAGGCGAATTTTAGAGTACTGGGTATTGTGGAAAACATGTCTGGCTTTGTTTGTCCATATTGTGCAGACTGCACGAACATTTTCAGTAAAGGGGGAGGGGAGAAACTGGCCCATGAACTACATTTACCATTCATGGGTGCCATCCCAATTGATCCTCTGTTTGTGGACATGATTGAAAATCAAGCTTCTCTGAAGTCCGAAAAGAATCAGACACTAACCGAGTTGTATCGTGATTCGAACATGTACCCATTATTCAAATCTGTTGTGGGACAGATCCTCCATTAAGTATAAAGCGGCATGCAGGGGCGTATACAAACTACTTGTATATTTTTTTTAGTTCCTCCACTAACTGGTCTATATTTGTATCCGTCGTTCCCGACGACACAATGGTTTCGTCATTCACCTGGCATACCGGTGCTTTAGCCGAGAGCAAACTAACGGGGTTAAATTCATCACCGGAAATCATGGAAATAGCAGCATTATTTGATTTGGCATTGGCGATTTCTTCTAGCTGATGCTCCACATCTAAATACTGGTTCAGTTTTTGTTGTGATATCGGAGATTTTGACAAGGAATTGGAGTTCTGTGATCTCTTTGGAGATGTATGCACTTCAAGAATTGACTTGAAATGTTGGCTTATTACTGGCCTTTCCCTTTTCATACCATAATTAAACAAAGTTCTATAATGTGCTTGATTTGGACTCTTTTCGTCAAATAGTCGTTCACGTTTGGATAAACGTGATTCGAGTTTTTTCAGTCTAGCTTGTATCTTGTCAACTCTTTTCTTCTGAACGAGACTCTCATCTACTACCTCACCAAACAACTGGTCGATTTCTAGATACAGAGTGAATTTGCTTTTCTTTTCAACACTTTTCCTAAATAATCCTAATCCCTTTGCCTTGTGTTTTTGTTGTTGCTTTTGGATTTGCTCTTCATGTGTTGTGGACTCATCAGAAACTTGCGAGTTGTCTATATCATTTACTCTTGTCTCATGCACAATATTATACATGTTTTCAACATGCTGTAGTTTTGCAATAAGTTCAGATTCAACCTTAGCTAACGAATTTAACTGTTCAGATATATCATTGGCGTACAACGAAACAGTTGTATCTATGTTATTATTTAGATTTTGTAATTCGTCTGACCCACTCTTGGAATTTGCTAGAATATGTGACAGCGTGAAACTACATTCGGGAGGCAATTGAGTCTTTGGAAGCTGGCTGGTCATTATATACCCATAAGACAGTTCATTGCAATGAAGGCTGCGTGCTTCAAGTAACGAAATCGGGGTGTCATAGAATTGGGTTTCGCTGCATCTTTACATTCACACTGTGAATGCGTATATGTTAGAATAATTTAGGATTATAATGAGCCGTGACTTGTTCTCATCATGATAAAAATATTTTATCTACAATCAGAAACCGGTAGAACGAGTTCACGCTTAGTTGCTTAAAGTTTAGTAGATACAGTAATTGCTTTCTTTATTAGCCGGTGGCAAGTCCATTGCTCTCCCCGTATCCACAATCGATGCTTGGCGGGCGCCTAATTTTTTTTTATGGTGGTGCAGCCCGAAACGCTAATTCTTGCGGCAAGGTGAGGAATGGGGGAAGAAAAAAACCCATGGAAAGGTTCTGGGGAAAAACGGTTGGCCCCATCGCCAGCAATCAAATTCCAATGAAATTTGTCAACAGTTTTTTGCTGTTGGTAATGTGCAATATCCATGTCAAACAACCATGCTTGTCAGCAGAGGGCTCGGTGGGCAAGTTGCAGGATACATTGTCTTTTCAATAACTGGATGTTGTTCTAACGTATACACTTTTGAAAGGTTGATCAGATTTGATTCTCAGCTGACGACATTGATCACCTTCACACAATACTTGTTCATATTCACAGCTGTTTCAATATATCTTCGAAACACATCATTTTGGAAACATAGATCTATTACTATTAACAAAGAACTTATCATACCCATAACTTGTCAAACCATTTCGGCTTATCTTGGAAATTTGGTCTTCCAATATGATCTTTCTATGCCTACACACATTATATTTCGATCATCAAGCACGGCAATCACTATATTTCTTGGATTCACTATTTGGAAAAAAAGTTACAGTCTGATGCAGATTCTTGGATCATTGTTGATAGCATTGGGCACCGTGATGTTCACGGTCGATATGAATAAATGGGATGTGGGATCAAAAAATAATTTCTTTGGAGTGTTTCTGTTATTACTTGCAACCATATTAAATAGTACCGTTTCTCTGTACAAGGAGCAGGTATACCAAGATAAGGCCAGTAAACTGGACTGGCGGGAGGTACTATACTACAACTATCTTTTTGGATTAATATTCTACGTCCCTTTGATGCCTTTGATAGTGCAAGAGTTCGGTAGTCTAAAAAACATGGCGGATATAGGGAAGGTGTTCTTCTTGAACTGGACAACACAGTTATGCTGCGTTATTGGGGTGAATATCTTGACGTTTCGCATTAGTGCGTTGAGCCTGACTGTTGTTCTGCTAATTCGCCGTCTTTTCTCACTGTTTTTGAGTATCTATCTTTTTGACAACAGTGTTGGGTACGTTGGGATGGTGGGGGCATGCTTTGTGTTTATCGGAGCTGGTGTGTATTCAATTGTGAAACACCATCACGTGAGAACGGTGTTAAGGTGTGTATTCGGTTTGGCAAGTTTCAACAGTAGAATCTGATATTCACGTGACCCAGACAGTCTGGATATTGGTAACAGTTTAAGGTGATTCTGGTGTGACATTTATCGTACTTTTGTACATCTATATATCGGTGTTTAGCAGTGTCTCCAAAAAACAGAAGTTGGGTAGGAATGCACAAAACTCTTCACTGTTCAATGTTACCCAATGTCGAATGAAAACCCCCCAGACTTGTATATCGGATAAGAGAGTGTTGTTCTCCAAACTTAATATCACCCACGTGAATATCGGAATAATCTATCAGACCTTGTCAAACTAAATACACGCCGTAACAAAGTAAACATGTTACGTAATAAAACCTCTCCCATGTAAAAGTCTGTAGATTGGCGTACAAGCATTATGTGGAGAGAAGTGACTGGAGTGGAGTTTTTGAAAGATAGGCGGACTGAACAGTATGTGGAGCAAAGGCATTAGGATTGGATTGAACGGCTTCTTACAATGCGGGATTTCCAAGAGGGCAATCACTAATTCAAGTGCAAAGGTTGCGAATAGGCTGGAATTTCGGGGCAACGTAGATTTAGCTGCAAGTAGAGGTAGATTTTATAGTAAGCAAGTCCAAGAAGAAACTCAGAGCAAGGAGGAAGACGACGAATACTATATAGATGTCAGCAATATTGAAACACGATGGAAATCGCTCAGTTTCGAGGCTCAACAGGACACGATCAGCTACTT
Organism: Pichia nanzhaoensis; assembly: GCA_030573035.1. Taxonomy (NCBI): domain Eukaryota; kingdom Fungi; phylum Ascomycota; class Pichiomycetes; order Pichiales; family Pichiaceae; genus Pichia; species Pichia nanzhaoensis. The sequence continues at coordinate 123,710 of JAJMCN010000005.1, forward strand.
GAACGTGAAACAAGAGTTTGGATGGAACTACCTCAGCCAGGACGAAAAACGGGCCATCTACTACATTGCCTACGGGAAATGGGGCCCACGGGACGCTAGCGTAATGAATGGAGCTGAATTTGCCTTCAAGCTGATGACCAACATGCTACTCTTCTCCGTGTTGGGCTTTTCTATGATGAATTATGCTCTTGACCAAGAGAAGATCAAGGAATTGGAGGAAGAGGAGAAGGTGTTACCCGGCGCGTAGAGGCCACGGTGAAATAGGCGACGCGACGACGCGTTTTTTGCAACATTCCCTGCTAATAATATTTTTTCTAGATCATCATGTGTATAGCGCTTTATTTAGCACGCTCTCGAACAGGCTCTCAGCAGAAGAGGCGTTGTAAATTAAAGTTTGTGTTTATTTGTTTGTTTGTTTGCTTGATCGTTTGTCCGTTTGCAGTTTTGTTTGCATTCTTACCAGCTAGTGAAGTGCAGTGTGCAGTAGCGTTCAGTACAAAATATACGTCGGTAGACAGTTATCCAACGCTTGCTTTTTTTCCAGAAGGTTTCCATATCAGTTGATCCATTAAATATCTACTCCCATTAAAATTAGGCTTCAAAGCATTCTTGTCATTCGTTAAAAACTGGTGTTTAAAACTCATTTGCCTAGAATAATATAACCAGTCATGCCTCCAAGAAACCTAACCTCCATTCCGCCTCACATTGGATCCAAGTCCAATTCCAAATCAAGTTCCACGGCCAGTGAGGAAAACCTAAACATCGATGATCCTTTCAACCAAGCGTCCAACGAGTACGAATCACAGAGCTATGATGAAATCTCTTCCTCTGGTAATTCAAATTCTCGTATAAATAAAAATACGAACTCCTCTAATCCCGAGATCAAACAACACTTGTTAAACTACAACTCTTCATTTCATAATTCCTCAACTTCTTCACTATTGAATCCGTTTTCTTCCACCAATAAACTGAACACTTTGAATGCTGATAACTCCAAAACTTTAGAGTATGATAGATATCCTAAAAGATTATCAGGTTCAAGAATAAATTCAATGCAATCACTTAATTATAAAAACACTTCAACAGTCGATTCCGATTTTGATTCAAATTCAAATTTGAGTGATAGATCTAATCCTTTCTTAGTTGATACTGATTTTTCACCATTTGGTGGATATCCTGCTTCCTCTTTTCCACTTTTGATTGATGAAAAAGAAGACGATGATTACTTACACAATCCAGATCCGATATCTGACGCAGATTATGAAAAACATCGTATGTGGTATGATTTTAAAGCAATGGATAGAAAATACTCAATGACTTTGTTGGGTTTATTGTTTTTCCTTTTCGGTGGTTTGGCGTTATTCGTTGTATTACCAGCTGTTACATATACCGACGCAGCCCATCATCATAGTAAAGTTAATTCAAAGGGTGGTAAAACGTCCAATGCCTCAAATGAAAAAGGTGCAATTGTTTTAACTGAATATATTTACCCAACTTTATCTGCCATTAGAACCTCGTTGATTGATCCTGATACACCTTCACAGTACCATTCAAGACAGGCAAGGGATGGTTCTTACTGGAAGCTAGTGTTTTCCGATGAGTTTGCAACTGAAGGACGTACATTTTATGAAGGTGATGATCAATATTGGTATGCACCAGATTTTCATTATGATGCGACAAAAGATTTAGAATGGTATGATCCTGATGCTGCCACTACCAAGAATGGTACACTACAATTAAGAATGGATGTTTTCAAAAATCATGACTTGTATTATAGATCGGGCATGTTACATTCATGGAATAGATTATGTTTTACGCAGGGTATTATGGAAGTTAGTGCTAAATTGCCAAACTATGGTAATATTACAGGTTTATGGCCAGGTTTATGGTCCATGGGTAATTTAGGTCGCCCTGGTTACATGGCAACAACTGACGGTGTTTGGCCCTATTCTTATGATTCTTGTGATGCAGGTACAACAGCTAATCAATCATCACCGGATGGTATTAACTATTTGCCAGGACAAAGATTAAGCTCATGTTCACTTTGTAATGACGATGAACATCCAAGTCCAGGTACTGGTAGAGGTGCACCAGAAATTGATATTATTGAAGGTGAGGTTAACACCAATATTAGAGTTGGTGTCGCTTCACAATCAATGCAAATTGCACCTATGGATATTTGGTATTTACCAGATTATAATTGGATTGAAGTTCACAATGCATCGATTACCTCAATGAACACATATACAGGTGGGCCTTTCCAACAAGCGGTTTCGGCAGTTTCAACACTAAATACCGATTGGTATGAATTAGGTGAAGGTGAGCGTTATTTCCAAAAATACGCGTTTGAATATTTAAATGATGATGACAACGGATACTGCCGTTGGTTTGTGGGTGAGAATCCAACATTTACAATTCATGCAAATGCATTAGCGCCAAATGGTAATATTGGATGGCGTAGAATTTCGAAAGAGCCAATGTCCATGGTTATGAATTTCGGTATTTCACAGAATTGGGCATATATTGATTTCCCATCAATTAAGTTTCCTGCAATTTTCGAAATTGATTCAGTAAGAGTTTATCAACCAAACAATAGTGTAAGCATGACATGTGATCCTGATGACTATCCGACTTATGACTATATCAACGATCATCCTCTCGCATACAACATTTGGAATTATACTCTTTGGAATGAGACAGGCTATGGCGTGCCTGGTAGTTCGTTGGTTGGTTGTTAAAATTTGCACTTGCAATCATCATTTCATAGCTGTTTCATATATTCTACTAGGTGTTGTCTTTTTTTTCTCATATTCTGTGCTCTGTCTTCTTGTCCTTTCCCCTTTTCTTTCCCTTTTTCTTTTTCTTTTTCTTTCTCTCTTGCCATTTCAGTCTCATTTCCATTTATCACTTCCTTCATATATCTAGATCATGTAGTCGGTTGTTAGTTTTCATTTTTTCCTTTGTATATGCATTAAAATACCTACATATAACAAAATAAACCTATATAAAATAAAAGTAGTTAAAACAAAAGCTAGTCCATGAAAAACACCTCAAAATTGTCCACTATATTTTCATCCTTGGCCTTCTCTTTGAATTCACCAATATCATTATCAGCGACAAGAGACCTGATTAAGGCAACACGTTCAACGTCTGTTAATTTAATAAAGTTAGCCCATTTTGTGTACAAAGTCCGCCGAATTGCCAAGCTAACGTCGCTGCACAATTCAGGGTATTCAGCATACCTCGGATCATTCCTCGCAGCCATTCTGCTGCAGTGTCTGTGGAAGTCCGTGTAAAATTTTGGATGGTTAATATCACGAGGGAGATTCTTCAGAAACTGCACGAATTTCAACTCAGGAGTATCCATTTCAACATGTGTCCTCGATGCTTGGCCTGATATTCCCTGGACTCCACAGTATTCGTCCCAAGCACCGCGTCGAATATTATCAGAAAGTAAATGGCATTGTTTGGAGACGTACTCCGGCGTGATAATAAGATTGCCGATTTCCAGGTCGTAGGATGCATATGGATCGATGTGAAACTGTTCAAGCAATTTGATGAACTGAATTGTGATGGTAAGAATATGATCAGGTTCTCCGTTGAGAATACTGGTCAAATTGTATTTTTGCAGATACTGAAAGACCTCTGCATCATGTTGGTCAGATGCAGAAGGCGAATCTTCGTTCAGTTCGAGATCTTCGTCCAGAAAACCTTCAATGTCTGATGAGCCCAAAGCATAATCATTATTGCCTTCGTCATCGGCATCGTTCTCTGTCTCAGCTGCAACTGCAGCATCCCCGTCCTCTTCATATAGCGACCGCAAGCCATTATACACAACAGCGGACCGTGGAGCAATCAAACCAAGCACCTCGCATACTCTATTGTACAACTCTGGAGGCGCATACAGACCACGGATCATGGACAGAAGGCAAATGACCGACTCCCTGATCTCGTTGAGTCTTTCTTGTGCCCTTGAGTCTGGTGGCAATTGCCAAGACGATGTGTTGTGCACAGAGTCCCAATAAAATCGGCAAGCTCTCGTGGTGATCACCATTTCCCAGCGCTCATCAAGCGGGAACTCGTAGAGAGGATGACCTATGTGTTCTGCTTGTGTCATATCGGTAATATAGACCTGCTTCCCAGCTCTCCTGTTCTTATCTGTTCCTGCCACACAGACCAAGAAGAGATGCTGAAAATTCATGGCCCGGCGCAGGCGCGAGAACTCCGCAATTTATACTCGAATTTTGCATTTAGCGTGTTTTATTTACAGGAAAGTCATCTACATAGAGAGTAAAGAGATGGAGGAGAAAACTACAGGTCAACCCACTCTAAGTAGTCGGCTGCTGCCTGGTTTGGCCTTGTTTTCCTGTCCAACACCAGCTTCACTTTGGTGTCGGCACCGGCCTTCTCGTTGTACTTCATTCTGAAGTACTTGATGGTCTCAGCGTACGTTACTGCCAGTTGACGGCCCGAGTTGTCTGAACCCTTGACGTAGGCCTCAATCTCCGCCTGTGTAGGTAGACCCATGTGGTGTGGATACTTGACAAAATTGCCGACCCTCTGGCCCAGTTCTGAAAAGTTTGAGATTTTCAAGCCATTCAAGGTTTCGATGGCCTTTTCCAGTGCATCTGCGTCTTCGGATTGCGATACAGATTGGGATTGTGGATTGTACACATCGAGTGAAATCAATTCATCAACATTTGAAGATTGAACATCGGAGAGTGTTGGATAATATTTGGAAGCAACTGGGGTACTGTTCTTTTGGATTAACTTGTTGTTGATAAAATCATTAAAATCGTTATTACGATAGTTGGTCATCAGCTTGGCAGCTAGTTTTAATTCTCTGGTTAAACTTTCTTGGATTGTAGCATTCGAATTTCTCTGTAACAAATTCCAATTGAGATTGAGAGAAATTGGTGATTTAGATTCTAGTTTTTTGATGGTTTGAAGCGCAAAGTCAGAACCATCTTCGTTAAGTGACTTGATTATGTCAATGACGGTTTGGTGGGTTTTAGGATTGAAACATTTTTCAATTGTGTTTAATTCGTTTGCCGAGTATTTGAACTTATGATTTCTTGGAATCTCTTCAACGAATTCTTCGATAACTGAATTGACAATAGCAAACAATTGTGAACTGTTTCTGTTGTTGAAAATTTGGTTGTTTCTTCTATCAATTGATAAATTCGGCAATTCCAAAGCAGATAATCTATCAATCAATTCAGGAAATCTATTGGATGGTATAAAATGAGTACCAAAGCCCAGTAACAATGTATCAAAACCAGTTAGCTCATCCCCTGTCAATGATAAATAGTAACCTAGATGACCATCAACTTTAGGTAGCCAAAAGGATGTACCGACATCATTGAAAAAACCAATTGAAGTTTCTGGCATTGCAAAACGAGTTGAATCAGTGACAACTCTGAAAGCATTATGGACAGACAATCCAACACCACCACCCATTGTAATACCGTTATTTAAGGAGACAACCGGCTTGCCGTAAATTGACAAGAGATAGTTCAAATTGTATTCATTTTGGAAAAATTCTATGGATTTTGCAGATTGCCCATTTAAATTATTCTTTGCACATTGAACGACGTCACCACCGGAACAAAATGCTTTCGGTGAGTTGGATTTTAGTAAAATCAAACTCGCAGCTTTGGATTTGGAGAATTCCACGAGTCTAGGGATGATTTCAGCGCACATTTCAGTGTTGAGTGCATTTAACTTGTCAGATCTGTTGAGGGTGATTGTTCTTGCATTTCCTAGCACGTTGAACTCAGTCAAGTTTTCTTTAGTTGCACTGGATGCCATTGTTCTGACGAAGGCAGACACTGGAGTGTTAGAGGCTTTGAAGAACTTGGAACATGAAAGCATAGTTGAGGGTCTGTGTGGTTAACAAAAAAACTTGTTACTAATTCTATTTATATGTTTGCCTCTATAGCTGAGCTTGGGAAAGGGGTTGTAACAGTAGGTGGAGGATCGGCGTTTTCACGTAGTGGGGATCACGTCGGATGGAAGGGTGCTGACTCGCCGTCGTCGTCGTCGTCGTCGTCGTCATCTTTAATGTTGTTCCCCACGACTTGTTTGTTCAGGTTTGCAGTGTACACTGTGTGGCAGTTTCGTCTCCGTAGGGAGCTCCGCCAGGCCGGGTAACGGCGCTGAGCCAACGGCGCGTCGTTTTGCAACGGAACGGAGGGAAATCACGTAAGCGGACTGTTACGTAATTGTCCCACGGTCACTGGCATGTTTTCGTTTCCGAGGAAGAAGAGAAGTGAAATAAATCATGTAGACAAGTAGAATGCCAGAGAGCAAGTCAGAGATGCCCTCACAGGTCAAACACAGACAGCCCCAAATGGAGCCTAAACCATTTCTGCACTTGGACCATGGGGATCACCATGACTTCTACTGGACAAACGAGAAAGACCCTCATGTCGTCAGAAGAAAGGATATTTTGAAAAAGTATCCACACATCAACAAACTCACAGGTCATGAACCACTGACCAAGTGGATTTCTCTCGGTGTTGTTGGCTTGCAGTTTACCATTGCTTATCTGCTTCGTAACACACACCCGCTGTCATGGACCTTCCTACTTACCGCTTATTTTATTGGCGGATTTGCGAGCCAGAATTGTTTTCTGTGTATCCATGAGCTCTCACATAATCTGGGTTTCAGAAAACCGATTCACAACCGATTGTTTTCCATCATTTCAAATTTGCCAATCGGAATACCCTATTCAGCATCTTTCCAACCATACCATCAACTGCATCATAAGTTTCTCGGGGACGAAGTTTTTGATACTGATTTACCAACTTATTTCGAAGCAATGCTTTTATCCAGTGTGTTGGGTAAGGCGTTCTTTGCCACATTTCAAATCTTCTTTTACGCATTTCGTCCTATGTTCATCACATCAATTGAATTCACCTCCATTCACCTACTTAATGTAGTGACCCAATTCTTCGTTGATTTTTTGATTGTCCAACACTGGGGATGGTATTCTCTTTTTTACTTTCTCATATCTTCATTCTTTGCTGGTTCTTTACATCCAACCGCAGGCCACTTTGTCGCTGAGCATTACATTTTCGACCCACCACAGGACTTCCATAATTTTGAAACAAAACCACCAATGGAAACTTACTCGTATTACGGTCCTCTTAATGTCTTCACTTGGAATGTAGGATATCATACTGAACACCATGATTTCCCATTCATCGCATGGTCAAAACTGCCAGTTCTGAGAAAAGAAGCTGCAGAATTCTACGACAACCTGCCTCAGCACAAGAGCTGGTGCTGGACGATTGTTGATTTCATTTTCAACTACAACATCACCATGTACAGCAGGGTTAAAAGAAACACCGCAGGTGCCACAGCAAGAAAAGTTGTTAATTTCAATGACAACTCTAAATAAAAATAGATGTCAGAGACTGCCTAGATAAGCTTCGTTTTGTATTACGTAAGAATTTTCTGTATGTGTATAACTAAAGCCCTACGTGTACATAGTTACTACCCTATTGACGCCATCTTCTCTTCCATTCCAAATACACCACAGGATGCAGACGACGCAACCATTGCAAGATTTTTTATCTACTCTGGAAAACACAGATGATGTGCAACAGAAACACATATTTTTACTCCTCAACCCTTCAATTGACCAGTATTACCAAACGCTTGACTCTTTATACACCTTCTTAGGACATGCAAACCCGCATACGTCCAGAGAAGCAGACTTGTATCCAGATCTTCTCAATTACACTCACATCAAATCGGAAAATGACGACAAGGAACCGCTGAGTGATTACATAGAAGTATACACACTGTTCACCATCGACCCAAAACTCTTATCTGTGCTTGATCCCTATGTTTCAGATATAGACATTATTTTGTTCATTGATTGCACAAATTGCAAACTCACATCCCAGATAAACACTTATCTGTACGACAAACATCACCAGGTTTCAGTTGACCAGTACAAGCAAGCTCAAATCATCCCGACTTTGCAAAGTTTGGTAACTCCGGTTTTCACGTCAGATGAAAAAGCGTGGAAATCGTACACCATATGCGTATCTCATTTATCAGTATGGCCATATAACGCAATAACAATGCCAGTGATAGACTTCATACAACAGATTCTACGGTCATTATTAATGCAAAAACAGAAAGGAACTTTGGTTTATTTCCCATTCAATCTTTCCAATGACTTATCCAAACTAAACCGTCTTTGGCAGCATATCGTGCAACGACAGGAAACTGCTTCACTTTTGGAGTCCAATAGAAAGATTCAATATAACGACGTTTACATAGACTCACGACATGACAGTTTCAGGGACATCCAAATCCAAGAAGAATCTTTCATCTGGTCACAGTGGGAACATTACTTTCGTGTGTAGTTTATTACGTAACACTCTATCGATTTTGTTTTTTCGTCATTTATTTTATTTTCATGTTGACGCAGTCTCAGCAAGGCATGTTCCAAGCTGTTTTGGTCGCTCGGTCCCATCAGGTTTGCTTCCTCTGGCACGACCAATCAGTTTCAATAAAGAGTTGCTGACAGACTTGAGCTCTTCCTTTTTTCTTTGCTAAAAACTTTTTTGATTTGGCCTTTTGCGTTTTTTTTTTGGCAGCAATATAAATATTTATTTATAAATAAAATGAACCAACAAGATATAAAGAAAATATACATTAAAACCGAGTGTGAAGATGGTAACGATCATTTTAACATGCATCATCGTGTTGCTAGGTTGAGTATAACTGTTGAAGATAATTCTCATGATGAACGCCAGAAATTCCTTTCTTCGTTGAAAACACAATCCGAACATGATGATACGACTGATAGCAACGAAACAGACAATAAACCTGGACTGCAAGGTAAAAAGAAATTGAATAAAAAATTGAAGAATGGAAAAGCACGCTTAATAAAATTGAAGGAAGATTTACCTGAACAATCTGAACTTCTCAATCAAAATGATTCTGCGATTGCTGATGATCTGGAAGATAATAGTCTCAACACATTGAAAAACGAAAGAGGCTCTAAGAGAAGAAGAAGATCTTCTGTTGCACAGGGTGTAGTTGTTAGAAAGAAAAAGTTTTTAGCAATGCGGCCAAAGTTGCAAGTTTTAGGTGATAGAGCAAAGAAAGCTACAATTTCTTCAATTCGTGACCTATTGCTTTACTCTTTGACAGATATGGATTTACAGCCCCGGTGGTGCTCTTTGCTAAATAGAAAGTCTGTTGACAAATTTGTGATTGTTTTCTTGCGTGGCTTGACAAACGAGGAATTTGGTATGCCAAACCTAAAAGACGAAATTGATCCTCTGCTGATATCGAAATACAATCTAAATCCACATTTGCGAAATTTTGCAAATTACTTCAAAGAAGTTATACCCATGTGTGCACCAGGCTCTAAAAAATGTATTTATTCCACGTATTCGTCTTTGGTTTCTTACTCTTTATCAAACAAGCAAAAATTAGCAATTAAAAAAGAAAATGAAAACAGGAAAATTGTTTTGCCAGATTTGTATTTAACATTGGATGAAATGTTATTTAACAACTATCCAATCCACAAAGATGTTAAAGGTGCAACTAAAGAAATGGTTGAGAAAACAGGTAACTTTAAAAGTACAATTAATTTCAGTCATGAAGGTTCTACAACTTTTGCATTGGACTGTGAAATGTGCTTATCACTGAATACTAGAGTTTTAACAAGAGTTTCTTTAACTGATTTTGATAATAATGTTTTAATCGACGAGTTAGTCAAACCAACTGAGCCGATAGTTGATTATTTAACTCAATGGTCCGGTATAACCAAAGAAAAGCTAGTTGGAGTTGAAACTACAATTGACGAGATACAGGATAGAATTTTGTCATTGGTTTCCTCCAGTGACACCTTAATTGGACATTCCCTTGAATCAGATTTACAAGTTTTGAAAATTAAACATCCAAACATTATCGATACCTCAGTCTGCTTTGATCATCCGCGTGGCCCTCCATCAAAGGCATCATTGAAAATGTTAATGTCCTCACATTTAGATACCGAAATCCAGAAACATTTTACTGGCCATGATTCAGTAGAAGATTGTATTAGCTGTATGGAACTTGTCAAATTGAAAATTTCCAAAGGTTATCTTTACGGTAAATCATATAATATGGAGTCCCTATTCAAAAGGATTGCACAAAATAACAAGTTGGTCAAGACTTCTATTGGTGAGAAAATTCCCAAGCAATCATTAGTGATTGGGTACTCTGGTGTTAAAAATTTTGGTCATCATGAGTTGCAGGTCCAATGTAACTCGGACGACGAAATTATTGATAAATTTGTTGAATATGAAAAAGATTCAGATTTGATAGTTTTAAAACTGAGAGAATTAGAATGGTATAAAAACTATTCGTCAAACAATATAGTCGAAAATTTGAAATTACCATCGACTGTTGATGAGATGTACGATAAAACTAACGAACGATTGCAGAGAATTTACGATAATTTATCACCGAATTCTATACTGGTCGTATGCTCAGAAAACGGTGATACGAGGGAAATGGTAAGGTTACAGGAATTATGTAAAACCTTCAAATATAAAGTTGAAAAGGGAATCGATAATGAAGATGTACACGTCAAGGATGACAGTTGGAATGAAGGAAATTCGGAGAAATTGATTGAGGCGCTAGATGTTGCACGGGATGCTTTGTTCTTGTGTACTTTGAAAGCAGGTACCAATATGGAAGGGGAAAATACGGCAGTTTTAAATAAATTATAACTTGTAGAAATATAATTCAACTAGTGCCTACGCGTAATGCAGTGAGCGAATCTTTGTTTTGGTTTGCAAGTCATGAATTCAGATGAGGCCCTTTAACGTTTGAAAGTGTTTTTTCTTGCGGGGTTGCTGGGTTTTCACAGGGCACTTTTGGTCAGAATGGTGGTTGTACTTCCTGGTAGTCGTCCAAAAAAGGAGGCGAAGGTTTCTAAAAGTCGAAGTGAGGGGTTTTGCAGCACCAAAAGGAACTATAAAACGAAGAGGGAAGCTGAGGAGGATGACGAGACGTTTATTATACCCAAGAAAAGTTTTTCTAAAGCCAAAGAAAGATCTATAATGGGAGCTCAACTGTTAGAGAAAGACTCCTATTTGAATGCGTCCATTTTGGACCAGGTTTTTAATGAGAATAATAAAGGTAACAAGAAAAGAAAAGTTCAGGAACGAGCTAAAGGGAGCTTGAGAAATTTAGTATCCAAGACCGTTTCAGATGATCAGACGACTGAAGAAGTTGACGAGACGTACAGTACTAAATACTCAGTTTCACCAGGCGTCAAACAAGAGATATATTCGTTTGTTTGCTCTTTTCCAGGACTGGATAAATCATATAGAGTTGTTAATAAGATTGGAGAAGGCACATTTTCCACAGTTTACTTAGGTGAAAGAGTCACACGTAAACGTAAAATAGGCTTCCACAGTACAGAAAAGTCATTAGTTGCATTGAAAAGAATTTATGTCACATCATCACCACAACGTATTTTTAACGAATTAAATTTACTTTACTCATTACGTGGGAATTCCAATGTTGCACCATTGTTAGATATTTTAAGATTTGAGGATCAAGTTATAGCAGTGTTACCGTTTTATGAGCATGCAGATTTTCGAGATTTTTACAGAGATTTACCATTGTTCGGTATCAAAGTATACATGTTTGAGTTGATTAAGGCGCTGCAATTCATACATTCGAAGGATATAATTCATAGGGATATCAAGCCTACCAACTTTCTTTATAATCCGTTTACCAGGAGAGGGGTATTAGTTGATTTCGGATTGGCTGAAATTGACACTGAGCCCATTTCCAACAAATGTTCATGTGCTTGTGGAGGATTTAATTTGCAAAAATTGAAACAGCTGAACGTTGAATATAAATCACAGTTTCCTACCAATGGGTATTTGAAGGATGATCAACGACCAGGAAGAAGAGCCAACAGGGCAGGTACAAGAGGTTTTAGAGCGCCAGAAGTACTGTTTAAATGTAATAATCAATCCAAGAGTATTGATATCTGGTCTGCTGGTATTATGCTATTAACGCTATTATCTAGAAGGTTCCCATTTTTCAATTCGACAGATGATATCGAAGCTATAATGGAGATTACAAATATTTTTGGGGTGCTTGAAATGAAGGAATGTGCGTTAATTCATGGGCTGGAATTTGATTGTAATATTCCAAGGATGCAGGAAAAAATTTCTTTTGAGGCACTAATATCCAATGCCGTCTTGATGGATTGTAAGGAGGGAGACACTTTTGCTGAGGATTCACCTGCTTGGGAACTTTTGAGTGTAATTGACAAAAAGGGTGTTATTGCGAATAACGACATCGGTAAGGAGTATAGCGAGGCTATGAGGGTGCTGAAACTATGTTTGATGTTAGATCCGAAGAGTAGGTTGGATAGCAAAGGTTTGTTAGAGTTGGAATTTTTTAAGGAACTTAATTGATAATAAATTTTTTTTTTGGTTTTTTGCTATACACTAATATAAAATAAAACATATAAAATCATAAACTGAAAGAATTGCACTTTTTGGGCTCAAATGTTTTTGACTATGAATTGTCCTTTGATTCTGATTTCTCCTTCATTGCTCGCTCACGCGATTGAATATCGAAATCAATGGAAAAAAACCGTGTTTCGGTTATATTACCCCACTCTTCTGAAGGAGAGATCTTAGCCAGAGGGCCAAAAGTTCTGTACTTTTTCAAAGCGGCGTAAGCATCATCATAAGACATTTTCTCCAATTGGGACTTCAAACTCAAATATTCGGCACGTAACAGTTCATATGTGAAAATGAACCCAGGCGATTTCCGGGGGGTAACTTTATCGTATCCTTCACCACTTTGTAATTCAACAAAACACTCCTTGATGTAAGGTAATTTACCAGCTTTATAAGCGTTCATGAAACTTCCACAACTGGCGACCACGAATTTTCTGTACTCGTCCTGATAAGCCTGTTTCTGGGCCTTTTTGACACCTGTCCAACCAATATCAAGTAATTTTTCTCTGTTCAGATTACCCAAGGAAGGTTTTTTCCATGAATAAGGATTGAAAAGACCTGCCCAGAGAATGAAGTACAAAAGGGAAACCTTAAAAATATGGAAGACAAAGTACAAGCATTGACCAATTACACCGACAGGATCATGAATATCCGCGTAGAATTTGTCTGCCTGCTCTGGTAAGTTCAACAAGTCTCTCAAAGCAAAAACGACTAAATCAGTGACATGGTTGGTCAAACACAAACCAGGAGTTGGAGAAATGAAGTCCGGTAAGTCGGTATATAACCACACGAGAATAAAGGTGATGACGGAGTAATGTAAGAAAGTACGCTCACGGAAAGTTGGAACAATTAACTGACCGGGTAAGCAATGGTCTTTCACCAAAGATTCAAGATTCTTAACAGGTTTCAAGTGTTCAGCAAAATCTGCTTCCAGGTCAAACAAGACACCACCAGTTCTGGTGAGAATACCAGGATAGTGAGAGACTTTGAAACCCACTGGAATTTTGTCATAGAAAATGGACGGAGTGAAAACAATTGGCAGAGTGGTAAAAATCTTAGTCAAGTCCCTGAAAGTTGTCTCATCAGTGACATTAAAGCAATAATCTTGTTCCGCAGAACCTTTCATGCGGACGTAAACGTCGAAAGACGACTCATCGAGTTCAAGCACTTGTTCGTGTTCAGACATTGTGATGACTAGAGAAAGGAGACAGGAAGAAGAGAGTAGTTAGAAGAAGAGATGATGAGAAGAAGGGAAAGGACTTGTGGGCATGGCCATTTTATCCCATATCGTACACTGATAAGTGGTCTGAAATTTTTTGCCCTCATAACTTTCTATTTTTTTGCGGAGTACACAGAGCGAGGCTGTTCGGGCAGAAAAAATGGGAAAATGGGAAAATGGGAAAATGGGAAAATAATTAATTCGTGAAACTAATAATATTAAGCTAAACAGAGTAGAGAAATACACGCAGTACAGAATTAAGCTTGGACAACCGATAAAATATCAGAGTCACCAGCGTCTAAGATGGAAAGAACACCAACTCTGAATAACTTACCACAGGCAGTACCCAATTCGTTGTTACCACCTTGGAAGTAGTAGACAGAAGTCTTTGACAACATAGCGTAGTATTCTAATTCGGACTTTCTCAAGACTGGGGTGTTAGCAGCAACAATGATCATCTTAGCCTTACCTTGTCTGATAGACTTGATGGTGGACTTGTAACCTAAGGTGTATTTACCTGACTTGACAGCCAAGGCTAACTTGGCGTTCATGAGGTCGGAGTTCTTCTTACTTTTTGGGGCCTGAACAACAACTACTGTTAGTATACGTACTTTATACGATGCAACAACTGCAGCGGTCTAGCACATCCATCGACAACGGCACATTTCCATTTGGTTTCCTTTCTGGAGGAACAGAAAAAGAAGGAAAACACCGCTAGACGTGGCAATAATGCTGTGCAAACTTGCAGTTAGTATGACTAGGTAGGGAGTAGTAAAAGATACTGACCATCTCTGTGTAATATGTGTCTTATTTCACTCCGGTCTGGAATTATCTTTCAAAGTATCATCTAGCGTGTGTTCTTCACCATACGGGGCACACACACTTTAAATACGCTTAGAAAACGCGAAAGCTGTGGAAAAACAGAGAGAAAAAAAACGACGCAGAGAAACGCTGCCCAGTGTGCGGTGCGAGGAGCACACCGGCGCACCGCGTGACTGTGTTTCTTCTTCCCCCAAAAAAAAAAAGCCCCACTCGCCGCCTCCCACCTGGCGTACACTCGCTGCAAATTACACAATTTTCAGCATCGCTACAGTAGGTATACACATTTTGAGACATCCACTGTTTGTTGTTTAGCACCCAGTTTTTTTGACTAGAGTTTATTCAAGCATCCAAACATGAAGGTCGAAATTGACTCCTTTTCAGGTTCCAAAATCTACCCAGGTAGAGGTACCCTCTTTATCAGAGGTGACTCCAAAATCTTCAGATTCCAATCATCCAAATCTGCTTCTTTATTCAAACAAAGAAAGAACCCAAGAAGAATTGCTTGGACTGTCTTATTCAGAAGACACCACAAGAAGGGTATCACTGAAGAAGTTTCCAAAAAGAGATCCAGAAAGACCGTCAAACACCAAAGAGCAATTGTTGGTGCTTCCATCGATTTAATTAAAGAAAGAAGATCTTTAAAGCCAGAACAAAGAAAGGCAAAGAGAACCGAAGCTCTTCAAGCTGCAAAGGACAAGAAGAAGGCTGACAAGGAAAAGAGAAAGGCTGAAAAGGCTAAACAAGTTGCAGGTGGTTCCAAAATCTCAAAACAACAAGCTAAAGGTGCTTTCCAAAAAGTTCATGCAACTTCCCGTTAAATTGACTTACATTTAGCCCAATACTTACTAGTTTAAATCCATTTTCTTTTAATTTGTGTATTTGTTTTATAATTACAAAAACTTCAAATTTTCTACTAATAGCACTAAAAAATACTAGATACCTTGTACTTATCTTTTATAGAATCTATCAATATCGAAACTTGTTTTATTTTTTGTTTCCGGTATCAAATAATACACAAAGAATAAACTTGAAAAAGTAACACCTGCAAAGATAAATCCCAATAAAAATCCAATCTTTTCCGATAGCACAGGTATAAAAAATGTAATTGCAAAACTTAAAATCCATCCACTTGATCCGCAAATTGACAGTGCTTTAACTTTAATATTATTTGGATACATCTCAGACAATATTACCGATGAAATTGGCCCCCACGAAACACTAAATAAAGCAATGAACAAGCATGAACTGATAATCAATAAATTGGAAACTAAAAGACCAATTTGGAAAAAACTACCCAAAATCGTAAATAAAGACATGATAAATGCTAAACTGACTGATCCAAATAGCAATAGCGATTTTCTTCCAAAAACTGATATGGTGAAAATTGATAAAAGTGAAAAAAATAAATTAACAGCTCCAAATATAACTGGAACTAGGTATGGCGTTTCCAATTGCACTTTTTCAAATATTGTAATACCATAGAAGAAAAAATAATTTATACCGGTGAATTGCTGAAATGCCAATAATAAGATACCCGTGATTACTCTCAAACAATATTTAGGTTGACCTTTTGAAATTGAATTACTCTTACTATTGGAATTACTATGCAAATGGCTGTTCAGCTGATAATCAAAATCAAACATTTTGGCAGTTTTATTAATGATAATTTCATCATCCACCGATAGTTTTCTAATTCTAGCAAGGGAATTTTTGACTTTATTAATTGATTTGGACGTTTTAACTAGCCAATACGGCGATTCCGGCACCATCCAAATAATAAAACTTCCAATGGTCGTTATTAACATACCTTGAAATAAAGGATATTGAAACTGTAAAACTTCATTGGGTTGATAACTAGTGGCTGCAAACAAAATTGTCACCGACCCAATAACTATACCGACAGTTGTAAATAATTGATTAAAACAGGTGAATATGCCTCTCTGTTTTATAGGAGTTATCTCACTTATGTACATTGGGCACGTAATCACTATAATACCCATTGAAATTCCATTAAAAATCCTACCAATTAAAATTATCATCCATGAATTGGCAAATAGTATAATTAAATCACCCAACCCATATAAAATCATTGAGGTGAAAATAGTACATCTCATTCCAAGAATTGGAATCATTTTATTACAAAGAAATCCACTCAAAAACCCCCCAAGACATGAAATACTAATTAATGCACCTTTTGTAACTGGTTTAAAATCAATAGGATTGGATTGTATATTGTCACCGTATCTCAAATTAAATGATGGTAAGTCAACCAATCCACCAATCGTACCTATATCATAACCAAAAACAAGTCCACCAATAGAAATTATTATTGAATAGCATGTCAAGGGAATGAATGACTTGACATGGTCGTCTTCAACATTTCCAATAATATTACTGTTTTTGTCCTTATTTTCTACATCATGCACAATATTATTTACCTCCGAATAGGGTAACTCTCCCTTTTTGTTCAAAGTGCTCATTTCTACAGGTTCTGGTAGGATCTCTGACAAGTGCAGCATCCGACTACTTACACCCAAGCAAACAATGCTCCACAGGGCTACCAAAACAGGAACTGTACATACCAAAAAGGGGATTCTTATCAACCCGCTTACTACGCAATTGGCGAGACCCGTTCTTGCCATCTCACTCTATCACATCAATGCGTCCAGCAACTCTAGCAACTCTAGTCCTAACGCCACACGAGAGCATTCACTACACTTGCATTGAAGCAGGCAAAACACTACCTACCGGACAATAAAACATAGGTATTCTATTGTTACCATCACCAAACACCAGCAAACTCTACCCAAACACAAGCGTGCTCGTTCCACTGCAAAATCAACCCAGTTACAGCCGAGCTGCGGTGGCTGGCCTTTATTTTTCCCCTTTCGGAGTACAAACTCCGCGGAAACCGTTGAGGTTTAGCTTTTCAGTTGCAGTCAACTGTGTTTCTCCATAGAATATTCATGTGGCAAACAGCTACAAGGCCTGTAGAACTTCAACTGCAAGTAAGCATGTGTCATGGTGAAGCACACGAATTATGAAAAAAAAAGCCCTGGCACTGAACTTGAGTCACTTGGAATCCCGGCGAAAAGCGTCCGCCAAGCAAGCCTTTGTAATAATTTTAAAGTATCCTGCATAAGCCGAAAATTTGATGTCACAACTCTATTGCTCCCTAACCAGCCATCTTTTTTGGTACTCTCTTTGGTTCCAGAAATCTGCCTACCTAGCTCTATCTCCACTTTTATCTTTTTACTGCAAATATACAGCAATGCAAACTATATAAAAAAGCTAGTTCTTCCTGAAAAGATTGTCGATAAATGCCTTCTATTAAATCTAATTTTCTTGATTTTTTCCAAGATACAAAGCAAGTTTTTCTTCCAAAAGTTCATTTCACCTCTAGAAACCGGAGCAGTCATTCGTTCAATAAAGTTTCCCAACTATTTACTTTCTTTAAAATCGGTGTCAAACGCAAATAGGTCAATCCAACTATTTTACATTCTTTTACTTTTTGACCAATAATCCCAACTATACCACGTTCTCTTATCTGAAAAATGCTTTTCAAAATTCTTTTCACTCTTTTCACTTTACTAAATGCACTCAATGCGGCTCCTATTCCTCTTCCAATGGCAGAGCCTGACGTTTATGTTACTACTGTTGTCCCAGTTGCAGAAGTTGTAATCAACGCATATGGAACCACAACCATCCAACTTACGACCTTATCCAGCGCTACTCCAGCTGTTTCTATTACTGCTGGCGCTACAACTGTTGATGCTACGCTTTTAACTACACAGGCTAACAAGAATCTGGTTGCCGACAATTATGTATCATCCTCATCTGCATCTTTGACATTAACTACAAGCTGCGTTTCTTCCTTCGACAAAGATCTTGCTCACGTTTATGTGACCCTAAAAAACATTGTACTTGTTGATTCTAATGGAAACCCTGTCTCAACCAAAACTGTTGGACAGACTACAACTGAATCTGCTTATAATGATATTTACCCCCAAACAACAGTTTCATCATCCGAAGCAGCGGTTGCAGCACCCGAAGCTTCATCGTCCACCTTTCAAATCACATCTTCAACTGAAACAGCAGCAACTACATCTTCATCTGAACCAGCAGCAACTACATCTTCATCTGAACCAGCAGCAACTACATCTTCATCAACTGGATCTTTCGCTGAAACTTCAACAACTGCGTCTTCAGCTGAGACTTCATCAGATACATCTTCAACTGAAACCCCAGCAACCTTCGCCTCATCAACTCAATCTTCAGCAGAAGCACCAGCAACCACTGCTTCATCAACCGAATCTTTGACTGGAACTCTAGCAGCCACAACTTTATCGACTGTATCAACTGATGCTTTAGCAACCACATCCTCATTATCCAGTTTTTCTTCCGAGTCTTCGACAACCACCACCTCATCAAAATCTTCTGCCACTGCTTCTTCGGCGGCTTCTCCAATGGAGGTTTCAACAACTAGCTCTGACGCAGCACCAACAACCAAAACAACAGTGATTGCAAAACAACCAAACACTTCATCATCATCACTCAGTGCTTATGTTACAACATTTCCAAACGGTGAAGTTTTCTATTCACAGTTTGATGGTACACTGGTAAGTCCAACAAACGTTGCGCCAATTGTTGCAGCTACCACTACTACATTAACAAACCAAAACGGTGTTACCACAACTACTGGTCTATTATCTCTGGTTACATCTGACGGTAGCGTGTTGCTGCCAACTTTAACTGAAGGTTTGCCAATGGATACAAATATTGCTGCAACATTGGCCAATCCAGCAACTGTTTCCGTTACCAACACCGATGTAACAACTTCCCCTATTGCAACAACCAAAACCTTTTCTTCCTCTTCCTCCTCATCATCATCTCTATCACTAGAAACTTCAACTAGTCTAACTGATGCCTCTAAATATTTAACAAAGACACCATATTCACTTGTTTATTCGCCATATAATAATGACGGTACATGCAAGAGTTATTCTTCTGTTTTGAGTGATCTGACATTGATAAAATCTAAAGGCGTTCAAGAATTGAGAATTTATGGTAATGATTGTAATTATCTAACTACCGTTTTAACAGTTGCTAACTCATTAGGTCTCAAGATCAACCAAGGTTTTTGGATTTCAAACGCTGGTGTCAATTCAATTGATGATGCTGTTACTAACTTCATTACTTACATTACATCGGGTGCTGCATCATACAGCTGGGATCTTTTTTCTTATATTACAATTGGAAATGAAGCAATAATTGGTAAATACTGTACCGCTGGGGAACTGATTTCTAAAATTTCTGAAGTCAAAGCTAAATTGGTGGCAGCTGGTTATACAGGTTTAATCACTACCAGTGAACCGCCTGTTTCATTTGAAAATAATCCAGAATTATGCACTGAATCAGAAATCGACTTTGTTGGTATCAATCCACATTCATATTTTGACGTTTATAGTTCAGCTGACCAAGCAGGTAACTTTGTTGCAGGCCAAATTGAAATTGTTAAACAATACTGTGGCAGTAAAAAAATTGTGGTTACCGAAACAGGTTACCCAAACGCTGGAAATGTTAATGGACTAAATGTTCCAAGTGCAGATAACCAAAGGATTGCAGTCCAATCAATTTTAGACGTTGTCGGGGTCGATGTTACTATTTTATCAACATTCCAAGATTTATGGAAAAGCCCAGGTTCCTACGGCATTGAACAAAGTTTTGGTATAATTCAGTTATTGGATTGATTTTGTTCCCTATCATTATTTTTTTCATGCTGTTTTATCTCTTCTTATTGTTGCTGTAATTGGATCCTCTCACGAAAGACTAAAGGTAGTTCTCAAGTTCTCAGGTTTCATTCAATTTCTTTTTCGATATGCGAGATTTCACATTCGTTTTCGCTTGTTCTTTTTTCTTCATACTTACCCATTCTTCGTATGGCTTTATATGTCTATTGTGTTATAATTGTATAATAATTTAAAAAAAATATTTTCAACCTATAAAATGTAAATACCAAGTTATTTCAGAAAACTGAATGATTAGAAAAGCGTAGACACGGGAAGTACTAAAACTCAACAATTTTATTTGGGAAGAACTCATCAATCAAATCTAGATAGTATGGTTTTAACTCAGCAATATTATACGTTGTGTTTGTTTTGGAGTATAAATCGTACGGATTGAACGCTTGCACACATTCAAGCATCTCTATATCCTTTTCATTCATCAAGTATTTATAAGCGCCCTCCGAATGCCATGGGTAAAATGAATGATATCTAATCATGGCCAATGCTTCCGGTGGTAATGTTGATTGCTCTTTAACCAAATGATACATGTACTCGTCATGCCCCCAGCTCAACATAACTTTGTCTAAACCTAGATGATGCGAATAGATCCCGTATTTGGTACAATATAATGGATTCTTGCAATCTGGATTATTCTTAAAATACTCATGATATATTATTTTTTTAGAGAACTTACATCCAACTGGGAAGGTGTCACCAACAACGTCCCACTGGCCCTTTGAATCGTAAAAATATAACAATTTGCCCAAATCATGAATCAAGCCGACTAATTGAAACCACCTTGGTTTATTGTCCCTTCGTATTGCTTCAGCAGTTTGTAATGCATGATCGATTTGTGATAACTCTGTATCGGGATCGGATTCGTCAAGTAGATCATTCAACTTTATC
The DNA here is from genome assembly GCA_030573035.1 of Pichia nanzhaoensis. Lineage (NCBI taxonomy): Eukaryota > Fungi > Ascomycota > Pichiomycetes > Pichiales > Pichiaceae > Pichia > Pichia nanzhaoensis. The sequence goes on from JAJMCN010000005.1 coordinate 144,952, forward strand.
AAGGCATCCCATATAGACATCCGATCTCTAACTTTGGATTTGAAATTTATACGTGCTTGAATATTATAAGCAACCGTTTGTTTCTCGTGCTGTTCTTTATAAAACAACTTGACTCGATCAAAGGCCAATTCGTATTGTCTATACTGCCTATAATTTGCAGATTCCATCACGCTGGAATGTGTGTTATCTTTCCAGTCCAAAGACATACTTTCTTTGGGGGAGTCTCTATGCGTTTCGTCTAGCTGTCGCAATTTGCTCTTTAGTAAGTTTAACTCCTGAATATCATCGTCGATTTTCTCTAACAATTTGGCTCTATCTAAGTTCTGGTATTTTGGAGAGCTGAGAAGGTCGGTGAATTTGGATATTCTAGCTAAAGACCGTCTTTGTAGCACATCCTCGTTCATAGCAGCTGGCGGCAGCATCTGTCGATAAGTATACGGCACCCACCCAAGCGCCCTCTTTATTTATCCTGTAACTGCCATGTTGAATTCATGTTCAATCCCACTGAATTCAGCACCGATAGAAAAAAAAAAAAACAAAAACAGTCACGTGCATGCTCACGTGATAGATCACGTGATCCGCAAAACCGCATGTGAAGTTTGCCACAATCCGCGCCACCTGGGCGGTGTACATTGCTGTGTACAGTAAGCGCCAGACGATTTGCTCCTTTGTGAATTTTTGTCAGGCAGATTTACTTGAACATGCACATGCAACTTCCATCTGCTCTAACTGTCATCCCTCTGTAGGCTTTTTCCAGGGCATAATAGCTGTTCGGACCGAAGTTTTTCTGTCACTTGGGCAATCCTATTTTTTCACCACTAGGTTCTTATCTTGCGTTTTCTAACTGCACCCATAGTATTTTCTGTGTTCTCAAAAACTAATAATGACAGCTTCCGAATCGCAAGCTGATAAGTTGAATCAGGCAAAAACTTCTTCTATATCTACGCACAATTCTGCAACGATTAGGAAGAATTCCATCAATGGACTTGCCCCACAGACTTCACAAGCTGCAGTATCCCTGTCTAACTCACCCTCCGAACCTTCCCAGCCTGCTATTAATGAGAAGGAGAAGAAAAGACAAACCTTTATTGTTCGGACAGTCTGGACCTTGATTATGACTGTTATTCTCTTTGCTACTCTAACTGCCGGTCAATTCTGGACTATTGTGGTGGTTTTGGTAATTCAAATTGCAGTTTTCAGGGAATGTATCAATATTACAACTCTAAGGGCTAAACTAGAAGATATAAAATACACCCACCACTTGAATTGGTGGTTCCTATTAACAACGATTTTTTATCTAGATGGTAGAAATCTGATCAAATACTACTTGACCAATTTCCTTGTTTCTGATTATACTAGCGTTATTGCAATCAAATTGGTTATGCACCATAGATTTATATCCTATTGTATGTATGTTTTGGGATTTGTCGGTTTTGTGGCTTCACTTAAAAAGGGATCACTTAAGTTCCAATTTGCTCAACTTTGCATCACTCACATGACTTTATTACTAGTTATCTTACAAGGTCACTGTATTGTAAGTAACATTTTACATGGAATGTTTTGGTTCCTTGTGCCTGCAGGTTTAGTTGTCATAAATGATATTTTTGCATACTTGTGTGGTATTACGTTTGGTAAGACTCAATTGATTTCAATATCCCCGAAGAAAACAGTAGAAGGTTTTGTTGGCGCTTGGATTTGCACAACTTTTTCGTCAATTTTACTCACGTATATTTTCTCTAATGTGAACTACTTCATTTGTCCAGTATCTGATAATATTTATACAAACTTCTTTTCTGTCGTCGAGTGTGAGCCAAATTCCGTATTTATTCATCAAATTTATAGATTGCCAAGCTTCCTCGTCAATATCTTACACAAAGAATACATTGAGCTGAAACCAGTCTACTTTCACACAATGGTAATTTCAATGTTTGCCTCGTTATTTGCACCATTTGGTGGGTTCTTTGCTTCTGGTCTAAAAAGGGCTTTCAAGATCAAAGATTTTGGTGACACAATTCCAGGCCATGGTGGTATAACTGATAGAATGGACTGCCAGTTTTTAATGGGTTCATTCTCCTATCTATACTACGAAACCTTCATTTCGACTCATAATGTTAATATTGGTAATATGCTTCAATCAATTATCATTAATTTAGATCCACGTGACATCATCATATTAATTCAAAGTTTAGTTACTTATCTATTTAAAATTGGTGCTATTGATGACAAGACTTTTCATACAGTTATTAATGCATTATAAGTACCTTATATTACTTGTCATTTGGCCTTGTATAATAAATAAACGATAACGAATTATCTACCCTCTCTGTATACGCGTGTAACAAGGATTTTCCCAATGCTGTGTGTTGGCTGTTGATCTTTCTTTTCCACGTATCGTCAATGGCGTCTGTGGATTACTACTCCCAGGACGTTCCAGCTGCTGATGCAGAATTAGAAGTCTTTGAGTCCCTTCCTGCACCGAAATCTCATGTTGAACAAGAAAACGTTGAGCCAAATGTCGATGATTTAGTGATAGAAGAAAATACACCGGAAAGATTGCATTCGTTAAACAAAGACTTTGAATCGAAAATCCAAACCAAACTTTTGCTCAAAAGTAAAATACACATTCCAACACAAAACGAAAACCAAAAGGATAGATTACTTAGGTTCAGTATTCTCGAAAACGAGTTGCGTGCATTAATGTCAGAAATCAATCAGGATAATGATGATATTGAAGCTCCAATACGTAATAAAATCGACCTGCTAGTTGAAGATGTGAATCATTTTAAAAGTAGACAAAAAAACACTTTCATTCAGTATTGGAAGGAGAAATTAACAGCAGAAGATCCTTCACTCGATATCAAAAATATACAACCAATAAAACTAAAAAATGACACACCTTCAGCACCCGATCATACTGCGTTTCTGAACTTTGAGACACGTATTGCTAACCTGGAACGTAAAATTGGATACGAAAAACTCACTGATTCGTCACCATCGTTGCAGGACACAATCGACGATCTTTATATACGTGCAAACCTGATTCTAGACGGCGGCAAAAGTGTGACTAGTATAGAATCAGAGATAAGTCAACTCATATCTAATTGTGAAATTTATATTAAAAACTCTAAAAGGATAAAAGATAAGTCAGAAATTGTGCCATTAACTGATAGAAAACTCTGCTTGCTTTACAAAAGGGTTAAAAACATGCCGGACTACTCACCCCTTTTAGACAGAATAGTAGAACGATTCAAACAACTCAACGAAGTTATTGTGGAAACTACAAATACGGTAAATTTCATGAAAGGTTTGCAAACTGAGATCTCATCTATGGCGTCTCGTCTAGACGACTGGGATGATAGAATTGATAAACTCAATTCACAGCTTGATAAGGATAGAATATTTTTTGAAGAAAAACTACAAAAATCATCAGACATAGCTCAAGAAAAAGATTCAACTATCAACTAAACTGTTTGGATCGTTGCACTACATATACCTAAACACAAACTACTTTGTGAAAATCGAAACAACATCCTGATCATGAACTTTATGATTCAAACCGCATTTCTGTGGCGCATTACCAAATTTAGATGAAGATCCCCACACTAATGCATATTTGAACTGATCTTTGAAATCCCTGTGAATCGAATTACAAACATCTTCAATCGATGAATCGTGTCTAACAACCATCGGTTCTTTGAAGTCTGGCGCCGTACCCCTTCTTTTTGTATACAGCCTCAATAGATTTAATCTATACCATATTTCCTCAACAACATCCCGTATACCTAAGACCAATTCACAAGACATGACAACGGTGTTTGGTTCTCTTGCAATTCTGTCGACCTCCTCAAGTGAAACTGAGTCGATTTTATTGTAGACGTAAAGACATGGGGTATAAACGATATGCTGCTCATTTATGACATCAATTAAATCGTCGACTGTAACATTTTCATCTCTTACCATGACATCGGCATTATGAATTTTGTAGTCCTTTAAAATCGACTGAATTAATTTTTCATCGATATACTTGGGTGGTGTCAAACAATTTAATTTGATCCCTCCTGTCTTTTTTATTTTGATACTCATATTTGGTTTTTCCTTATTCAAACGAATTCCAATGGCTTCTAATTCTCTTTCTAAATGCTGACGTTGTTGGTGTGATTTTGTTGCATCCAAAATTATCAAAATTAAATCTGCAGTCTTTGCAGTTGCAACAACTTGTCTACCTCTACCTCTACCTTCACTTGCACCTCTGATAATACCAGGTAAGTCAACGATTTGAATTTCAGCCCCTTCGTACTCGAGAACACCAGGAACTGAGGTGAGTGTTGTGAACTCGTATGCTGCAGCCTCTGATTTAGTTTTAGTAACTTGTGATAAAAAAGAAGATTTACCAACAGATGGATATCCAATAAGACATACACGAGCATCACCGCTTTTCTGGACCTCAAACCCTTGCCCTTTACTCCCTCCACTGCCTCCTTCAGGCTCTAGCAACATTCTCCTATATTTAGCTAGCTTTCCCTTTAAAAGCCCCAAATGGTACTCCGTGGCCTTGTTTTTTTGGGTACGGGCCATTTCATCCTGAATCTCTTTAATCTTTCCTACAATATCCACCATTTCGAATGCCTTCTTGAGCTAGAAGACGTTCAACAAAGATTGTGTTCTTCATCATAAAAAGCAAAGTCTTTTTTTTTTTAGTTGCACCTCGAATTTTTGGGGCTAACTTTCTTCTACATTATAAATGCATACTACAAAAAAAAAACGGGCTACTGGATTTTTAAGTCCTCTATCCTCTTGTTCAAAGAAGATATCTGGTTTGAAACTTTGCCCATGTAATTTTCGTCAGACAAGTATAGTCGTAGTCTTTCATCTTTCTCGTCAAGTAAAGAAATTTGATCGTTGGCTTGTAATGTGCATAAACGAATCAAATATTCCAATAATGATAATGGGGATCCGTTTGATGTAACTGTTTTCACTTTGGGTTTATCCATTGCCTTGAATTCAATATCTAGTTTGGTGTCTGCAACTTCTTCTTCTTCTTCGGCGTATTCTTCGTTATCACCCTCATCGTCATCATCGTCATCATTAATTTCAAAGTCGCCAATCGCAATCCACTCATACTCACTATCGTCACATTCAGCTAGATACTCTTCTGTATTCTCTCCTTCCAGTGTTTCTTGATTTAGCTTATCTTTGGAAAGTTTTTTTATTTTTAAAACAAGAACAGGTGTAGACCTGTCTTCAAGTTTTAACAATTTCCCAGAAGCACTGAAAAATAGTTTGCTGATCTGTCTTATATCATAAATTTTATTGCTTGGTTTCTCGTCATCCTCGTGATACCTTTCGTCATCAAAGTCCTCAAGAATTCTCAACTCATATGAATAGTGCAGCAACTTACTGGGAACTCGCATGATTTGAAATTTACAACGTGCATATTTTTCCCTCCATATGATCTGTCCACCGCCATCAGTTGCCGATGCATAGTTGTAGAAAATGTTATAAAATGTTAAAGAAAATGATGGACCAACTTGAAGTTCCTTTTTCTCATCCAGTGCATCAAAATCAGCGTTTGATTGGTTAACCAAAACTGTGGAATTCAGCAATCGTCCCGGAGATACATGATCTTGAAAATTGTTAACTGATGAAGTCCCATATGTTGTTAATACCAAATTTAAAATAGGTATGAGCTTATCGATATTTTCAGACAACGCATCAATAAGTTTCTCAATTAGTTTAATTGAATCAGAACACAATTTCTTATTACCCAAATTCGATGTTAATACTGTTACTTCTAGCGTAAATTCATCGATATCCTCTTTCAAATAATCAGCAAGTTTTAAAACACTACTTAGGTTCGAGTTTCCTCTAGCAGCCATTAAATGTACCATACTGATCGAGTAAGTGACAATTTCTATTCTATGTTGTAACTGAGTTCTTTTTTTATTTAACTTCTCCTTTTCATTTTCGGGAACGCTGTCCATCAACGTTGACACAGATTTCAGCACATAAGTCGACGCCACTTGAACACCTGATCTGACGGCAAATGTCACTAGTGTGCTTCCGGCTTTAGAAAGTAATTGATCCATCCTTAATTAATTGGGCACGATGCTTGCCTTTTTTGAGGTCATGAATTGCAACTTAAATCCATCAACACATTACGCGGTTTGCTTTCAAAAATTCACACCTTTTGTAGCAAGCTGTAGCGTTGCATTAGGCTAGGTCATCATTTTAGACTTGTTCAAACAACATAAGCTCAAGTTGTTAGGACGTGTCCAAATGCCTCTAAGTACTTCAAATCCTCTATTCAAAAAAGTTTCAAAAAATCAATCTTAGTTACTTTTACAAGTTAGTTTTGATTCTATTACGGTGACAGTGCGATATAAAACTACTCTATCTCGGAGAGACTTCTTTTCTTTTTACACTTCCACTTAGCATTGATCTCATTTGCAGTTTCAAGACGGCTTCTTTTGTCGTATTTAATATAACTGTTCATCGCCTGGCCGACACCATCCCCCAAACTGACACAAACCTTACCGGAGTTGGAATTCTTGACGTCTTCGAATGTAAATGTCTTCATAAAACTAGTAACTATGGATTTTACTTTATAATCATTCCATAGGCCATCTACAATTTTATTCACCCTATAGTTTCTTTCTGGTCCTCTAGTCCACTTGATAGCACTCGTGTCAAATCCACAATCATATAAAACTAATGGGATATCGTGTGCCATTTTGTATGTTGGCCTAGATGTGTACTTTTCAATATTGAGCAGCTCTTGGACAATTTCTGGGCTTTCTAATTTCTGTGCTACAGTCAATAGCACCGCAACCATGCATCTAACTTGATGCCATAAAAATGCCGTACCAGTCAAATTGAAAACATAGAAGCCTTTCTCTCCTTGGATCTCATCTATTTGCGACAGCAATATTGTTCTCCTAAAATTGGTAATCTGCTTTGATGCATCGATTTTACAAAAATTTCGAAAATCATTCTCACCTAAATAATATCCGGCTGCTTTCTTCATTGCATCAATGTCTAGCCCTTCGCCATGAAATATGTATTTGTAATTTCTGAAAGTGCAGCTAAATCTTGCGTCGAAATCCGCCGGTGGCCTCATACAAATACTATGTATACGAATATCTTCGGGTAGTGAATGATTCAGAGTTTTAATGTAATCAATTTCTTTACCATCGTTTCCCGGAATTTCTAATTCTTCTTGGGATAATTTGGATCTAACAACCAGTGAAATGACTTGATTCATTGCGCTAACACCTTTATCTGTTCGTCCACATCTACTGAAATCACAATCCTTTTGTTCTAGAGATCCAATCAGTTTCACCTTGTAAAGGGCTTGCATTATCTTCTCTTCAACAGTGGGCAACTCCGTTTCTTCGCCTTGTAGTGCCAAACCCTGGTAATTCCAACCCAAATATGCAAATCGAAGTGCAATCTTTCTTTTGCAATACTTTGAGAAATCAAAAGTTTTTTCCTTCTTTGATGACACATTTTCAGATGCCTGAGGTTTCCTTCCATCTTTACTGGTGTCATTTTTAGCTGCAGTTTTGTCGCTTGATCTTCCTTCCAACTGATAAATTCTGTCAAGCAGCTGTGTTCTGGACCAGTTTGCGTAGTCTACTTGTTTTTCATGCCCGTTTTTCGACAAATTCATTATCTCTCTGGCACCAAATATCCGGTTTTTGAGCCTAACAACGCTTCGTTCAAGAAACATCCGCTTCTTCTTCCTTTGATGCCACCATTCTGCCTCTCTTCTCCGTAGTTGAGGCTGAAAAAATATCTTCACCAAAACACTCCGGCGGTGCACAGAGGTTTTCTCAAAAGGGCAAATTTTAATCATTCAAAAAATATTTTGGATCTTCTGTATTAGGCATGAAATATTTATTGTCTCCAAAGCAAGTTCAGAAAAGGATACACAATGAAAGCAGAAAAAGCATCCATCACATGGGACTCACTCCCATACAAAATTGAGCCATGGGTTAAAGAGGCATTGATCTCGTTGGGATTTTCAACAATGACCCCCGTACAGGCATCAACAGTCCCACTTTTATCGCAACATAAGGATGTCGTTGTAGAGGCCGTTACAGGATCAGGTAAAACACTTGCGTTTGTAATTCCAGTGTTAGAAAAGATCATTAGCGCCATGAAAGAAGGTTCTTTTGCAAAAGGTCATTTTGGTGCAGTCATAGTATCACCAACCAGAGAGCTTGCAGATCAAATTGATTCAGTGGTACAATCAATTTTAGCGTTGCAACCTGAAGATCAAAAAAAGATCAATTCTCAGTTATTGGTTGGTTCCATCCAAAGTGTCAGAGAGGATTTGAGTTCATTTCTTACTAATAAACCACAAATTCTCATTGGAACTCCAGGTAGAATTTTGGATTTTTTATCAAACAACTCAGTCAAGACCAACAAATGCGAAATCTTGGTTTTAGATGAAGCGGATAAACTACTTGATATTGGATTCATCAATGACACCCAATCGATAGTAAGATTTTTACCATCACAAAGAAGGACTGGCTTATTTTCAGCAACCATTTCGGGTGCTGGAAATGAGATTTTCAAAACTGGTATGACAAACCCTGTCAAGGTTACTGTTAAGTCTTCATCGTTAAGCTCAACTTCAGCACCTGAAAGTTTAAATCTGGCATACATGGTTGTGCGACCAGAACTGAAACTCAAAATTCTACTGGATTTGTTGATTATAGTCAGATACAGAAAAGTTATGGTATACTTCCCAACTAACTTTGCAGTTACACATTTTTACTCTATATTCAAAGAACTCATAGAAGGTTCGGATAAAGTCGGACAAGACGTGATTTCTATTCACTCTCTTCATGGAAAATTAGAGGGCAAAGCAAGAATGCGGACATTGGATAGCTTTACTCAATCACGTGTATCTAAGTCTATACTGTTTACAACAGATGTTTCTTCAAGGGGTTTGGATATTCCTGATGTTGATTTGGTTATACAACTTGATCCACCTACAGAGCCTGATGTTTTTTTACATAGATGCGGTCGAACTGGTAGAGCAAACAAGATTGGTAATGCGGTTATTATGCTCAACGAGGGCAGAGAAGAAGAGTACGTCAATTTTCTGTATGTTAAAAATGTTACTTTGAGATTAATGAACACACCAACAATCAGCGATGAAGATTGTAAATGGTTTGACGAGAAAGTCAGAAATTGGTTATTGGAAGATAGAGTGCGTTATGATCATGCGGTAAGATGTTATGTTGCGTATGTAATGTATTACTCCAAGCATGTTGCGACTTCTATATTCAGACTTTCAGAACTTGATTATTTCCAGCTTGCAAAATTGCATGGTCTTACGAGGTTCCCAAAAATGCCAGAGAATAAATACATAACGGATTTTCCTGAAGACGGGTGGATCGATCAATCCATCGATTTTGATACTTACAAATACAAAGACAAGGAAAAGGAGCAAGCAAGAGTGGCAGAGCTGGAAACTGAGCAACGCAAAAAAGAAAGAAAAGAAAAGGCTCTTCAGAAGAAAGAACAAAAAGAAAAAAATTCCTCGTGGAGTAAAAGGCTGGATAATAAAGAAACCAAGCAAGAAAGACGTGAAAAATTATTGAAGCGAAGAGAGGCCGTGGAAGATGAAATCAAGAGACAAAGGAACGAAGATGATAGTGAGGATTCTGAAGCGGACGTTGATTGGAAAGAACTTGTGAAAGCCAACAAAAAACAAAAACAGTACAGTACTGTAACGCTTGGGTTTTTTGATGATTTGTAATATAAAATTTATGGGGGTATTTACTGTATAATTGTAAACAACGATTATTCCAAAACTGTATCTAATATAATGTTCTTGTCAATTTTGAGAACTTCTTTCCAAAATTTCGATAAGTGACGACTGCCAGAGTCACAGGCAATCATGACAATTTTTGATCCCGGGACAGCGTCATATGCAATTTTGACCGCTGCAACTGCATTAATACTACTACTAGAACCAACAAATAATCCATCATTTGAGCTCAAGTATCTGGCCATTCGGAGAGCCTGTTCGTCGGTCACTCGTACCGCATCATCAATACAATGTTCACCCTGTAAAAAATTATGCGTAACTCTGTTCAATCCAACTCCTTCAATTATAGTATCAACTTGATGCCTACGTCTGGTTCCTTCTTTTTCGACTTTATCATACATAACGCCATACTTGACACGATTAAACATACCAGAACCCTGTGGATCTGCAAGAATAACTTTAGTTTTATCTGAAACGGACTTGAAAAATCTTGAACACCCAGCAATTGTGCCACCTGTACCTGAGCCAGTAACAAAATAATCAATATCGTGGTCCATTTGTTCCCAAATTTCAGGCCCTGTTGTAGCATAATGTACTTTCCAATTATTGTCGTTTTCAAACTGATCTGCAAAGACGCCATTAGACTTGGTATTTTTGTCATTTTTCAATTTAATTGCTCCTTTTCTAGCTGCATTAACATACTGATTTGGATCAACAATTGATGCAGGTTTAACCTTTTCAATTTCAGCTCCATAACTTTCAAGTAGTTGAAGTTTCTCGTTAGAAGTATCATCGGGTAAACAAATATGTGCAGTGTATCCTAATGCATTACACAACATTGCAAATGAAATACCGGTAGACCCAGAAGTGCCCTCAAACAGAACATCGCCCCTACCAGATACCAAATCACCCGTTTCCTCAAAGTGTCTGATTACAGATAAAGCAACCCTATCCTTTGCTGAACCTCCTGGATTTGCCAGCTCTAATTTGGCATATATTTCACATCCAGTTTGTTCTGATAATGAATTTATCCGTACCAACGGTGTATTACCTATTAATTCGGCAACATTGTTCTTCTTTTTTGGAGGAACATGTCTAGATAACTGTGATGATTGTGATAACGAGCTGACCACTCTATATGCTAAAACAGATCCACTTATTATAGCTGCGAGCACGTAAAGACCGGATCTTGAAAACATTTATGTGATGAGCTGAATCAGTTGAGAGTGGAGTATCCCATCAGATGTAGAAATGGCAATAAGCCTTGTACCTCCAACCGATACGAGCGAAACATTTGTTGATAATCATGTTGAAAAATGACATTTTTTCCATGTTGCAAAAGTGTGGTTGTTTGGAACACTTTTTGTAATCATAACATCAATAATGAGTGTCGTTACATCTGCCAAATATTTCTATCACAATATGGAGAAAAGCGATTTGATTGTGATGTTCAATGCATTCACAAACAGGTATATTTTAACTCCACTTACAAAAACACAATTTACATCACATTTAGTTACATCCAATTTTTCCAAGTTTATTACTGTTGGATTGATATATTGTGCCCTAATATTAGCTATATATGAAATTGTATTACATACTGGTGTCGCATTGAACTTATGGAAAAATCCCGCAGATGAAGTATTCAAAGAAATACCTGTCCATTGTGCACACGTTTATGTTTCTATCAATATGTTGAAGAAAAACAAAGAGGAAAATGACAATATTGGTATCAAGAAGGACTACTTACTTAAATATCCAATTGTGTATCATTTTGAATTTAGTCCTGAAGAGTATGCACATGAGGAGTACGGTACTGATTTAAAGTTTGTCAAGAATAAAGTCCAAGACTGGTTTTCAACATCTGAAGTGTATCATCATCACAAGGACAAGATTGAGCAAAGAATAACCGCCGATAATTTGCAATTCTACAACAAAAACGGTAATTTTTTAAGCGGTGATGATGAATACCTTTGTGACCTGGGTGTTAATACTGGTGATACCGTTTTCTGTGTAATACTTTATTAGACAATAATACTATTTTCTTTCTCTGTAGCCTTGAATTTTACGATCCGGATCACGGTCCCTTGACCTGGAGACATCATCATTTTCACTTCTTTTGTCATGACGACGGTGGTGGTGGTGATGATGATGGCTACGGTGACCAGGGCGACTGATATATATATCTTCATGTCGCTGTTTCCGTTCAGCTCCACGTTTTTGATAATCTCCAAGTTTCTTCTGTTTCTCTAACATCTCCTTTATTTTTATTTGTTGTAGTTTAATTGCGTATAGTGGGTCTGATTTTGAAAGTTCAGCAGATGTCGTTGAGGCTGATAAATTTTCATCTTTAATATGTGTAGTTCCAGTTTTCAGAACGTTGTCTATTCTGGAGGAGTTGGAATTTTGTTTATCAGACACCGCATCTGTTAGTCTTCTTCTACCTAAAAGAATATCCTCATTCAACTTATCGGTTGGATCACCTGAATTTGAAGGTGCTTGATACATCCAATCTATTTTTGTTTTCTTGGTCGTTCCTTTGTTATTTGCAAGTGTCAACAATTCATTTTTTTCACTGATCTCATTTAATTTAGCAGTATGTTGTTGATTTTTTTTGTACTCATCCAGGATTTCACGTTCTTTTTGCCATACTTTTTCCCTGTTTTTTAAAAGCTGTGGGTTCCATGACTTTTTCAAGTTCAAGTCAGAAGGCATGGGTGTGTAGATCGAACGAGACTTTTTGAAACAGATAAAATAGCAACGAAATTCGTGGCTAACATTTGAGTACATTTTTTTTTTCACAGGCACAAATTTCATGTTACGAAAAAAACGAATTATAGATATAGTGTGCTAAAAATGAATAGATCAAAACTCTTCATGGGTATAATTATACCTTTCTATATATAGAAGTTTATATATTACTGATAAGATTGAATAATAAGTATGGAATTAAGCTACAAAGTATAACTAAACTGGCTAGAAGTTTAAAAAACAAAAGTCCACATGAATATACAAATATGAATCCACTAGACTAAGTTACACTTTGCGATTCGAACCAATCTACTCATATCAATATATGTGTAAATTAATAAGCAAGTATAAGAAAATTAAAAACCGTGAATTTTAATGTTCTTTTTCTTCAAACCTAAAGTCTGAACCATAAATTCCATGATTTTCAAACGTTGGTCACCCTGTAATTGGATGACTTCACCTAGTTCATCGTCTTTGACGATGTTACCATTACAGGCAAACTCTTTCTTGATAACTTTCAAAATCTTCTTCAGATCATATTCATCAGGTAAACCTTGAACAGTGGTTAGAGTTTTTCTACCATTTCTTTGTTGGATACGAATATGAATGTAGTTGGTAACTTCGCTATCGTCGTCACCAGTGTCGGCGAAAGGATCTGTAGTAAAGGTGTTAGTATTCAAGAATCGGTAAAGTGAAAAAATAAAGCAGAGTTTGAATGCAAATTCACGACCAACGTACCAAAAGACTTAAGATTTTCGATGTTACTCATATAAGTTTAAAGTGTGCTGGAACAAAAAAAGACGGGTGGCCTAGATGTAGATGCTGTGAGCTGGGAGCAGTGCTTGCAGAAATCGCCTGTTCTGATGTTGTCGTCCTCATTACAAATCGTTTCTTTTCCGTTGAAAGTGCAAACGGGAGAAAAAAAAAAAGGAAAAACCTGCCGACGCGTCGATTCAGGAAAGTCTCCTGCATGGTGGCAAACAATATATTGTAGTTGAGTGCTATCAACTAAATGTGGCTGCTCCTCGGATGAAACACAACTCACGGAGCAGAACTGCAGAAGAGCCAATTGACCACCAGCCCCATTGCAGAAGCATGTTTGGGACAAAACACGTTACAGACATCAGCAGCTCCATCAGAAAGGCTTGCAGCACTGAGGACTCTGCTCCAAAAAGAAAGCATGTTAGAAACTGTATAGTTTACACATGGGAGCACAAGAGTTCGAAGGATTTTTGGGAAAACCTGAAAGTTTTGCCACTGAAGGATAATGATGTTCAGTTATTCAAAGCATTGATTTTGATTCACAAAGTTTTGCAAGAAGGACATCCTTCTTGTTTGATTGGTGGGTTCAAAAACATGAATTGGATATCTAATTTGGATACCTTACGTACCATGGACAGAAGATATCAGGTTTTAATACCTGAATATGTCAATTATCTTTTGCAAAAACTAAGATTTCACCATAATCATAGGGGCTTTAATGGTACTTTTGAGTACGAGGAATACATCTCTTTGAGAACTGTTTCAGATCCAAATGAAGGTTATGACGCAATCTTAGATTTGCTTTCTTTACAAGATGCATTGGATTCCTTTGGTAAAGATATCTTGAAGGCAGTTAAAAAAGATGGTTCCGAATCTATTATAAGTGCACTAGTTCCAGTTGTTGCAGAATCTTATGGTATCTATAAATTCATTATCTCCATGCTTAGAGCGATGTATAAAACCTCAGATGCACAAGAGGTTTTAGAACCATTGAAATCGTCTTTTGTTGATCAACATAATAGACTATACGATTTCTATTCTCGTTGTGCATCCATTCGTTATTTAGCAACTTTGATCACAATCCCGAAACTACCATTTGACGCCCCATCTTTAATCATGGATGATGATGACAATGTCCAATCTTCTTTGCCTCCTTTAAAAGAACAAAAAACAGCGGCGACAACTTTTTCAAGTACACCGGTATCTAATGATTATCAAGAGCGGACTCCTCAACAAACCCCACAACCAATTAACTCCCAACCGACAGGTGCAGTTTCAAACGCTTTTATGCAGCAACAACAAGCGTATGAATTACAGCAACAACAGTTGGAACAGCAGCGTCAAGCTGATTTGCAGCAACAACAACTACAATTACAACAGCAACAACAATATTGGGAGGAACAACAAAAACAACAAGCCGAATCTCAGCAATTAGCTCAACAACAATTGTTATTGGATCAAGCTCAAAGGCAGGCTCAAGGTAGGGTTGCAGAACTAGAGAGGGATATTTTGGCTTTAAAAGGGCAATATGATAATGATCAACTAATGTTACAAAGCTATGATCAAAAAGTTCAAGCTTTGGAAAGTGAATTATCGACAACAACGCAGGCTGCTCAAGGCCAGTTGGCGTCGAGGGATGAACAATTGAATTATCTTCAAGAGCAAGTTGATTATTGGAGAAATAAATACGAATCATTAGCAAAATTGTACTCCCAGCTTAGAACTGAACACCTGAATCTACTATCCAAATCTAAAAAAGTTCAACAAAAGGCAGCATCTGCTCAAGAAGCAATTGAAAAACGTGAAAAACTGGAAAGAGATATGAAAGCCAAAAATATCGAATTAGCGGATTTGATAAAAGAAAGAGACAGGGCTAAGTTGGAGCTTGAGAGATTCAAAAATGGCTCCAAGAGTGATATTGAAACTTTGCAATTAGAAAAAGATGATTTGGAGCAAAAATTGGCAACTTTGGATAGAGCTCAATCTGCCAATCTATCTGCAATTTTTGTCCAACATAATAATGAAATGGAAAGTTTACAATCAAAAATAAAACAACTCTCAGCCGCATGTGGACCAAGTGATGCAAAACTAGTGGAATTAAATGACAAGTTGCAAGAGAAGGATATGGAAATTGAGATGATGCAGCAAACTATGGATGAAACTATCAAAGATTTGGTAAATCAACAGAAGGCCCAAGACTCCAAAATTGATGATCAAATTGACGAAGTTATCAACAAAGGTTTACAAAGATTTACTAATTTAATAGATGCAATTTTGAAATCGGGTATCAAAAGGATCCAAGATGCAATTTTTGAATTGGATTCACCTATGCAAGCAGGTAACTTGAATTCATCTCCAGAGTATCTTTTAACGCTAATCGAAAAAACCTCAAGCTTGTCAACAGATTTTGCTTCAAGCTTCAATTCCTTTATTGCCGATGGTATAAATGGTGACGAAGCTTTGGTTATTGATTCGGTCACCAACTTTACGACTTCGATTAGTGATATTTTGCTTAATACAAAAGGCTTAACAAGGCTAACAAAATTGGATGATTTTCAAGACGATTTAATTGATACAGCTAGAGACACTGCCGAAATTTCTGAAGTTTACTTAGAATCATTATTTAACAAGAACCTTGAGAATTTGAATGTTGATGATAAAACAGATATTGCTATCAATGGTAATATAGATGTTCAAGAAATTTTACAAACCTTGTTACAGTTGGTTGAATCATTGAAAACTCCAAATACCAGAATTGACTTGAATAAAGTCACTGGTGAATTAAGCGATTTAGTTGATAAAGAAATGGATCACGCATCAAAGGTAATCAATGAAGCTTCGACTCACCTTCTTTCATTGTTGAATCAGCCATTTCATCCTTCAATGTCATCAATTGACATTGAGGTAAATAAATCTATTTTAGCCTCAGCATCTGCGATCATATCTGCAATCAAATATTTGATCCAAGCATCAATTGAGTCACAAGAAGAAATTGTTAATAATGCCAGAGGCTCAAATTCAAGAACTTCATTTTATAAGAAGAATAATAAATGGACTGAAGGTTTAATTTCGGCAGCAAAATCAATTGCTTATTCAACAAATACTTTAATTAGAATTGCCGACGGGGTTTTACAAAATAAGCATTCGAATGAAGAATTAGTCGTTGCATCAAGAGAAGTAGCTGCCTCAACTGCTCAATTGGTTTCGGCCGCAAGAGTTAAATCGGAATTCATGTCAAAAACTCAAGACAAGTTGGAAGATGCTTCAAAGAAGGTTAATGTTGCTTGTAAACAATTAGTTAATCAAGTGAATCAATTAATTACAAATAAGAACGAGTTGGATGACATAGATTATAGTAAGCTTTCAATTCATGAAAATAAAACGGCAGAGATGGAACAACAAGTTGAGATTTTGAAACTTGAAAACGCTTTGTCTTCAGCTAGAAAAAGATTGGGTGATATTAGAAAGTTCAGTTACAAGGATGATGACAGTGATGATGAATAAAATTTGTATTTTGTATAAAATTTTAAAGAACAATAAATTAAGACGTTTTCTACGACCATGTTAAATAGAAAATTGATTCATAACACACACCCAGAAGGCTTTTTTAGTGCGAATTGTCAGAAGTATAACTGTCCTACAATATTTTGCCAATATGGTGTTCACAATGCAACTGATGGGATGTAGATGTCTTCTACTATTAAATGCGATATTCTAGCTTCCTGCTTGTGCGGTTGGTCCATAGTTGAGTTTGATGATTTGGAGTTTATTTTGTATGAATCAAACCACGCAACAAATGATAATTCGGTATCTGAAACTTTGTATTCCTCAGAATAACCATGCCACACTCCCTGTATTAATGGCTGATTTTTCCAAAAATTAGCCAATTCCTTAGATAAACTTTCTTGTTGCTTATATGTTCTTCCAAACTTCGAATAATATGCTCTAAATGCGGTGAAGCCGTTTACAATTGTCTTTCGTTTCGGCTCTTTGGCTTTTCTAAAATGCTTGTACTTGATGGAATTAGTTATTTTGTTTTTCTTTATATATTTGTCCAAAATTTCTTTCAATGCAAGTGGCGTATTATATTTTGGTGTCGGTTTACCTATAAAAATTTCTGGTTTGTTTGGAACTGTCTCCATAGCTCTACTAACTCTTTGTTTGTTAACGCGTAACATTTTGCATCCAACGTATCCTTTATGAGATTCGGCTCTTGCCATTTTAAATTCAACTTAAATTAAACACTCTTGATATTTTGAACCCATTTTGATAACTACTTGCAACGTAATTAGGTGAACACATGATGTTGTTTTCAAAAAGAAAAACTGGTAACCTATGAGGCAAAAACCTGAAACATGGCGGTGCGCTTCTCAAACTCCGATATCTAAAATTAAATTTTTAAACCCATAAAAAAACATTGTTGCAACTACAAAATACAAACTATATATCGCCACATAAACCTAGCTTTCATTTAAGCCCAACAGTCGGACAAGATCATGGGAAACATAATTTTCCTTCTTCTTTCTCCGCTTGTTAGAAGCCCAATTTTTTATTTGACTTGCTTGGAGGTTCGTCTTTGACCTCAAGTAAGATATATCTTCCTTTGATAAATAAGGATTATCGATATTATCCGTGTACCTGTATTTTGTTAGTACTAAGAAAGAAACAATTTAAAATAAATGAAAATAAAATTTGTAACATACCACTCATTCAAAATTGTTGTTGTTTCTTTTGGAAGCCTCTTCCCGTATTTACCATTTTGTATAGCGTCTGATTTGACTGGGTGCGTTTCTGTGTGAGATATTTTACTTGAAGTAGCTTGTTTAGATTGCATATATCTATCAAACCTTCCATGGGAGCCACTATTTTGAACCTGTTGTGGTCGGTTGTTTGTGTCAGTCTTTTGTTCCGTGTGCGAAGAATCAACATTAAAACAATCGACATTATTAACTAATGCCGATTCTTCCAGATCAATACTGCATCGTGTTTTCAGGTTGAACCTCATATTTAAAAGCTGGCTTATTGACTCTGCAACTTGATTTATCATCGAAAGGATTGAGACACTTTGTTCGTCAGATGGGTGCCGTTCCACTATTTTTTGTAAAATCTGTTGTCTATTTTGTTAGTATTTTGTATTATAATGATCGAATGAAAAATATACATACAGACATGTCATCGATCAGTCCATTCGCAAAATACTCTTGGTCTACAGGTGTTTGTGAAAGAGATTTTAATACATCTTTAAGATGAATATAAATCTCAGTTAATCTATTTCTGTTAGTAAACATTTTTGTAGGAGAAAAACGCAAATATAACCTACTCTTCTTGTTGCATTTTCAATGCAGACACTAAATAATAGTGTACCTCTGGGGTAACGTTTATAAAAATAAAAAAATTGAAGCTATTCACATTAATTAGTAAACTTTTGTAGTTTTTATTATGTTCGAATTGTCAACGATATTTAAAACACATCTCGCGAATTTCAATTCTATGAGCGGCGGAAACAGATAATGTTTCACCTAGTCACAACTAACCAGAACAATATAATTTTTATAAAACGTCATTAAATAGAGCATAATTAATTTCTTTTTATTTAAGCTTTAATAGAAAGTCCCTCAAGAGCTGTAATTACCCTTTTGAAGACTTTTTCTTCGACATCGGAGGACCACAAGGTATCCATATGCTCATAACCATCGAGGCCAATTGTTTCAACTTTGCAATTTAGATTATCCAATGTTTTGTCAATATCTATAAGCATGTCAGACTTACCATAAATTAATAAACATGGAGTTGTGATGGTTTGAGTTGGAAATGATGCAACTCTATTTGTTTTTTTCGACGTACCGCTAAAATAAACTAATTTTGAACCTGATGCACCACCTTCGTCAAACATTTGGAATCTTTTGTTTTCGATGATTTGAAACCAATGAACGACGCTTTTAACAGACGATGGTGAAAACATATGAGGATATCCGATTTTCTTTTGAGTTGATTTAATATTACCTGATTTCCAATTAAACAAAAATATCAATGAATGATCGACAATTGTTTCATACAAATCAGGTCCCATTATTTTTTGCCAAAATACAACTGATGGTAATATCGCACGTTTGCCAAATATTCTATACAACAAACCGGGTGCTGAATTAACTAGAAAAGAGCAAATAGGATTGTTTAGTCCTTGCGGGATCATTGCTGGTGATAGTCCAATGAAAATGTTGATTTTCTTATTTAAATCATGATTCAAAGACAACGCTGCTAAACATTGTGCAGATCCTTGGCTGAATCCTATATAACTCAAATGTTTTTGTTTTGTAACACCTAAAATGTAGTCGATTGTATTAGGAATGTCAAACATTGCAAATTCATCTAAGGAATAATCCCAGAATTTTTCCTCGGTGGATGATAATATCAAATGTTTTCTCGAATATTTATTACCTCTATTATTTCCAAGCCAAACATCATAACCTTGATCAACCAATAAAAAAGGTAAACATTTACTGGTTGTTTCACCCAATAGAAAAAGTTCACTATTTGTTAACAACCCATGATGCATATAAACAACAGGGGAACCAGCTGGTGCTTTTTTAGCTTTAGCTAATATTCTGTGTAACGAAAGTAAATATCCGTCTTTGGTCTGCACAACATGCTCATGAACCATGTATCCATGCGTGTGAACAATGTCAACAATGTCCACTGCGTTTATTATCTTATTACGAAAATCTTTCAGTGTTTCATCTAAGTTTCCCTTTTCATTGTTTGAATCGGGGGTCGTTGAATTCTTTCCGTCTTTCTCTGTTTTATATGAGCTGGAAATATTATCTGGGTTATTGAACATTGGGCCGAATTTTGATAAAAGTTGCTCAATTCCCAACATGTGGAATACCAGCATCGGCAGTTGTACCAGGAGCGCAACGGCATTCAGTAGAACATACATAACACCCATTATCTATCTGACGTCTATTAAGCCCGTAAGTGTCAGAGATAACGGGGCTCTGGTAAACACGAAAGAACAACCAAAATAAGTTACAACGCGTCGTTCTCGCTGTTTTTTAATTCGTTACGGTAAATTAATACAATACAAGCTACTACTAGGGTAAAGTCTTTACATGATGTGGCTCAAGAAATGTAGTTTTTTTTGAAATTGAAGTTGATGATGTACTTGTCGACAGGAACTTCAACATTGGTGTAGTATTGTTCGACAATCGACGAAAGTTTGGTAATTGTAGTCGTGTATAGTTGTGACAAGGCGAACATACAGTTATTATAAAGCTCCTTTTCAATTTGTTCTCCAATAGCTGTACTGTAACCATTCTCCTTAGACTGATTATCGGCATAGTAACAACGTCCCTTCAAAATTGACCTAAGTTCGGATGCCAAATGCAATATTTCTTGTTTGAAACTATCACCTTTGAGTGATGCCATCATGCTTCTGATGTTTTCCATAGAATATGCAGCAAAACTTGATGGGTCTTCGTTATTACTAATAAGATTCTCTAAATCCTCGACTAATCTGATGATATTACCGATATTATATTGTCTGCCAAATGATTCGGTGAATGCATGTAATTCATAATCTCTTAAATCATCAATGGCTTTACATAAGTCCTTAGGAAATTCTTGTAAGTTCTTACTTTCCTCCAAAATCCATTTATAGTTGATCCACAACGTGAAATGTTTCTGTAAAGAAACATTGGCTTCAATGTCGTTGATATCATTATCACTGTCGCTGTTCTTTAACGGCAGCTCATGTTTAGATGCTTGGACTCCCTTAGTTAATGCAGTTTTGATAATCTCCCACATCATGTAGTAATTACCAGGAATTTTTTGATCAGTTCCAAATACAATAATATTGACCAAATCCAAAGAATCAACAATTTTATGAATTCTGCTGAAAAATACGGCATATGCTTTCACATAATTCATAACATGGCAGCTAACTTTGGCTGACAAGATTGTTTGAGATTGTTGATCAATTTCTTTATTCCAAATTGAACCGACCTTAGTTTCAAGTCTGGTAAAATTACCATATAAATATTCATGATTAGTTGGCGCTAATGAGTGTGAGAATGTATTTAGCAAACATAAAATTGCAGGTGTTTCCAACAGATTGATTTTGGACACTGAAAACACAGATTTTAGGCATGAGTTAAATGTTGGATCAAATAATTGTTTCATAACCTCGTGGATTTCATCACCAATTTCACGATCACTTTCAATTGGTCCATTGAGAAAGTTAGATGTTTCAATAAATTGCTTGCATCTAGTTTCTAATGAAACTTTTACCAAATTTTCAAATAAACTATTTGATGAAGATGTTAGAGAAAATAGTTTCTTCAAAAATTCCTGTTCTATGGATATGACGTTAACAATTTGTGAAAAATATCTAGAAATGGAACCGATCATTTCAAGGTCATTTGATTTTTCTGTAGGTTTGACGGTTGAGTTACTCAAAAAAACATTGGCGTTTTTCTTACTTCCAAACTCCTTCTTACCTTTTATATCCATGTAATTTTTGTCGATAATCTTAGAGGGATCCGAAATAAAAGAAAAATCATCTCTAGTCACCAAATCCGAACGCTGATTCAATCCCCTTGATAAGATGGTGGATAAGTTTACAAAGAAAGGTGAAAAAGCTTTGACAAACAAATTTAAAATATCATAGTAGTCTTTAAAAGAGACACGTTTAACAAATGCAATTAAACCACTTAGAGTTAAAAGTAAAGACATTTTTTCCATAAATATGCCTTTCAGGAACTCTTCTTCAAAGTTAGTCGTGTTTATCTTCTCCAGTTTAGACGATAAACTTAAGGATACCGATTCAAATAATCGAAGTGCTGATTCTTTGAATATTGAAACAAACTGATCTTTGACAGAAATAAACTTTTGCTTTTTTTCCTTCAAGGCTTTCATTTCTGATAACTGATAGGTATTATTTGATTCATCGTTATCATTACCGTTTATTTTCAATAGAGCCACGTACAACTCATATAAAATTTTCTCAAGGTCATAATTTTGGTACCCCAGTAGAACCTTTGATGACAATAGTTTCTGTAATTTTGACTCTGAAATTTCAACAGAGTGAACTATTTCATTCAGTTCATTCATTAACAATTTCTCATTGGTCGCCTCAACTTGTAGCCCCTGGCCCTGATTTTCAATAAAATCCACATCATCCTTAAAAGTAGATAAGTGAACGCTAAGTAATGAAAGCATGGGGTCTATGAGGTCACAACTTTTAAAGGCAGTTGAAAGTGATCGTTTCAACGATGATTTTACACTAGTTACTTGAGTCAAAGTCTGAATTTTTTCATATTGTAAATTTTCCAATTCTTTCAAGATTTTTTTTTGTAGTGAAACTGAATCATCGACAGCCGGATCATAACCAATTTCCTCAAAAATTTCCATCAAGCCATTATTATCTGGCGCAATATCAGATACACGAGAGAACGCCCTAGACCTTGCGTGATGTCTTTTGTCTTTACCTAATGTTGCCTCCAAATCGTTTTCCAACGACTCTAAATGATCAATAGGAGTTAATAATTTATTCAACTCTTTATCTGGTGTCATGAGTAAATTCTTTTTCTTCATACTACTGGCATTATTATTTTTAGTGGAATTGAAGGAGGTGGTAATAGTAGGAATCTGGTGCTTGACGTTTGGATCTAAGTTTTCTTGTGATGGCTTTTGTGGTGCTTCTTCAGTAGCTACGACTGATCTGGCTCTTGTTTTAGGCAAGGACAGATTAAGTGGAGGAGTTTCAGTCTCATCATCCCCATTACTTATATAAGCACTTACATAGTTATCAAAACCAGTAGTCGAATCACTTCCAAGTGATTGATTGATTTTATCAAACCTTGACTCATCACCAAATTCAAAGCTTAGCTGACTTTGATTTTGTGATAAAGCAACTGATGGTGGACCTCTTTGAGCAATATTGTCAATAACAATAGTAGAAACACTAGATTTGTTTTTAAGTGATTCCAATTCTTTAATTTTTCTTTCTGTTTGAACTCTTTCATTTTCAGCCTCTTGTTGCCTCTCTCTTTCCTTTTGCTCAAATATTCTTTGTTTTTCAACTTCTGCTGTTTCCAGTTCCTGCTGTTTTCTTTTTTCAATTTCCTCTCTTTTTCTTCTTTCCATTTCCTCTCTTTTTCTTCGTTCTATTTCTTGTTGCTTTCTCTTTTCAATTTCGATTTTTCTTCTTTTTTCCAGCTCTTCTTGTTTCTGTCTCTTCAAATCTTCAGTCTCTTGTTTCATTTTTTGTAGCGCCTCCATATTCTTTCTCTCCTCATCTTCTCTTTTTTTAAATTCTTGTTGTCGTTTCTCTTCCTCCCATTTTTTTCGTTCTTTCTCTAACTTAGCCTTATTCTCTAGTTCTGGGTTTACCAATTTTTTAGCATTTGCAGCACCAGATAACGCAGCTGCGGTAGAAAAAAGATTGTTGTTTGTAGTTGGTGAGTGGTTGGCTCCTAGATTTTGTTTTAAGGATGTTATTTCTGGGTATTGAGCCTTTTTTACTGGTGAACGTTGCAAATTGGCATACGTAGCCGAGGAGTTCCTCTTATGGTCTAACATTCCAGAATTCGAAGTATCTTTCAGATTGAGTTTTTTTTTTAACAAGCCGGCTCCGGTGTTCAGGGTCTCGTTCAACTTTTCCAAGTGGAAATATTCGAGCGAACAGTTAACTAAAGGAGGAATGTCACCATCATTATACTTCATATAATGTTCTACAACTAAACCACACCAAATTCTTCTCTCTTTGGCGGTGTGCGCTTCCCAATAGTAATCCTTACGGATATGGAAAATAAAACCAGTAGCTGACTGATCATCAAGTTCAATTCTTTTGATTTCTCCAAAATCCCAAGATCTACCTATTTGGATCTCACCTGGATATGTCTCTTTAGCCTTGTTCAGCATCATTCTGCCTGAACGTTTTCTGGAGAGAATAAGAAACCGGTCCTTTTTGTTTGATTGTGGACTGGTGTGTGGTGGTCTAGTAGATGGCGATTCAGAATCTTCAATGATACGAACATGAGCTACATGACTTTCATATTTTACACCCATGAGGTCCTTTTCGTAGAAAAGTGAATTATTAATCATTTTCATATCCTCTTCATATTGTCTGGCTAAATCCACTGAGCTCATTGCACGGTGGCCAGGCTGGAATGTTGTTTGAACATTTGCCCAAGGGTTGGCAGTCGGAGCTTTAGATGAAGAAACTAGGTGTTTGGATGAAGATGTTGGATCCTTGGATGAAGATGTTGGATCCTTGGATGAAGATGTTGGATCCTTGGATGAAGAAGTTGAGGGTGGTTTGTTTTTCGGGTCATTCATGTTCATGTTCATGTTCATGGTATGGGGATAGGACATCTTTCAACAATAGCAAGAGGTATGTTCACTGCTATGCAGAGGCCCTGTTCTTTTATAGACGTCGTATAGAGCACTCGGGATGGGCAGGATCCAGACCCCAAAAAACAGCGTGCGGGGAATTCCTGCTTCATTTAATATGTTATGCTGCATTCATCCGCAAGTTCGGTCGACACTGCCCAGTTAACGTTGTCGGGCATTGTATAACTAGTAACGATGGGACTGGTTAGAAGAAAGAGAATTTTACAGGGCCCCCCATTTTGACAATAGGAAAATATGCTGAAAAAAAGAAAATAATGTTAAAAACCTTAGTACAAACCTAATCGACTCCGAAACTAATGTATTTCAAAGCGAAGTTTGGAAATAATTAGTTGATGAAAAGTCAATTACCACAAAAAATATACGGATATACATACAATGCCAAGATGGCGCTGGATGATTGAGATTGCCGCTCAAGTTTATGCAGTAGTAATATTTTGATGTTGTTGCCAAAAGTTTCTCTAAGCACCTTTCCTTGAATCCTGAAAATAACGCAAGACTGTTCTCGAGGTTGAATACTGTAACAGAACCAGCTCAGTTTTGCTCATTTTTCTTATCAATGCACCAGAATGTAAAATCATGATATAATTCATGTCGGTATTAATTAAACCCTTGATTGGACCAGGCATTGCCATATTCTCCGACAAGATCATTTTTCATAAGAAATTATCAAGAGCTCAAATATACAGTTCAAACTGTTTTCTATGATTTACTGAATTGAATTTTAAACAAAAATGTACTTTCACATATCGATATGATTTTCAAAATTATGCTAAATCAAATTAGATGTATCAACGACTGGTAATAACTGCTAAAAAATAGATTGTTGAAAAAAAATACTAAACTGGGACCCGCCAATGGGTTGAATTCAAGCAGAAAAAAGGAATTTGGATGTTTGTATTGAATCAGGCAAACAAATTTGATAAAGCTACAGTTGTTGAAGAAAAGATGGTTGCCAGTGAAAAAGATAAAAATATGCAACTAAAAAAATTTAGTATTTAAGAATTTAAATGAGCACATTACTGCCGGATTAAAGCTGTAATGAACAGTTTCATGTCAGCCAACAAGCTGAAGGTGGAGTTCCAGTCAAGTGGCGCAAATGAACATGCAATTTTTGAGTGTCTAGTATTTTTTTTATGACCAAAGTTTACAGTATATGATGAATAGCGTGCTAGTAAAAGTTTCCAGTCTATGACATTATTCAGTTATTGAACTACTAGGTTTTGGCACAATGGCACAAAATGCTCAAAGTAGCTAGTGTCAAAATGTAGTTCAAAAAAAATGATGTGAATTAGAGCAGGAACCAGGGGTGATAGGGAGAAATGAAGGAAAGAGAGCTGGCTAATAATTGAAACTCTGGTTCGTGGCAGAACAGAAACAGGGACGCTTTTCATGGCAACAAACCGGGGAATTTTTAAAGTAAACCATGCCCATTTTCTGCTATTCCATTTTGCCCCGGTTTGAAAAAAATTGCTCAGATTGATTTTTGCAAGAAATTTATTGCAGAACTATTTATCTGTTGACTAATGCTACTCGTAGTGCTGAAAATTCTTTCAAAATTATAAAAGACGATAGAAGATGGCACGCACGTAATATCGTCTGTACAACCGACTGGAAATCGAAATCTTCATATAATTTAGTGTGTCGTTGTAAGTCCTACCTCAATCTAATATTTGGATGAAAAGTTTCAATACAGCAAAAGCAGTATCAACAACGTGTCGGAATTTATAGAAATTGGCGTTTTGAATACAGTGTATATTTTTTGTGGCCAGAGCCAATGATTTCTCCACGGTTAGCTGTTTCCAACGATTTACTCAAATGAACTCTTTGTCCCAAAAACTATCAAGCCCAATCCGGCATTTTTGTAAAAGCCAATTGGCATTGTAAAACAATCTTTCCAATTTTTACTCACAATGTCGGTACCGATTTACCTAGTTATTCCAACAGAAACTGACTTTTCGCCCAACTGATAACTCTATAAACATTTTATCAGCTGAACAGTATACTTTTTGGCCCTTCAACGCTGATTTTTTACCAAATTAAAGCGTAAATATGACAATCTGTGTTTTAAAGGCAGAAATATGGTTAATGTTGTTACTGTCCTTGGATGGTTGGTATGATATCTGACACTTTAATTAATTTCTGGTGGCCTTAGCTTCAAGTACATCAAAGTTGATATTCCATATATTAAAGGCAAGTTCTTCCAGTAAGCAAAACATTAACTGATAGTACTGGTTTCGGGATTGAATTATGCTTACTTCACAATTGCTTTTTGCTAGACCTATAAACTTGTTAATACTAACAATGTTTTCTTGTTCAAAAGTAGTCCGGTTGATCAAAAAAACTTTTTATCTTTTTTTGATATTGAAAAAAAAACGTAAAAAAAGATACATTGATTTCACTGAACAACTTTTGTTTAAAGTTTACATACATAGTGATTACTTTATTGATCCTGTTGATAAATACTCCAAGTTTCTAGGCTACATCGCATGGGCAAAAATCCATTTACTGGTCAAATGGTATTACTGTTTTTGTCAGTTGTGAATTCAATAAATTTATTGACAATAATTGGAAATTGAATTAATTAAATTTTCGTTGACAGTATGCTCGTGTTGTGATGAACAACCAATTGAAAAACAATGTGTTTTGTTTATATGCTTGCTACTGAACTTCCGTTTCAAAGACCGAATGAGGGCTTCAAAAGCTTCAGCTGAATTCTCAATATTCACTATCATTTTCAGCAATACAGTAATCACAATCTTTATGGCTATAGCAATGGCCGCAAAGTTAATTGCTCAACACTCGTTAAAAATTACAGGATAAAATAGTAGTGAAATTTTTGCGTTGGTAAAAACAAGAGTCAAGTATTTTGTAATGGCATGTCTATAACCTTTAGTGAAAACGGCCCCGAATTGAAACAAATTAGGGTTAACAATTGTATATGGCTATAAAAAAAACGACAGCAAATGAAATGTGATAATGTGGGAACACATTACACTGCCGGTGTGCTACTGAGGCTAATTAGCTTCAATGGCACAGCATATTGTAGCTGCTTCAAATTTTGATAGCATTTGGCAACTGGTAGCTCTCGTATTGCAGACAAAGTCTTGTTGACGAAACTAGCAGCAGCTTTGAAGTTTTGGACTTCTAGCTTTTGGTCTATGAAGGTCTCTGCACTTTGATCACTTTCTTTGTTAAAATTATTGTTTGGTAGGTACATGCGCAGGCAACTATGGGGGCATACTATACATGAAGTTCGGATCTTGTTTATGGCTTCTGGCCCAGTGCATTATGGTGGCTCTTCCACAATAGTGCTACTAAAACTCGTTTTCCACAAAGGGCTCAGCTTATTTTTCAACCTATCATGTTTCAAAATATTTCTCTGCCGTAATGTTTAGAATAACACACATGAATAAGGACTTTTCTAATCTGCAGACTTGGTTTTCTCAATAAACTGGTGACTATATATAACGCATGTATACTGTAAGGGACCGTCTCTGTTCTATAGAGTTGTATCATCATCCAAGGTTCAAGGTAATCCTAAGAAAGCCGCTAGAAAAATAATATGTCACTTTTCTCAGTACAGAGAGTTTCGTCGTATAACGATTCATTAAATACACTGTCATATATGGTGACCGTGCACCCGGCTGGAAAGCATAAACTATGTATATGCCTTTAGTAGCCACTTTGAATATGAACATTTCACTGTTTGAAATGCTGAAGAGAATTGAAAAAAGAGAGAAAGCTGTTGTTTACTATAGTTTACCATAATAATACTAGACATTTGAAACTATGCAGCTGATTTATTGTCAAGATTTCTAGTAAAACCAGAAATTTTTATGGTCAAGTGGCTTAACTAAACTACACTTAACGTACTATCCTCTGCTTGCTTTTCCACTACTTTCTCCCTCTCAATTGTCTTCAAAGACATCTGCACTCGCTCATTGGCATCCGTAACCTTATACCTCCCGTAACTCTCGTCGATCACACTTAGTTCTAGTCCTGAATGTAGAATTTGCTCGAAATCATGATGGGCTATTTTCCAATTCAATTTCTCCCCACAAAGCCAAGTGATCGCCTGATCGCAGTACCCCAACAGTTCTATATCAAATTCACAGTGGTTAATAGGGTCTCTGTTAATCAATATCTGTGGTACTTCATTAGGTATTCTATTGACAATTTCACTAACGGGTGCAACTTTTAAGGATGTTCCAATACATATAAGTAAATCACACTTGCTTACATCCTGTTTTATTGTATTGTGATACCTGTCGGGCAAATTTTCACCGAAAAATGTAATATCAGGTTTCATTACGCCAAAGGACTCAATATTGGCGAACTTGGTGGACCACGCACTAAACCCATTATGCTCATCTTCAGCTTTCTCACACTTGCGTATCAATGCCTTTCTCTCAGATGCACAGAACGGACAATATGCAATTTTTTTAGATCTTAAATTAGGATAAAGTGTCTCACCGGGGATTTTATATTTACAACTAACACAGCTTGCAGTTGCAAAGGAACCATGACATTGAATGACTTTTTCGGGGGAAACACCAGCATTTGCCTCTAAGTTATCGATATTCTGCGTGTAATTTCTCAATAATTTTCCTTTATCTTGCAATAATTTTATAAAACCATGCAATGGTGTAAATGAATGGTCAGGTGGTAAAATCATATGAGCAATTGAATAAAAAATCAGTGGATCCCTTCGGAAAATTTCCAAACTGAAGACGTCCTGCGGATCATCTAATCCTAAATTCTTCATTTTGGAATAAAACCCCTGCGAGGATCTAAAATCGGGTATACCTAACGAAGTGGAGATTCCAGCGCCCGTTAAAATCAGAACGTTATGTGCCTTATTTAGTGCATCACAGAGACGTTCGATGGTATTGAAATCGGGTAGTCTCGACCTTGTTCTCAACACTCGATTAATGGCCGCTCTAAGGTATACTATTGCTGCATGTATAGGATTTGGAGATCGCTTAACAAACCTTGAATTTTTAGGTGAATATCCCAAGAGATTGATCAAAATGACTATGTCGGCAGCCGTAGGCCCTGAAGGGAGAAACAGGTCCAAAAATGGAACGTGGCCCTTAATTTTAAGAAACTTACGTACCTGTAGACAAACCTTTTTTGTTATCTTGATAGCACCTAAAGGCGGCAGTTCAACCTCGGGCTGATCAAGTTTCAAATCAACCTCCTCGTCCGAGTCATCAAAGTCGATTTCGCTAACATCGCTGCCTTCACTATCATCATCATCATCATCATCATCATCATCATCATCATAATCACCATTAAAATTATTATTCATGTTTTCATTATAATCACTTTCAAGTTTATTCAAAGGTATTTTTGATATATCTTTATGGTCACTGGGTTCCGCCTCTGAACTCTGGATAACTTCCAAATTCAATTTATCCTTTTGTTCCTCTCCCATGTGAGAAACGGACAATCCGCTGTTCATACATGTTGTTGCGTCTCCATTCTGTTTCTTAACTTTTCTCCCGCAAGCAACCGGATCTGAGCCCAAATCTGAGCCCAAATCTGAGCCCAAATCTGAATCAGATCCACTGCGCTCCCTTTTCATTCCTAATCTTTCCATTGTGGTGTCTGGCCTCCCAATCAACGCTGTCCTCGGAACTATCAGATTAATTGTACATACACTTGCATCGTTAGAGTTTGAAATGTTCAATATCGATATATTCCACATGTTCAACAGCTTTGACGACTATCGGCGCTGACGTAAGAACGCTTTGCGTTTTCTCACAAACCTTCGCCAGAGCCGAAATTCAATTAGATCATTTTTCACGATCTTACATTCAAACGCAAGTGAACAGCAAAACAGGACGACAGCACAACTACCCGACCATGCCAGCAAAACACAGACCAGCCGTTCCACCACTTCCTAGACTTAGAGTGAAGAACCAATTAGCGAAACAGCAAGCAAACCCCTGTTTGGTCATAATGTCACAAATGCTAAACTGTTGGGCATCTAACGGTGAAGGTAATGTTGCATGCCGTGGACTTGAACAAGACTTGAAAGGTTGTATGGCAAAGGGTATCAAGGTTCCCCCTCCTCCAAAGCCAACGTTGAACTACCATGCTGCTAGACTTTTACCAAAGATTCACAAACAAGAGAAATAGGCGGACGAGAGATACTGTATATAGAGTATTTATGTATTCATACTTTTTATAAACCGGTTAATACCAAAAAAGGTTTTTACTGAAAAAACGACTTAAAAAATGAAGTGATTTGTAGTTGTAGATGCAGTTTCAATGCTCTACTGATATTAGCGACGAACGAACTGCGCGAGAAAATTAGTTACCTAATCTGGCGATTCAAACTGAGGTAAAATATAGAATATGTAAGTTTATTTTATTCTCAAAAAATATATATAATTAAAGAATTAAACAGTATTAGGTATCATCATTATCGCCATCATCATTAATAACAAGGTATGACAAAACACGAAACGAATATATAGTATTAACTAAGAATGTGAGATGAAAAAATTAACAGGAGGTAAAAGAAAAAAAACGATGGAAATTTATTAGTTTATTATATTAAAATTGGTTGATTGAATCTGAGGACATGAAAATCATAAAATATTATTATTTTTATCTTTTGAAAAATTGTGATATTTCAAGATATTTAAACAATTGCGATTTTGTCTTCATCATCTGGTTCTTTGTGGCCTGCTGGCATTCTTAACCAGAATGGTTCATTGATTGGTAAGTAAGATGAGGCAGTAGTTTGCATACCATCGTAGAAAGCATAGAATGCACAAATAGAGGTAATGAAACAGAAAATACCTGCAACAACTCTACAACCAGAGTGGTTACCTGAAACTGCAATGGTCAACAATAACATGAAGAACCATTTACAGAAGGTTAAGGCAAATAATGGGATAGTTGATTTCCATGTTGACATGAATAAGAACCAATCGAAAACGGTCCAACCAGCTAAGAATAAGGTTAATGCAGAAGTGTAGTTGGAGGTAGATGGATACGCTGAGATAACACCGAATAAATCAGATGAAGCTGCACCGTATGACATAACGAAACCACCGTAACATAACAATAAGGTGGAACCAAATAAGTTATCATCAACAATAGCCCAGATACCCATAATGATTTGAATCAAACCATTACCGAAAAGGAACATACCAGTTAAAACAGCTGGAGATTGGACACCTCTTGCATGACATAAGACTAAACCTAAGACGAATAAGGAAACAGCAATGAATGCTAAACCAACGGAACAGGAGGATGGGTAAGGTCTCCATTCGTTTGATCTTTTGTACCATGAGTTTCTCAAAAGACCTGTTCTTGGAGGTAAGACGGTGTAAACCAATTTTTTTTCAAAGACTTGTTCAGACATATTAGTGTAATATATATAATTTGCTTAATGAGGATTAAAACACTGTAATAAAGAAGTAGAGAGTAGAGAGAGATTTGAAGGAGTATGAGCAACTACAAGAGGAAGTAATTACTCTTTTATAATAAGGATTTAGAGGAGTGGGAAAGTGGGATGTCATAAGCAAAAGACTTTTTGATATGTGAAAAGGGGAAATCCTAAACAAAATTTTCAAAAGAAGCAACAATCATGGATGAAAGTAGAAAAACAACGCAAATTGAGCCATATGAGTGCTGAAAAGGGTTATTTGATGATCACAGGAACAACAAGGGAAATTTGCGGAATCGGAATAGCTCAGCGCAATTATAACAAACCCGGTTAATAGTCAGAGGAGAGGCGTTACCGGACGGAGTAAAGCAGACTAGCTTCACGTCACATTTCCGTTTTCCGACTCTCCCTCTGTTTTCCGCTTTCCATGTTCCCTCACAACTGCACTTCCTGCCTCTTTTTACATGCTATGCCCCGTTGGTGTCTGCTACAAACTAAACTACTGTGCTTGGATATGGAAGGGGAAAGCACGAAGTAGATTACCACAACCCCGGATATAGCGAGCCACCAAAAGAGCAGTTTAATAGGATGCGTGGGAATTGCCGACATTGCTGTCATCGGCATCGGCAGCGCTGAGCCGGCCGTTCCGTGCTGTGCACCGCCCTATTTGGAAGGGAAAACCGTTGTGTGCTCAGTTTCCGGTGTTTTGTGCAGCAACAACAACAATACTGTGAGGGTTTCCGGATCAGCCCATAAACGTTACCGGCATATTGTCTCGGAAACCTACGGCTCAGCTCGCAGACGAGAAACAGCCGCGCGGATAGCGCACATCACCTGTTTTTTCACGCTACGCAGGTTTCACGTTTCCCGTTGTTTCCGTTCCGATCTCTTTTATTCGAATTTTTCGCATTTTATGTTTTTATTACTTCCCGGGCCGGTCACGTGACATGCCTGGCAACACGTGACTGTTTTTTTTATTACTTTTTTTTATTATTAATTTTCTGTCATGAATCTGAACGTTTCAATTGAAAGGAATATCTGATCACCGATTTCACCTTGTCCCCTTTCCTCCCTTTTAACAACTATGCTACGTCCTCTTCCTTTCCGTATACTCGCTAGATCATACACAACCAAATTAGGCAAGACGTTCGGCGAGTTCCAATCGGAGTCCTCGACAGGTTCCGATGAAAGCGTCATCACAAAAATCAAAGAGAACAACATGTACAAAAATTTTTTTCAGGATTTTGAAAAGTTGAAAAAAACTTCGGAAAACTCTTCTTCCAGAATAACCTCTTTTGAAGAACAAAAGTCTTTTAAACAGGTCTTCGATTACCTTTCTAAAGAATCGAATAAAATAGGTGTCGTTAAATCTCTCGAAACTTTTGTCAACTTCCAGTCTCCTCTGCAACAACAACAAAATCAGCTGAAGTCAAAAGATAAAGAATCCGTATCTCCTCTTTCTTTCTTCAATACCTCGTCTGGCCCAATAAACCTAGAAACTCAATACAAAAACAAGTCTCAGGCCAACAAACAGGTCTTGGAAGCACTGGCTCCAACTCTAACCTATATTAACAATCACATTAACACTTCTGACGAAATGTACAAATATGTCAAGGAAAACATACTGGAAGTATTTTTAGCCTTTTTAACCACAAACAAGAAAGCTAAAAACTTATTTAGGAAGTCAACCAAAAGTTTAAGCAAACATACGCTCGAACAAATTCATCAGCAGTCGTCACTTGAACCCGCCCGTCCTATCGTAAATATACAAACATTACCTATTCTACTCAAATTTTGTCTCAACTCTCTAACGTTTGACTTCAACTCAATTTCCACCTCATTCCTATTGATAAACGACATTAAATCACATGATTCCATCGAACTATACGGATTTGGCCTTAACATCGACTGTTATAATGCTATTTTGATTCAAACGTGGTCAAAAACAGGAAATTTAACACTAATAAGCAAATTAGTTGACGAATTGAAGATAAACGCAATCCAACCAGATTTGTACACTTTCAAAATCTTGGCCAAAATTTATTTACATTGTATGCGTGTGCAGGATACTGTCATTAGTGAGCCTTATATAATATGGAATGAAAGTTCTCATGTCCATAAAATCAGGGACTATCTTCAAGATTTTAGGTTCTTATGAAAAAACGATTCTACATCGATCTATAGAGCTGTATATAGTAATCCGAACATTTTGTACGCGTAGCTAAATTTTTCACCACGCGTAAATATGGACACCAGTCAGACCAAACACCATTTCAAAAACGGCATCTAAAACTGACGCTCAGGTTTCAGTCAAATAGGTACAGAACTAAGAAGCATGATAATAACACAAAATGAGTTTTATTCACGGTTTGAAAGGGTTAGAAAAATGTCTCTGACCCATTCAACATGCAAATTGGCGATTTTCGTATCCTGTTTTAACATAGATGCAATATGTTCTTCCAAAATGCTAAGTGAATACTTAAAAAAACAATTCATTGTGTTTCAGCTGATCCCTGTAATTGGATATTTAGACATGAAGGCAAAATACATGAAACTAGACTCAGATATAGTTAATGTTATACTGATAGGATGCGGTGCAACTGCAGATTTAGAGAGCTTTCTCGAAATAGACATAAATGATCACTTGACTTCCGGAATGTCACCCGATGAGGCACAGACATTAATTGGAAAGGGGAAGTTGAATGACGTTACATTAGATAGAAGATTATATGTTATTGACGGTCATCGGCCATGGAATCTAGATAATTTGTATGGATCTCCCATGGTTTGTTGTCTTGATGATAACTCGACAAAGGAGTTAGATAATGAAAAGCAGGCGTTTTATTTTCTCATCAATGTGCCTGACGATGAGGAAGAAGAAGCAGATGATGAAGAAGAAACTGAAGAAGAAGAAGAAGAAGAAGTTGATGATTTGGCTACAGATGACGATGAGGAGTTGAATTTAGAAGAGTCGCTGGACAGGAAAAGAGCAAGATCTGATCCAAAAGAATCAAACAGGAAGAAACGAAAAAGAGTAATCGACGAATGCCAAGAAACACTTGAGTCATATTATCAG
Source organism: Pichia nanzhaoensis (assembly GCA_030573035.1). Classification (NCBI taxonomy): domain Eukaryota; kingdom Fungi; phylum Ascomycota; class Pichiomycetes; order Pichiales; family Pichiaceae; genus Pichia; species Pichia nanzhaoensis. The sequence goes on from JAJMCN010000005.1 coordinate 180,142, forward strand.
CAAGGATCAACCATATCCATCCCCTCCTCCCATCAAATTTACGATTTACTATCCTCGATTGGTGAAATAAGTATAGATTTTCTATGGTTAGCAATCGTTGGATCGAGATCATTGAGGGATGTCTACCAACGTGTGTACGATTTCGTGTACCCGGGTCTCAAAAATGAAGTACAACGATTACAGTCGGATGAAGATTCTTATTCAATGAGGACCAAACATAATAACAGTCACAGCTCCTTATTGAATTTCAACGTGTCCAAAAAGGCAGACAATACAGGATTGCAAAGCTGTAAGGAATATACATTATTCTTGCTGCAACATTGGACTTTGTATGATGCATTTTTTTACTCAAATTACGTCAATTCCAAATGCCATTTATATTCGAATGATGGACGAAGGCTTTTGAAAACCATGCTCGCAAGAATGGGGATTTCATTAAATCAAGCAAACCAAAACTGGCATTATCTTGACTTAGAATTAAAAAAAAAATTAGATGGTTTGATTATCCGTGAAGCTGGAAAATTTAACCTTAGAGAAATAATCATAGATGGGTTCAAAAGAAACTATGGGTTTCATGGGTCTATATCATCTGGCGACTATGTTGAGTCAGTGCAGGCTTTGCTAGAATATGGAATGTGTGATGAGTATTCAGTTAAAAAAGGTAAAGGGAAAAAGGAAGAGGGCGAAAATAAACGTAATGACGATGATGATGACAGGAGCAGAGGTGGAGATGAAGAGAATGATAATGATGATGGTGATGGTGACTTACAAAACTCCAGAAACGCACAATTTCTATCCAGTTTTTGGCGTGCGTACGATGCATTAACCGATTACAATGCAATAATACGTGGTATGCAGATTGCCAAATATCAGCAGCAGTTTATCTTTGAAAAAGGTAGTGAAATTATTCAAAAGGGCATGGTTAAAACGCAGTCTAAGTTTAAAGTTGTCATTTTGAATGAATCATTTACGACGAATTCGAGTATAACTAGATCAAACTATAACGACTCTACGTTTAATAAAAGTACATCGTCATTGAAAGATGATAGAGTTGTTGACATAACAACGTTTGGAAATGGGCAGCAGATGTTTCAAAATCCGCTAATTCTAACTAAATTAGGAAATTGGATCTTGAATGTTCAGGCCGATTTGGATGAGGGTTTGTTGCCGCTCTTAATAGGCGCTTATAATAGTGAAACAGGCACATATTTGATCTGTGGATTACCATCGAAAGCAAGTCTCGAGGAAGAAGATGAAGAGACTGAAAAGGATAATGATAAGATGAGCCGACAAAAAGTTATACTCAATGCATTTTCTGTATTATTTGAAAAGGTCACTCAAGAGGTAAGTGTTCAAGCACGTATGGATAGTTTTCAGAGTGCAATAATTGAGTTACGAAAGGAGGATCTAACAAAATTTCTTGATGGTTTAACAAGATATTCACAGTATATGTTGTAATATAGTAAAGATTTTTATTCAGTTAGTTGTTTATTTAGTTAAATTATGGGAACTTTGAGTTTTCTTCGTAATATTCCTTCTATATGTTTTTTGACGATCTTAGCTGGTACTAAAGCATCTTCCAAAGAATCATGTTCTCTGCCTTGGATATTTTCACTGAGATATTGCCAAGCAAGTGACTTCAATGAGTCTTTCCTTCTAACGTCAACTTGATTTTGACTTAATAATATTGCAGTATCTACGATTCTGGGGTAAATCAATCTCAAGACGTTGAGATCATTCTCTAAACCGTGCCCTATGATAATTGTATCTTCATCAGTCAGTTGGGCCAACTTGATTAAAACCTCATCAAAGGTAAATGAATTTTGAGGTATTTCGTGGATACCGGAGACGTGAGAATTCAAATCAATAATCAAATCTCCATCGGGATAAATAATAGAATCAAGAATTTTTTTTTCTGTTTTGAAATCAACCACACTTATCTTCATCATTTCAAAACCTTTATCAGTGTAACACATTTCACAATCCATACTTACGGCTTTTATTTTCGATCTTCTAAGCTGTTGATTGGCAGAATCACCGTTAATTTTCAGTTCATTCCTCAAGCCAGCAATCGTTTTGAAGGGTTTGGATATATGCAAGTCGATTGGATTATTATACTTGTATACATGATGGCGTGAGAGTGTACAACCTTGCGATTGGCCTTTGAGTTCTTTACAACAAGAATATGTTTGAGTGGTGTAATCGGTTCCATAAATTTTCTTTCCGACATGAAAATCACTGCACGTTGTTGTTATTATCCTTCCTGGATGGAAAACACATGTCACTGGTTTCACAATCTCACTAATGTTGAATTTTACACCACAGTGAGCGCAATCAATAGTATCAGGAGTTTTATAATCGGCAGGCAGTGTTGGTACATCCATAACGTAGTTATGTCTTTGCAGCCTTTGTGTGGGTATACATAGAGTTTCCAATTCCCTAAAAATTTTCTTGAACTCTTCCTCAGGATCGACTGCTGGAGGTTGTGGAAGACCATCTTCAGTACCAAATTTTTTCAAGTTAAACATTAATTTTTTAACATTACGTTGGTATTGTGCTTTACTCGTAGATTCTCTCGCAATATCCCATTCATTGTGAATTGCCCTTTTAGTCAGCTCTGTTATTGATTCCGATGTTCCAAATTTCTGTTTACAAGCATAATGTTGCGTATAGAGCAGTTTGAGATAGTGCAGGCGTTCGTCCTGTCTTACGGGAGCGTATGGTACCACTGGAATGGGTAAAAGTTTCGGAGTGCTGGCGGTGGGGCGATCAAGCGGTCTCTTGAACGGACTAAGAGACGGGTGGGTTGGAAATGGAGGCATGACAGTCGTGGCGGCGACGACAGTGGTTCTATGTTTGTCTGACTGTCCTGCACACGAACCAAGATCCAGGGAGCCTTGTGGACCTGCCCATGAAGCAACTTTCGATGTTTTAAAATGATGCCACCAAAACGCGGCGGTGCAGCATAATCTCGTGACCGGAAAGTGGGAGCAAAAAGGGTTTTGGCTGACACTTGTGGAAGCAAGAGGAAGCTCAGGGAGGACAGGGGCAGCAGGGGAAAAATGGCACCACTGGAAAGACACCCCGGTAACGTGGCTGCTTGGGTGTGGTTTTGCTGGAGTATAAAAGCAGCCGGTATCTTGTGGTGTCGGCATGAGGTATGTTGGTCTCTAATACCCTGCTTTTGACACCGCAACCTAGGTATTTCACGCTTGGAATATACAAACACTTGAAAAAAAACAATATTACAAACATCATGTCTGAGGAACACTCCACAAACACTGCCGTACCGGACGGTATCGTCTCTCCAAAGGACGAATCAGCAACTCCTGTTATTCCATCTCGTTATCCCTCCTTGTATGAAGGCGCCCCATATAACTACGATGGACACATCCATCCACCAAGAACTGGTCTTTTGAGAACTAGCTACTACAAGAGAACCGGTAACTACAGACCTTTCCCAACTTCAGTTGCCGCAGGTTTAGCGTGTGTTGCTACAACCCTATTTGCCTTAGGTTTAATCATTTCCGGCGCTAGACATACTCCGTCGGCTACTGTTTTGAGTGGAACTTTGTTCTTCTCGTCCGGTTTGGTACAGATCATTACTGGTGTTTGGGCTATTGTCGATAACAACCTGTTTGGTTCTGTCTTTTTACTGTGCTATGGTGGATTCTTCATGTCCTTGGGCTCTATTTTAACTCCATTCTTTGACATTGCCTCCGCTTATGAAGATGGTGGATTGTCCGACGCTTTAGGCATCTTTCTTGCATCGTGGTGTGTCTTTAGTTTTTTCCTTTGGACTGCAACGTGGAAATCCACAGTTCCCTTGTTTGTCTTAATGTTCTGTTTATGGATGTTTTTCTTATTATACACAATTGCAGTGTTTGGCAACCACAAGGGCTGTCAAACCGCTGCTGGTGTCTTTTGTTTCATTACCTCTGCTTGTGCATTCTACGCATTATACGATGCTCTCTCTGAACCATACAACTCCTACGGCCCTCTTCCAGAAGCAAAGATTTTAAGAATGCCAGCTTCCTGGAACATTCCAGATGACGAAAAGAGAATTGAATTCGTTTGATCTGTTGGAACCAATGGAATATTCAATTCATACTTCTCATTCCTCTTTATCTTAATAACTTAATGTCTTCAATCTAATGCTATCATGGATCCCCTAATGACTTTATAACATGATTTATAAACTAATTTAATTTTAACATCTCAGTAGTTTTTTTCTCGCCGCTCTCTGGTACATGAATTTCCTATTTTGTAAACTCGCACATCTATTCATGACTCCTTTATGAGCTTGACAACTGCATCAGTTTTCCTTCTTGACTGCACAGGCGATGGCAGAAACAGAGGAACAGCCACAGCTGCAGCCACATAGTCCACCGCAGCAACAATTACAAGATGAACTTCCCACACGTTGGGAAGTCGAGCTAGAATTTGTGCAGTCTCTCGCAAATACACAATATCTATCCTATCTAGCACAAACAGGGTACTTTAAAGACGAATCATTTTTAAACTACCTGAACTACCTCAATTACTGGAAAGATCCCAAATATTCTGTTTTTTTGGTTTACCCGGACTGCTTGTATATTCTTACGATGTTACAATCCGAGCAATTCAGGAATGCAATTGCAAGCCAAAACTTCACAAACATGCTGTATAATGACATGGTTGAATATTGGAAGGAACCATTATTCAGAGAAGAGAAAGAGAGGGAAACTGAAAAGGAGTTGGATATAGAAAGGGACAAAACATCAAAAGCTTCTTTGTTTTTATCCTTGTCTCCTTCTTTCGGCACTTCCTCATCCCCCTCTTCATCCATGAGCCCATCAAAAACACAAAATTAGTTGGAATCTGCGATTCTATGTTTATTTTTTTCTTTTTCGTTTATCATTTAGTTAATTAAACATAATAGTACATATACAATTTTTCTATAACACATTAATTAAAGCACAGAAATGAAGAAGTAAATAAAAAAGCCAAAAATAAAATATTAAAATCAACAGGAGAGTCAATATTAATGTCACAAGCTAATGAGTCAACCACCATTACCACCCCCTCCTCCTCCTCTTCCTCTCCCTTTTCCTCCAACAATACCGCTACCACCACTACTAACCAAATTGTTCTCCTTATCAACATTGGAGGATGCGCCACCATTACTGGCATTTTCAACCTTTGCTTTGACAGATGGTGAACTCGACAAATCAACCGAATTCTTGTTAGTTGACTTTGGAGTAATTTTTTTTACGCTCTTGGTCCTTTTACCTTCTGAGTCCTTCTTGAGTTTCTTCTCCTTTGTCGATTTTAATTTCGATTTACCTTTTTCATCATCAGGATTATTGTTATCACCAGTCTTGATGTTATCAGACTTGGTATCAACTTGACTTATATCATGATGTGATTTTTGTATAGACTCTTGTGATTTTTGCTTTTGTGGTGGGTTTTGCTGGGGTTTCTGCTTTTCACGTTCTTCACGTTCTTCACGTTCCTCACGTTCTGCACGTTCTGCATGTTCTTCACGTTCTGCACGTTCTGCACGTTCTGCACGTTCTTCGCGTTCTTTTTGTTCACGTAAATGCTGCTCTCGTTGTTGTTGCTCTTGCTGTTGTTGCATTTTTTGCTGGTGATGAAGGATCTGTTTCTGTCTGATTTGGTGCATATTATCATACGCTTTACTCAGTAACATGCAACCAAATCTTATTGACTGTGTTTGTTTGCCAATTTGATTCAGTTTAGATGGATCTAAGAGGTTTGTTTGTGGTAAATCTGCATCAAACATAAACCTCGACTTCAATCTCTTTTTTGAAGCGGCTCCACAATCATATGCACTAACCCTTTTGCGTGATGTCGCCTTTGTTTCAGCTGCTTCGTCATTCTCCTCCTTTCCATCAACAGACATTTTGTCATAAACATCATCAAAAAGGTTCTCCTCTTCTTCCTCATCTTCTGGCATATTCAGATACTCGTCAAATAATTTGTCGTCTGTAATACGTTTTCTATCCATCCAAATCCTACCACCTCTGCCATGACGCTTACGTAATTTGAAAAGCACTTCAGAAACACTAAATCTATTCTTATCGTTAAACTCTTTCTCAACCGCCTCCTTCGTTTCAGCAAACTTACCCTCTGAAACGCTCTCACCAACTAAATCATAAAATTCTGGTAAATGGCTATGTCTATCGTTCTTAACAACTTGACCAGTAAACAAATTAATCTTCGTGATTTCAGAATCATTATTACTGTAATGTCTATTATTATTAAAAACATGACTAAAATTAATCTCCCTGGAATTTTCAACCTGAAAAGTTGATGAGATAATTGAACTATAAGGTAAGTGGGATCTTTGCTCAATTTGATCTTCACCAGACTGGGAAATATCAAAATATGGATTATACGGATCATCTGTAAAATTTATCCAACCTTCATCTTGTAACCTTCTTTTGATTAATTTATCTGAAACTGCTTTTTTAATGCCTTCTAATTTGTCATTTAACACGTTAGAAACAGTAGTCAGTTCAATATCTGGGATTTTGCACGCAGGAAGTTTAACATATGGTTGAATCTGAGCTTCAATAGCTTTATGTTGTTCGATTAAACTGCTGGTACTCAGTTGATTACTATTAGAACTGGTTTTACTTGAATTTTTCTTCGAAAATAAATGATCTGACTTTTTGCCATTTTTAGAATTACCTTTATTTGACTGGGGTGTGCTATCTTTGCCATTCTTCAATGATCGATCCCTATTTTCAACTTTAAGCGGTGGTACATAACCTAATGGCAAATACTTTTTCGTTGGTGAATCTACTAATAAATCATCCTCTGTTTTGATGTTTTCTTCTCGTTTCAGTTTTTTGAATTCATTTCGAAGCTTGAATGTTTCAGCCTTCAGATCTAGTAAATTTAGTCTTTTGACTTCTCTTTCAGCAACCAAAAGCGCTAAATTCTCTGCCCTTTGTAAATCTTTATATAGCACTTTCAACTTTTCAACACTTTGGACATCTGTTCTTCTCGTTTTCCTGGCCTGTCGAAACTCTCTTCTTCTGAAACAAATGTAAGGATTATTATCGTCTTTTTGTGAAGGATCTTCAAGTTTTACAGTTGGGAAGACCGGTCGACCACCTCTTTGAATTCTTCTAGCTTTCCAGTGTTCATAAATGGATTGGCCAAACAATTCCAACAACGATGATAATGGTCGTGGCTCTTTACCGCTTGACGGGTCCGCATCGTATAAAGTTTTGAAAGGGTTGATGTGTAAGCTATCAGATAATAAAGAACGAAGATCTGAATTGTTAACCTTCGGATCAAGCGCACAATTTTTGATTTCATCAAAGCTTATTATCTGGTGGGGATCCATTGATAAAAATGGTTGTTTCTCATTGACAATTGTCTCGAATTTATTTGCAATAATTTCAAATTCATCTTCAGTGCACTGATTCTTCACAGGAAAATCTTTATTCAGGTCAGCCAAAAAATCAGAATCGAGTTCATCCATATTATAGGGACATCCTGAAGTATCCTCAACAGTTGCAGAAAATTTAATATAGGAATCGGGTTCATCAAAGTGTTGAGAGTAAAATTTAGAAGCTTCATTCCAAACTTTGGAAGCATCAGGAGTTGGAATATAAACCTGTTCAACAGCAGCACCTTTAAACTTAGCGGCTGATGCATTAATAACTTGCTGCAAATGATGTTCTTCTTCTTCACCTTTTTCAACACCAGTTTCAAACTGATGAACTTCACGTTGTTGTCCCTCAACATCAAAGTCTGGGATATCTTTTTGTTTTAATATAAGTAAAGTTTGTTTGACAGAAATTTTTCTCTGTCTAAAACGAGCACCCGCATTGGTAGCAGGACCCATTCTATTAAATTATGTATAGAGCTAAAAAAAACTGCTTGTAAAATTAAAATCAAAATTAAAATACTAGTCTTTTGTTCCAGTTAAAATGAAAAAACAATTGTTAAATTCCTACTCTGAGTGTGATACTAATTGTTGCCTAGTCTTTGTCCTTTTCAATCTGTATATTTATTAATATTTACTGTGTAATCTATGATTGTTCAGGCTGTGAAAAAAAATACCGAAACCGGAAAAATGTGTGATAATCAAGCGGTGTACGGGTGAATGGATTGTTTTTGTTTTTCGAGCTATTTAGAAAGCGAGAAATGAGGGGGATTGCAGAAGTGCCGTCTATTTGGGGATAAATCGATAATCAATAACAACTAAATGTCACCAATCGGGGTATATTGATTTCCAAATGTATATGTGTGATAGATGTACAAATGAGTTCACGAACAAATCTTTTCGTTCCCTGTTACTTATTTGTTTTGTAGTGTATAAATAATTGCACGCTTGTTGTTTTTCGTAACTGAGCAAAAAAATTAAGTAATCTGCTGCTGCGTCGATAAATCAATTTTTCAGCATTTGCTGATGAATTTTCAACGTGTACAAAACTATACTCAAAAATAACCAAAAATTCTCCGGAAAAATTGGATAAAAAAGTTTGAGTGTTTAGACAGTTTGTTATCTGGTTGGATAACTGATTGGAGAAATGAAAGCTGCCCAAAGCTAGTGGCAAGTGTTGATCGTTGATGAATTTCAAGTGGCAAATGAAAGAGGCGCCGGAAATTTGTGGCAATGCTCGTTTCTTCTTTTACCAACAAAAATGGCCACAGGTGGCAAGTTGGGCGTCGCGTCGGTGGATTTGCTAGCACGGGGCTCGTAACCGCCATTTTTTTCCCCGGCTCTATGCTAATAATATTACTATTTACATGCGCAACATTAACTACTCCAAATCATTCTTTACTCACGGAAATACCGTACAGATCCAGAGTTTTGGTAGGAACTTCACTCGGAGACTCTACCACTGGATCCGATCCTGTTTGCGTTTTCGGGAAGGCAACAACGTCCCTAATGTTGGATGAACCGAGCAGCATCGAGCACATTCTGTCGAAGCCAATTGCTAATCCCGCATGTGGAGGACATCCACTGTCCAATGCGTGTATTAGATGACCGAATAGTGACATAAAATTTTTAATCTGTAAAATTTCTGAGAAAATGTATTTTTGTAACCCAGCATCGTGTACTCTTCGTGAACCACCGCCAACTTCAACACCATTTATGACTAAATCATAGTGGTCACCTTTGACCCTCAATGGATCTGTTGCCAAATAATCATAATCTTCAAGTTTAGTCATGGTGAATGGATGATGTGTAGATTCAAAGCGGTGGAAATCATATACAGGGTAACCATTTTCATCAGAAGCTAGCTCGGCGGGGCTAAATAAGGGGAAATCAACTAACCATGAAACAACAAAGATATTTTCGAGCTTTTGTTCTGTTGAGCCTTGAGTGATTTCTCTTCTCCATGAGGTTGGGAAATGTTGGATCGCCAACTGGCGGAATCTTCCTAATGGTGTAGGATTCTCGTAAGTCAGCTCTGCTCGATCTCCAATTGCAATAATATCACCAACTTTCAGTCCTAGCTTCAAGTTCAAATCGTGTGCAGAAAAGTCTGCTTTCAGCTGGACTGGAAGTTTTTTGACCCAATTTTTCAAGTCTTGCTCGGTCTTAATCTTAAAAATGAATGGTTTCCTATCCCTGTATTCCAACTCATCAAACAACTGCTTCGGTAATTTCTTAGATTTATTAGTTTTCAAATCCTGCAATAGCAACGCACCGTTTAAAACACATGCTTCAATCACCGGATAGGTTTGTTCCTTCAAAACACCCTTGAAAAATGCTGACACATTCTCAAATGTTAAGGTTGATCTCAAATCGGGCTTGTCAATACCAAACTTACTCAACGCAGTTTTATAATCTAACTTGGGAAAAGCCTCACCTTCCTTCAATTCTACCAACTTACCGGATTCCCAATCTACGGAATACAGCGGTAAATTCCGGACATCCTTCCAAATTTTAGAGACAAGAGCTTGTACAACTCTCTGAATATCTTCGCTTTTGGCAAATGACATTTCCATGTCAATCTGGGTAAACTCAGGTTGTCTATCTGCCCTCAAATCTTCGTCTCTGAAGCATTTGGCAATTTGGTAGTACCCCTTAAACCCGGAAGCCATTAAAAGTTGTTTATATTGTTGTGGTGATTGTGGCAACGCATAAAAAAATCCCGTTCTCCTAGTTGGAACCAAAAATTCCTTTGCACCTTCCGGTGTTGATTTGAACAACAGTGGGGTTTCAATTTCTGTGAAGTGCATTGAGTCCAGCACAGATCTAGCTATACGTGCTGCATGGGCCCTCAACTTGAGTGAATTTTGATAATATGGCAAGCGTAGTTGTAGGTATCGGTATTCAGGTGGAAAATGGCTTGGTGTTTCCTTCAATGAATCCAGTTGTGCTGCCTTTTCATTTGAATTGTTTAGTATTTGAAAATTGTCAACATTTAGTTCCCATGTTGTTCTTTCTTCATTTTTTCCTTGCTTCTTGATGTTAACTTTACCCGTGACTGATAATGCATCTTCTGGTTTCAATGAACGCAATAATCTACTCCATTCTTCACTTTTAGTGACAATCTGAGTATATTCACCATTAAAATCTCTAAATTTTGCAAACACAAGTGCCTTCGAGATCTTTCGTGGAGGTCCATCAATCCATCCGTTGATGGTAACAGGTTTATCAATCAAACTGGAAAATGAATCATTGATATTTGCAATCGTGTGAGTAAAGTGTTTGAAATCAAATTTATCAATCGTCTTTAGCCTGTCCGGTAGAGCAACGTTCAGAACCGAGGAGCTATGCAAACTTCTTATGAATCTTACGCCCCTAATCATTGTTTGCCGAAAGAAACAAGAGTGATATTTTAGTGCATGGATCACGCATATAATGTATGTTTCATTTTTCGAGTCTCGCTGAAAAATAAGATTCTCACAGGTTGTGTACGTTATTTGTCGTTTTCATAGATACGGTATAAAAGCGTTACATATTATCTATATACAGGTTAAGGTGCAAATTCCATGATAGATCTTAATATGATCTTTTTCATTGACTCTCTAAAGTGAGCATCATCTTTAGACTCCTCAACAATTTCCCCATAATTTTTAAAAATGTTGGTAATTTTGATTTCAAAGCTGTCATTGATTGCCTTATTCTCTAGACTTTTCTCTTTAATAAGGTTGGCCAATCCAAGTTCTTTTCCTAGTAGAGAAACAACTATTAAAGATTGAACAAGCATACCCCTGTTGAGTTCATTTCCTTCCTGTGGTTTTAGATAAAGATCCAACGATTTATTGTAAATATCAATAGCTTTATCTGAATCCCCAAACCAGCCGTGATATAAAACTAGTGAACTCAGATTTTCTGCTGCAGGTAAAGGAGTTTGGGGAATTAGCGCTTCGGCAACATCTATTAGTTTAGTTTCGTTATTCTTGATACAATTGTAGACAAAAACCAAAGACATTGTTGATTTTAGATCATTTTGACTTACTGTCCCATCTGGAATTTTCGACTGATAATGCTGGAAGTATTTGATAGCTGTAGGTAAATCATCAGAATGAAAACCAGCAGATTTGACCAAATTTATCATAATTTCAGAAGTATCATCAAGGCCTAGTTCTTGGATTTGTTCTCTGATCTCATCGACGACATCAGACAGTGGTGCCAATTCGTGAATTTCACAACCCAATTTTTCCTTTAGTTTTTTCAAATTTTCGGATTCAACTATTGGCGACAACTGAAGCTTTGAAATAGGCATAAGTGATTTTAATAGTGATTTGCCGGAAAGTGAAACGCCATTGTTTATTGATGATTCATAAAAATATAAGTAATCAATATTTTTGAGTTCGAATTCATCACTTTCAATAATAAGTTCGTAAATTGACGATGGAATGTGAAAATTGGTTAGGATCGCCGTACAATCTAAAGCAATCAGTTCTTTTACCAAGCACAACAGGGAATTTTCATCCACTGAGTTCTTATCGCCTATGTTTTCGTAAACTTTAAGGATTCTAACTAATTTGTCAACGTCTATTTTTTGCAATCCTTCTTTAACTTCAACCGGGTCTCCGACAAGCAATTTTTTCATGAGAGAGTTAAGGATTTGGTCATGTGATTGCTCGGGTTTAAGCGAATCGTATAATTCCCAACTTGAACTAACTCTACCAGGATTGTGGGTGATTAACTGATTAATTGAGCTATGTGACAAATTATTTTTATTTTGAAGTAACTTTTTAAACGCCATGGTGGAAATGGCATAATTGTATTTGGTGAAACGTTCAATGAGACTATTCATAATATTTTTCTTTGCATCCTCTGGTACATCAGGTGTAGACTCGAGTAATCTTGACAACTTCATGGATAGTGTGTACAAATCATCGTATTCCCTCTTAGCATGGTCTTCAGAAGTGGTATCCAGTCTCGCGGCGTGATGATTGATTATATCTAGATAAGATTGACCTTTTCTGAGATCAGGATCGGATTCACCGCTAGCAGCTAAATAATTTACAGTATCGGCAACGGAATCATGAGATTTCAAGTCAATTTTGCAGTGTTTCGAAGTTGAAAATGCACGTAACTGGTGCTTAATAGCAGCTCTTATAAGCGAATATCGTGCTGGCATGGTCCGGGTGTTCAAGGGATGCAAAAACAACAAAATGCCTTACTTTACCACGGCAAAGACGGTATATCAACATTTCAACAACTTCCAATACCATGTTCCCGCAAACATTGGCGTCGATCGACTGAGTCGCCTGTGTTTTGAGGAAAAAAGAGGGTTTTTCGTTTTTTTCAGTTTTTTCCACGTTGGCAAAAAAAAGAGGAAATAAGAAAAAACATGTGCTCGTCGTCGAGATTCCTTTTGCCTCAGTCATCTTTTCTTTTTCTCCCTACAGTGTCTCTTCTTCTTCTTCTTGCTTGTTTTGCTTTTGCTCTGTCTCTAACCCTCTAGTATGTCTCAAGGTACTTTATACGGTGACGTTGAAACCAGATCTATTCTTCCTGTTGGTTTAGTCAAGGCTTTCAAGCTTGATTTTGCTTTGGAAAAGAGAGATTCTCCTGCTTTCAAGGCTGCTTTTCCAAGCGGTTTGGTTCCAGCTTTGACTGGTCCTCATGGCTTAAAATTACAAGAAGCTATTGCAGTTATCTTCTACTGTACGTATTCCATTTCTTTATTTTTTTCTTTTCAAGTTTTTCTCTCAAAATCGGATATCTCTTGACAAATTTTATATGATGAAAAAAAAATATTCATTTAAACAGTTATCCCTGTCTTAAATATAATGTCGAGAAATTACAATCTGAAATTTTTATTTCTCAAGAGTTATCTGATTTTCTTTTTATTTTCAGCGTAAAGAATGATACTAACATAGTTTTATTATAGTGGTCAACTTACACGATCCTGAGTCTCCATTATTGGGTACCAATTTAGAATCAAAGGCCTTGATTTTGAAATACCTTTCATGGGCTACATCTGGTTTAATGAATCCAGTTACTGAAGTTATCGTAGGTTTATTAGGCAGAGTTCCATACAACAAGAAATTGGTTGACTCTTCAATTGTTAAAGTTAATGAATACGTCGCTGATTTAGAAAAAAGATTAGCTGATTACACTTACTTAGTTGGTGAAAGATTAACCGTTGCTGATTTATTTGTTGCCACTTGTTTCTACAGATGTTTTACTTTAATATTTGGTAAAGAGTGGAGAGCTGAACATCCTGTCTTCATGAGATGGTTCACAACTGTTACTAAATCAGTCTACTTGTCATACTTCTTTGATACCTTGAAATTCACTGATGCACCTGTTCAACCACCAAAGCCAGCAAAGAAGGAAAAGAAGCAAACAGAAAAACCGGCCCAAAAACAAGCTCAAAAACAAGCTGAAAAACCAGCTGAAAAACCAGCACAAGAAGCTGAAAAGAAACCAAAACATCCACTTGCAAGTTTGGAAAAACCAGCAATCGATCTAGATGAATGGAAGAGAGTTTATTCTAACAAAGAAACTAGAGAAGAAGCATTACCATATTTCTGGAACACTTTTTACAATGATAATGACTGGTCATTATGGAAAGTTGAGTACAAGTATAATGATGAATTGACTTTAACTTTTATGTCAAATAACTTGGTTGGTGGTTTCTTTAACAGATTAACCGGTTCAACCAAGTACATGTTTGGTTGTGCCGTTGTTTACGGTGAAAACAACAACAATGGTATTGTTGGTGCTTTCCTTGTGAGAGGTAAAGATGCAGTTCCAGCCTTCAATGTTGCACCAGATTGGGAATCTTACAGTTACAGTAAATTAGATGCTTCAAAGCCAGAGGACAGAGAATTTGTTGATAATATGTGGGCTTGGGATCAACCAGTCATTGTAAACGGTGAAAAGAAGGAAATTGCTGATGGTAAAGTCTTGAAATAAGCATGTATAATACATAATAAAGTATATAATAGTAAACGATCATAACTTATTGAGAAGAAGAAAGATCTGGGAAAAGAAGAAACAAACTAAAAATTCCTACAATCAATCCAGTTCTTACTAGCCTTGTGTTCTAAATAACCACCCCCTCTAAGTGCTTCCATTGCAACATCACTCATACATTTGAATCGGGCAGGACCAAGCGGGTTGCCACCATACCACCTTGACACGACAACTAGAATATTAACCAATCGTATGCGATCCAACAGCCCTAGCAACCGTTGTCCCGACCCACCCTCATTATTATCATGAAACCCTTGATTCAAGTTGACTAGTTTGTGTATTAGTAAATCTCCGGATAGGTTTGAATTGGAGTTTGCTGTCTTCCAAGCATGCATTTTCGGATGTGAAGCTTTGAGCACTGTCTTGTCGATTGTGTAAATGTCATCGAGCAGTGCCGGGATTTCTAGATTTGATGCAATAGGGATGCAGAAGGCACGGAACTTAGATTTTTTTAGTGTGAGTACGGGTGATACACACCATTTGCTGGGCATTTTGGTCTGTTCCTAAATAAATAAAAAGCTGTCTGTCTGTATGACAACGACAACAATGTACAACTGCAATGTCCTGGTTATATAGACAAAATGTTGTCACGTGACCACACCCGCCAGGTGTATAAATTTGGATGCATCTTTCTTTTCGCAAAGACTAATGTCAACCCTTTTTTTTTATTTCATTAAGGAAGCATGCCACCTGCCAGGGCCAAAACAGACACGAAGGCGCCAAAGAAGATTAATACGGTAAAACGGAAAACTAAGGGAGTGGGTAAGAGTGCAGGAAGCAGCGGCAGTGTAGGTGAAGATGCATCGGCTGTTTCAGAGGTACCAAAGACACCGGTCAAAAAACAGTCCAGCCAGGCCGATATGAATAGTTACAATGCTATTAACACCAATAATCTTAGTAACCTTGATGGTTTTGATGAAAGCCCCGTGAAGAATGCTTTGCCAGGTAGTAGAGGTGCGGTCCTTGACTCATCGACTTACTTGGACCCACCTCGTGATAAGAACAGGTATAAATATCGGATTGAGATCCAGCAAATGATGTTTGTATCGGGGGAAACGAATGAGCCACCGGAACGTACTACTGATCTGATTGAGGATATTGTGAGAGATCAAGTTGTTGCACTAATATTACAGGCACAAAGGACGATACAACCACGCGGACAGAAATCAATTTTACCTGAAGACTTGATTTTTTTAATCAGGCACGACAAGGCGAAGGTGAACAGACTTCGTACCTATCTGTCATGGAAGGATGTTCGTAAAAATGCCAAGGATCAGGAAAATGGTGATATCACGGCTGCTACCGGTGGTGGGGGCGGTGATTTATTGGAAGAAGCTGCAAGTGCTGGTGGTATAGGTGGATCCAATGGCATTGATAGTAAATTATTAGCTGCAAAACAGAAGAAGAGCCTGAAGTTGCCATGGGAGCTGGAATTTATGTTTAGTGAACAGCCGTTAGTTGGAGGAATAAATGGGAATGCCGATGATGAGAAGGTGAATGAGGAAGAAAGGGAGGCAGTTTTAGCACAGATCAAAAGATTGAAACAAAATGATGAACGTACAAAGTTCATGACGCAGCAAGAGTATGTGCATTGGTCTGAATGCAGACAGGCGAGTTTCACGTTCAGGAAAAGTAAGCGGTTTCGGGAGTGGTGTGGCATTTCGCAGGTGGCCGACAGCAGGCCAAACGATGATGTGATTGACATCCTTGGGTTTTTGACGTTTGAAATGGTGTGCTCGATTACGGAGGAAGCACTGAAGGTGAAGAGTTGCATGGACAAAAGCCGGACGGACGAACGAGATGGCCGGCAATATCTGTTTACGGAGCCCAGTAGTGATAACAAGCCGATCAGCGTGGAGCATGTGCAGGACGCATGGCGACGATTGCAGGAGATCCCCAAGAACAAGAAGGCCCTGTACAACTTCCGTGGTGGTCGCATGCTTCACAGTGTGCGGCTGATATAATGTTGTGTAGTGTATTTTCCTTTTTGGGATTTGTCGCTCTGCGGGGTGGTTTTGTGCAAGTGGGGAAGCTGGTACGTGACGCTCTGCGGAGGGCGAATTTTCATTTGGGGCTGGGGCATTTCCCTGCCCTCCTTTATTTGTGCTATTTATCACGCAGGCTTTGCCTCCCTCCTGTCCCTTTTCCTGTCCCTTTTCTTCTCCTTCTCTTCTCCTTCTCCCGTATCACTGCTGCTACTGTTGCTGCTGAACAAGAAAAAGACAAGGAAAACGTAAAACTACAATGTACAATCGCAGAATTGACGTTGGCTATGACACTTTGTTGAATACTAGGGGCTGGAGCACCCCTGAAAAATACAAACCTATTGAGGCTATCAGGGAGATCGACAAGGCCAATATTTTGGTGATTGGAGCCGGCGGTTTGGGTTGCGAGATATTGAAGGATTTGGCAATGACTGGTTTCAGAAGAATGAGTGTCGTTGACATGGACAAAATTGAGGTTTCCAATTTGAATAGACAGTTTCTTTTCAAAAAAGAAAATGTCGGATCTGCTAAGGCGATTGTCGCCGCCGACGCTGTTATGGCGATGATGGATGGTATCAATATTACACCTTATGTCAAAAGATGTGAAGATCTGGACCTTTCATTTTACGGTAAATTTACAGCCGTCATTTGCGGCCTTGATTCTATTGAAGCCAGACGGTTTGTTAACAGAAGACTGGTCTTTATCGCCCAAAATGTTGGTAGAATTATCCCTGTGTTTGATGGTGGATCTGAAGGTTTCAGAGGATCAGTCAGGACAATAATTCCAAGTGTAAGTGCATGTTTTGAATGTTATCTGCCATTAATTCCTCCACCTATCAAATATCCAATGTGCACCTTGGCCTCAACACCCAGGTTACCTGAACATTGTATTCAATGGGCACGTTTAGTAGGCTGGCCTAATAAATACCACAACATAGAATTTGATCCAGATGATGAGGAGAGTATTCAACAACTGTGTGAGTTGGCACTGGGAAGGGCTTCAGATTTCAATATTGAAGGTGTTACAAGATCTTTGATTTTAGGAGTCACCAAAAACATCATTCCAGCAGTTGCGTCGACAAACGCCATTGTTAGTGCAGAATGTTGCAATGAGTTATTCAAGTTTTTAACCAATGTTGCACCTGTTATGAAGAACATGTTATGCTACAACGGTGAGATTGGCACTTTATGTAAGGCTGATACATATCGGAGATTGAGACTTTGTCCTGTCTGTGGAGTCAAGTCTGAACATTATGAACTTTTACCTAAAGACCGGGATATTACAATTGAGGATTTGGGTTTCAGATTGAAGCAGAAGTTCAAACTTTTTGAGCCTGTCTTGTTGATGGACGATAAAGAGGTTTACAATTTCAAGTGCGTCGAAGGCAAGCCAGAAACAAGTCAATGTCGGGCACTTGATGTGCTTGGTGACGAAGAGGTGGTAATCACACTGCTTGATGCCTCTTTGGATACTACATTGGTTGTTAATATAGCCTTTAGTTGAAAGTTCTATTTCCTTCACCATATTTACCCTTTTTTCCACTTATGATTTTTATGACTTTCTTGATTTATTTCGTTTTATATTTTAGTTCTTTTTGGTATATTTTTATATAAATACAGTTGCTTGGCCCGATGAATGAATCGTAAGCATGCATGTATGTATAATACGCGCAGTATTAAATTAAATAGAGAGATAAACAACTAAACAGTGGAGAATAGAAGGCTCAACCGTGCTTGGAGAAGTACTTCTTTGAGTTTTCAGGTTCTGGAACAATAGTATCGGCACCTGGGGTCCAGTTGGCTGGGCAGACTTCACCGTACTTGTCAGTGAACTGGAATGCTTCGAGTAATCTCAAGGACTCATCGACGGATCTACCGACAGGCAAGTCGTTGATGGTGATTTGTCTCAAAGTACCCTTTGGGTCAATCAAAAAGAGGCCTCTAAGGGTGATACCTTCCTCTTCTAACAAGACACCGTAGTCCTTAGCAAGGGAGTGGTTTCTGTCGGCAATTAAAGGAATGTCCAGAGCACCTAAACCACCATCAGCTTTGGCGACGTTGGTCCATGCGAGAAGGGAGTATTCCGAATCGGTAGAAGCAAAAAGGACTTCACAACCTTTGGCCTTGAACTCCTTGGCCTTTTCGGAGTAAGCAATGATTTCGGTAGGACAGACAAAGGTGAATGCCATTGGGAAGAAACCTAAAAGGACCCATTTGCCCTTGTACTTTTCAAGGGAAACTTCTTCAAAAGCACCGCCGACAACGGCGGTTTTGGTGAAAGCTGGAGCTGGTTTTTGGATGGATGGGACGACCATTGTGTTGGGATGTGTGTGTGTCTGTGTTCCTACACTTGCAATTGCACCTGCTAAACAGGCCACCCGGGCGGCGGCAGCAGCACCTTTTATAGTGCTGCACTGCGCATTTGCCACCGCAGCAGATTTGTCAGCGCGCAAGTCGAGAATCTGCCGCCCCGTTATCTACTGCGCATTATCTTCGATCTCCTGTACACCTTCAACAGCTTGCTCGGGATTTAGACCTGCTTCTTGTCCTTCTTCTGTTGATGCTGCTCCTACCCCCGTCATAACAGCCTCGTATATCTCTGCAAAAGGTGGAATCACCGTCACCATCAGTAAAACCCCGTCCTGAACTACCCGCAACAGGACAAAGGCCAGACGACGCCACCACAAGGCCATTCGCCGTCTCTCCATCTCCGCAGCCACTTCTGCGGCCACCCTGGTAACCCCCCGTCTCACATACATGGGTCTCTCGTAGCTAACACACCACTCCACAATGCCCCGTCCAATTCTCTGTATGACCCGGTCAATGGTTTCCCGCATAAAGAAAAGCACAAAATGAACACCGATAAATACCCCAATTGCCTCTTCACCAACCCTCCTGGTGACATCAATCACACTCTGTGAGAGCAGGTTCACAAACACAATCAAGGCATACACCCATATGTAGTTCACGCCAAACGTGACTACCGCAAATACAAGAAATGCACATTTAAGTGCAAACTGTATCAAGGCTCCCACAACAACTAACAGCAACCCATTCATTACCCACACTCTGGTAAACCTTCTGCCCCATTCAACACCCTTGTAAAACGCTCTTTTAACAATCCATGGCCTCGAGCCGTCTATCGCAGGTAGTGTATCCTTCATCGAGTCAAGAATGAACGCCAAGTCACTCTGTATTTTTATTATCATTTCCCGTTCCTCTGCATCACATTTGCTCCTCGAATTGTTGATTTCATCAAACAGCTTGAGCACCGTAGAATACCCTGCAAATACAGCTTCATAGGAATTCAAACCCGAATTCCAACTTGCGTTTGAGTCTACACCAAATTCATCCACCGATGAACTGCTGCCAACTTTAATTATCAAAGTACTAATGGGTCCAAACCTCTCCAACTGTCTCAATCCGCTCTGATTAACCAGAATGTACGGCTTGTACCGTGAGTTCGAGTCAAAAGAATCCACAATAATGCACTGCTGAGTGCTTAATTCGATAGGTTCACTGCTTCTTTCGTCGGTAATAACATACCGCTCACTTGAGCTGATTATTTGATCAACAATCGTATCCGTACCTTCCAATCCATCATACGAATGTCCACTAAACCTGAAGGACTCGCCAGATGGGAATCGTATCGAGTAGTCATCCTTGACCATTCTCCGTTCAACGGCTTCAACGAAGGCTGTGTCAACAGGGTAAGTTGTTAGATACTGATGAAACGTATTAAGTTCAGTCTCCGATGTACCAACATACTGCGCATGTGCTATAAAACATGCAATCTCATCATTCTTGCCTCTGTTATTTCTCTTCCTCTCCTCCTCCTCCTCCTCCTCCTCCTCCTCCTCCTCCTTCACTTCTAGCTTATAACTTTTATAGTTGTCCCACACCACAGCCAACTTGTCAAACTCTTCGGAATACTCTTCATCCAGATCGGAGATAATATCAATACTCAAGAACGGATACGTCTTGTTCAGTTTCTGACGGAAAAGTGAAACCAACAGCTCCATGTTGCATTCCACATACACCATAAACGACTCCTCCACCAACTCTTCCGGTTCTCCTTCATCCCGGTAATGCAGAGATTCCTTCTTATAGCATACGACCTTAAATACCACTGCTGTCTTCATTATTCACTGTTCTTCGCAGAAAAACTCTTTACCTTCCTTTGCTGCCAATTCATGTCATGATGGCGTCTGCACTTCAAACACCGCGCTCACTAATTGGATTTGCGCCAGCTGAAGAATATATATGAACAAAGTGAAGGTTTTTTGCAGCTTTCCACCAGATACTTCTGACAAGCCAACCCACTTGCTATATTACTGCTTGGGGACCATTAAGATGCTTTCCCATGTCCAGTTGTCCACACGTGCATTTCCTGCACCACCGGTTTTGCTAGCTGGTCAACTATGCAATAGCAAACCATCGCCATTCAACGGCGGTCACTGTACCCGTCGTTTTTTTGGAAATTTCATAAGATCAGTGTTATGCTTGGATCCTCCAGAATCTCCTGATAGACCAACGGTTGAAAACAGATTTCATCCATGGGATTCCTCACCTTGTCCTGACCTGCGTATGCGTGCTGCAACCATACGTGCAAAGGCAAAATGTCCGGTTACCAATTTAGACATCAATTTTACCTGTCCTTTATCAGGTATCCCGACCCATCATTCTTTGGAGGCATGGGAGGAGGATACCAAATACCATGATACCGAAAAATACAATATTTTGAAAAAAGTTAATATTTACGAGCATGATTTAAGATCTGGTCGTCCATTCCCCGAATTCGATTTCCCGACAAACCAAAGGAGGGATAATATTGTCAATTTGGCCAGCTGGGATACATTCTTTTATACTCGTGGTTTTACCTCAATGGATACCGAATTTCAACTCGCTGTCGTCACTAAAATGTTAAGCTTCCCAATGACAATAGCATCGATTGTCCATCAATTCTCACCTTACTTTTTGAAACCAAAAGGTCCTGTTTCCTTGGAGGGATTAAAGTCCTTGGCTGCTTTAAGATATTCTCTCTATCCTCAATATAGGTTATCCGCTTACAGGGATCGTCCAATGAGAATTTTCATTTTAAATTCACGTTCAGAGTCTCTGTTACCCCCACATATTTGGAAACAGTTAACTTATTTATTCCCTGGTGTGTCTTTCGAATTACATTTTATCGGTCCACAATCGTATTTTGATAGAGAAAAGAAGCAATACTTGGTAAGTGATCGTCCAATTGTTAAAAGACTGGATGATACGTTATGTTTTGTTTACCATACGAAAGATTTCAATGTTTTACATGATGCCGGTGATTTATTCCCTTATGATCCATATTTAGATTTATTTGTTGCATACCATCCACAATTCAAGGCGCCTGGTGTGGAAGAAATGTGGACAAAGACCATCAAAGGTTTGATGGAATCTAAATGTCCAGTTTTCGTTACAGGCTTTCATGAAAATAATTTGAATAGCAATTTCGATTATTTAAACGAAAATTTTAAAGATGACATGGATGTTATTTTGGATAAATCCGAAAACATTTATGGTTCTACAAAGTGGGAGTTGAATGACTTAAATCCCCAGGAAGTATTTCAATATAATCAACGTGTTTTTGGTATAAGGGGTAAGAGATATCATGCTGTTTATAGTAACTGATCATGTATTATATTTTTACTAGAACGCTTAAATCTTTGTACATAGCTTTGATAATTTTGTTTAATTTTATTTGATCCGATTCAATCTTACCTAACTTGAAAATCGATTCTTTTTATTGTGGTATCTTGGAGAAAAAGTAGAAGTCAGGCAACTTTTTTCTTTCTTCCACGTTTTTTTGGTCTCATGAATACAAAGAATGGCTGCTACGAATGTTATTCCAAATTTCGAAAAACGTTATTCAGAAAGTTGTAATTTGTCAAACCAAAAATAACCACTCAGGAGTTTACAAAAAAAATAAAATTATTTTATCAAAACATACTTTTTTTTCTTATAAACTATAATTTTATAAATTATTTAAAAGCTTAACCATATGGGATGGTTTGAAGTAAATTTTCTGAAGCTGTAAATATCAATCGTGGCAAAACAAATGGATTTCAAGCCACAAAACCAACTTAAATAACTTTCAAGCAGATCGCATAGTGTTTCAGCTTTTTGAAATGTGCTAAGAATATCAATCAAGTACAACCCACTACGCAAGGCTTAATTGTGCCAAACACTAGCTAAAAGAAGCTTGCTAAGGAAGCCATATAAAATAGAAACATGTGGTAATACAGAGTACCAGCTACTTTTTTGTATAAATATAGTTTGTGTAGACTTGCTTATACGGTCAAGTCCAACTAATACAGAACGGATGAAATCTTGAACAAAATGTGCAAACGGTCTTGTAGTGTAGTGGTTATCACTTTAGATTCTGATTCTAACAACCCCAGTTCGAATCCGGGCTAGACCTTTAAGCTTTTTTTATTTTTTCTATTAATAGTACTACCGATTACATTGATTAATACTTGTAATGGCAAACAGTGTACACCAGTAACCTTCAAGTACACTACCCTTCAAAGACAACCTTATCACTTGCTTTTACTAATTTAGCTAATTAAACGTACGAGACTAACTAGCATCATTTCTCTTGAAGAAAAGATTTAATCTCGTTCAAATTTTCATCAAAATCTATGTACAGGTATAGTACACACGGTTATACTTGGGTATCACATACAAATGTTTAAAGGAACAACTGATTCGTACTACCACGGAAGCCATCACGGAAGCCATCACGGAAGCCACCACCTTGCCAACCAGTTTTCCTTTGTTCAACAAAAGAACGTGGACTCAGCAAAATACAATTCGCTGTTTTCCATTTTCTTTCAATTTTTGAATGACTCAACTAATTCCTTGCTTTAATCTTCTTTTTTTGGTTCTTGCAAGTTGCTTCTCTAACAACAATGTCCCAAGTATACAGATCCACCCGTTCTTCATCTGAACAGTCCATTTCTTTTGAAGAAGCAATCATCACCGGTTTAGCTAAGGATGGTGGTCTTTTCATTCCATCCGAAATCCCACAAGCACCTGCAAATTTTCTCAATGAATGGGATAATATAACATTTCAGGACTTAGCGTTCAATATCATGCGTTTGTACATCAAGGAATCTGAAATTCCTAGTGCTGATTTGAAAACATTAATTGAAAAATCCTATTCCACTTTCAGATCAAAAGAAGTTACTCCATTAGTTAAAATTGATTCAAAAAATAACTTGCATCTTTTAGAACTTTTCCATGGCCCAACTTACGCATTTAAGGATGTTGCGTTGCAATTTGTGGGTAATCTTTTTGAGTATTTCTTGCAAAGAAAGAATAATGCTAAAAAGGAAGGTGAAGAAAGAGACATTATTACCGTTGTTGGTGCAACCTCTGGTGATACTGGTTCAGCTGCAATTTACGGTCTCAGAAACAAAAAAGATGTCAGTGTTTTCATAATGTATCCAACCGGTAGAGTTTCTCCAATACAAGAGGAACAAATGACTACTGTTACTGATGACAACATCCATACATTCTCAGTTAAGGGCACTTTTGATGATTGTCAATCTTTAGTCAAACAAGTCTTTGCTGACGAACAATTCAACAGCACCTATCACATCGGTGCGGTAAACTCAATCAACTGGGCTAGAATCCTAGCACAAATTACTTATTACTTCCATTCTTACTTCCAGTTAAAGAAACAAATCGGTAATGATGACTTTAAAGTTAGATTTGTTGTTCCATCAGGTAATTTTGGTGATATCCTTGCAGGTTTCTTTGCCAGGGAAATGGGATTGCCAGTTGAGAAACTAGTGGTTGCAACTAACGAAAACAATATTTTACATAGATTCCTCAATTCCGGTAAATATGATAAGGCACCAGTCAAGGTCACATATTCTCCAGCCATGGATATCTGTGTTTCCTCGAATTTTGAAAGATTCCTATGGTATATGATCAGAAAAACCAGTGGTAATGGTGATGATTTAAAAACAGGTGAAATCATGTCATCGTTTATGTCAGAATTATCATCTGCAAAGGGTGAATTCAATGTTTTGCCGGAAACTATTGCAGAAGCTAAAAAACTTTTAGCTTCTGCCACTGTTACAAATGAAGAAACTGTTTCAACCATTAAAGAAGTTTATGATAGTACCTCGGACAAATATATCCTGGATCCTCACAGTGCAGTTGGTATCAACACATGTTTGAAATATATTGATGCAAAGAAAGACTTACCAAACACCCACTATATTTCTCTTTCAACTGCACATCCGGCTAAATTCTCCGAGGTTGTCAATTTAGCATTAGGCGAGTTTGAAGGTTACTCGTTTGAAAAAGACGTTTTACCACAAGAGCTGAAACAATTGTCCTCCATGCCAAAAAAAATCAGACTTATTGAAAATGCCGATTTGCAAACAATCGAGGCTGCTATTGTCGAAGAACTTGCGAAAGAAAACAAGATCTGAAGAGCCGTACTTTACTGTTTTGTAGTGATGCCTATATAGAGAAAGTAATACAGACCAGATTTAATAGACTTTACTGTGCGCGCTGTTTTTTGTGTGTGTTTCGTGTGTTGAAGATGTTCGGGTTGTTGGAGTTGTTGAACTTACTGAAATTGTTGTTCTTGGCCTGAGCACTGCAATCAACAGCTGGACAACATGCAACGCTCGAAAAAAGCTTCCACACAGAAACAGGCGTCTTTTGTGGACCGGAAAGATTTGACGAGTTTGAAAACTAGCGAAAGTTCAGGTTCAAACAATGCACAACAGCAAAATCAAACAAGCTCAGCTGCAACTGCACAATCTGGTCCACCGGTTCAACTCATACCAGCAGATCAAACTATACCTCCATCATTAAAAAGTTTTTTTCCAGAAAAAGTGGAGTTATACGAACAGTTACAAAACCGTGAAAGGTTATTGGATATGATGATCAATAGAAAATTACTAGACTTACAGGACCATCAACAACGTATAAGTACAAGTGAATTGTCAGGAAACTCCAATGACGAGACACTACGTATTTTCATTTACAATACAAGTGAAAATCAGGTTTGGCAGAAGGCAGATGCTGCAACATTGGCAGACCCAGCGGGTCATGATAATGGCCCAATGTGGACTTTGAGAGTGGAAGGACGATTATTAAACGATTCAACTCCACTTAGTGATATGAGTAGACACAAAATGTCCTGGTTCTTATCTGGCTTGAGTATCGAACTCAAACCAGCTGATGGGAATACTTTAAAACCTTTGATTATTAAGGGTGCAAAATGTCAAGGTGCGATTGGCAGTTCTGATGCTTTAATTGAATGGCATGATGATGTGAAACTTCCGGAAAAAGAAAGGTTAGGTAAACAATTTGATGGTATGGATATCAAACGTGGAGGTTCAAGTGTTCCTGGTAGTACCGATGATGTTGATAGAGAAATCGTGGCAAACATTGTTATTCAACCAAAACTATATCCAATCAGATTAATGGTGACAGATAAATCACTAATGGAATTGGTTGGTGCTACAGAAATCACTCAAACAGAGTGCATTAAAAGGATTTTTTGGTATGCCAAAGTTAATGAGTTATTTGAAATTCAGAATATCGATGCTGCTGCCAAAGATTCTACTGATTCAGGTAAGAGCACCGGTAAAAAAGTTATTTCAATTAAATCAGATGAACTAATGATGAAAATATTTAATTTACCTAGTATGACATTGCCTCAAATCATGGAGATTGTTGGTAATAAATTATTAAAGCCAATCGAGCCAATTAGAGTCCAATATCATATTAACACATTAAAAAATACTACATTGGGCGATGTTGTAATTGACATCAAAGTTAATAAAAAGCTGTTAGAAGAAAACAAATCGGCATTTGCTGAACTGGATGATATCAACAAACTAATAACGGATGATATTTTAAGCGATCAAAGTATCGGCGATTTAGCCAAATTAGATGAAAATCTCAAACTGAACATGCAAATTCTCAATTACTCGAAACTGAAGTACGATTTTTACAAGAAATTTAGTGAAAACCCTGTTGAGTTTATGAAAAATATTTTACAGAAGAATGATGAGTATTTGAAAATTTTAAGCAGTGATTCAATGTCTTTCGGCAAAGATGGTTTGGTCAGTGAAGAACTAGTTAGGAAGTCGGACTTCTACACCGATGACTTTTTGAAGCAGCACATCAATTTATTACTGAACTCCGGAAGAATATAAAAGCCCATTTATACATTTATATTTATACATGTATATGTCTGTTTTACTACCTATTATTAACTCTGTATTTTAACCATCCATTGTATAATCATTTACACTCTCCTCCCCCTCTAGCTTCTGTAATTCCTTGTACAAAGCCTCTCCCCATTTTGCGTTAAACGCTGGACTTCTTCTCATTGCTAGCGCTTCGAAAGTTGGGTACTTTTCACAAGATGCAACATACCACCCATCATAATCAACGTGAACGTATTCTGTGATAAGTTCAGCCCAAGTAATTTTCAAACTATCAATTTCTTCTTCCCGTGAATACATTTCAATTGATTTCAGCAATGGCCTTAAATAGTCGTGCTGTGTGTAGTTACTGTGGATCTCCTTAATTTCATTGGCCGCAAAATCGGACTTCATTGGTGTAAAACTTTTCTATTCCGAATGATTGACCATTAAGAAAAAAAACGTATGCTGAGTAAATATTTTGAAGAGAAAGACAGTTTACATATCGTCCAGTTGATAGTGAATATTAACGCATCATGTTTTTAGTCGGGCTGTGCAGTGAAAAGTGTATTCTGTGAAATTTTTTTTCACTTCATCTTGATATGCACTAAAACTATTGTTCTGTTCTACAAGAAAAGCAAGATGGCCAAGAAAGGAGGGGTATCCAAGCATTCAAGGGCAGCACGGCGTGGAGAAGCTGATCCATACACAAGTTCCGAAGCCAAAGAGCTTGCTGCAATCCCAAGATTAGAGAAAACGGATACCGTCACACCATTGATTCGTTCGTCACTTCAGAAAAACCAGCAATTATTAAATGAGAAACTGAGTAGAGCATCCAGAAAAACGACAAAACTCAAGCCAGGTGACAATATTATTATTGCTCATAGTAATAAAAGGAAGCAACATATGGTTTCTAAAACGATACGTTCGAAACAGCACAGATTCCAGAGTACTAGTGGAAGGTTGAGTGAAAAAATCGAGAAGGCAATGAAAAGAAATAAAACTGTAGCAAATTTAAGAAAGACAGGATGGGATAAGATCAACGACATCGCTAAACATTCGTTAACTGATGAAATCATTACACAAATAGATAGTGAAAAGAAAACAAACGCTGATCTAGAAGAAGAATTATTGGATGAAATGGGGGATGACACCAAAGAAGCTATAGTGGATACTAAAAACCCGTATGAGCTTTTGTCAGAAGATTGAATATATATAAAACGCTATAGTATTTAAAACAAATAGAGCCTTATCCATGAATACCGAGTCTGGACTCAAATGAATTCTCAATATCAGCCAAAGTCTCCGAAGCGAATTGACAAACAAGCAAATCCTGATCTTTTTCAGCAATGTATTCTAGCAAGACTTGTAGTTTCTCGCCATATTCTTTGAGAATTTCTAAACCTTTATCATTCCTCACTATGTCACGAATGACGATTACTGCAGCCCTCCGAAGCTCGGGACTTCTCTCAAAAGTAATAATACCACCAACCAAATCTGCAATTTCGGCAATGTACGGAAGAATGCCAAAACCACATTTGTAACAGGTTAGACCTAACAATGAAAGTGCAGACATTTTCATTCTGGTATCCTTGTTATCCAGAACCTTTTCATCTGGTATCGCGGAATTAGCTCTAGACATGTTAATACATGCACCAGCAAGCTCTTTAATATCTGACTGATTGAGTATGTTACCATGGGAGGAGATATATTTTGCTAACACTTCACCCAAATGTAATTTCTCATCAATGGTTTTCTGAGACTGTGAATAAAGCTCCACTACATAGTTCAGGAATGACCTGTCAAATGACAATACCAAAACTATATTTCGGATTGAGTTCAAGTAAACAAATGGCTCGGAGTTTTTTAGCTGTGATATTAACAAATTCATTGTATATTTAGTTGATACCGTCTTATTCGTTATGGTATTATTAACGGTGTATTTGGTTAACTTATCCAATGCAAAAACTCTAATTGATGGTGTTGGATCATTGATTTGTTTTACTATTGTTTCAAGATCAAAGTCACTAGACACAGGCTTCACACACAAATTCATCGTGTCAATACTGTTTATCTTCGAAGCTATGGTTTTGATTGTTTTTGGAATATATTGTTCGTTTCTATTGAAAAGTGATTGTAAATTTTCATATTGCACTTTTTCCTCTTCATTATAGGGCGATATAGTTGAAAGAACTTCTAATACTGGAACGAGTGAGGCTACAATATCATCATTATCACCGCTAGAACTTTTTAAGTCTAGTTCAGTATCCGAATCTTCATCATCCGAGTTCGCGTTCTGAACGACGCTAAACTTAGGTTTTGATTTTATAGATTCAAAAAGCTGATTGAAATATGTATTTGCAAAAATCAATAAGGATAAAGGGGATTTTTCAATCTCAGACTTGAAAGCGTCAAGTAGTGATTGAATTGATTTCAAATAAATGATTTTTTGAATAGGAAGATCACTATCACTAAGCTCCATTTTCGTTAATAGCTTGTTTAAAAGTAAAATAATAGTTTGATTTACGAACTTGAAATCAGAATCACTTAGTTGAGTAACCAAGCTGATCAAAGTTTCAACGTTAAAATCAATTTTATCAAATAGCTGCAGTATTTGATTCTCCTTTGTCACACTGAATTCGTTTGTATTAACTTTCATGTACGCAAGTTTATTGTCAATATTATCAAATTTCCAAGATAACTGATAGTCAATTAAATTGGATATAAGCAGATTTAAAAAATACTCAGAATCTCCAAGAATAATAACATTCTTCACTAAACTCAAAACAATTTTATAATCTTTTTCTCTCTTCCGTTGATAGTTAGCATAATACCATAATGAAAGGAGGATAGGTTGAAAAAGGTTGTTTATCATTTTTTGATCTGTTTCATTAATGGATCTGGATATTGAAAGGCATACATTGAAGGTATTATTCAGATCAATCTCATTAGTTACCACGAGAGAATCTGAATGATCATCCGATTTTCTTAGATCTGGATTTAAAGTATTCCAGACTCTAGCAAATAAAAAGTCTGTAACCACCCTTTTATTCCTTGTGTATATATTGGACAATATTTCAACCAAGATTGTATTCATCAAAGGTCTATTCACTAAAATCAATAACTGGAAAATTTGGTCAAAGAGAACTCTAAAATACTCTACGGCGCTCAATTCTTTTGGTTTTGAAGTGACTAAAATCTGTACCACGTAATTTATTTTGGATATATCAATATCTTCATCCTCTCTTAAACCTAAAGCCAAGTCAATTAGCGATTCAACACCATTCGATTTTACTAGTTGCTTGGATAATAATGATGATAAAATCGCAGCAGCAGCAGGATTTGTCTTCGAATGATTGAATAAAATAGAATAAAAAGATAAGAGTTGATAGGTTGAGCTTTGTTTTTCTAATCTTTCGATATAGCTCATATATTCTTCCGATTCTAAGGACAAAACAACAGCAATAGACAAAGCGTCTGTGAATCCTGATCCAACCAATATTAAATCTTTCAAATCACTATCAGACTCAAAAGTTTTGGTGAAACTTACTAAAATATCTTTCAATATTGGAAGTCCTGAATGGAAGTCTATTTTTTCAAACAAGACTGGAGTCTTGAAATTGTTTAATCTTCTTTTTTCTAATGGAATCAAGAGCCCAGAGGGAATAATCGAGTAGATCCCGTGAACAATAATTATGTTTGTCAAATTGCCAAGTATTCGTATGTCGTATAATGGAATGGATATAATTTTCGAGTCTTCTTTTTTCATTGAAAGTTTATTGATCTGGTCAAGATAACTGAGCAATTCATCAATCACATATTTTCGTTTGACCAGTCTATCAGTCTCAAACTTATCTCCGTTTAGATTTGTATATAAGTAGTTGATAGGATCACGTTGTGTTTGATATCCTTCTATTCTTTTGGAAACTTCATTGAACACTTTTCCCAATGGCGTTGTCCTTGGCCTTCCAGTAATCTTTTCCCCTTTTTTAAAACTTTCAAGCTCCTTTTTTAAAGAGTCTAGCTTCTGCTGATCCACTCCACCCATTTCCGTCTAGTTTTAGCCCTTTCAAGTCCTTTTCCCCTTGCAAGACATAAGAAACTCTATGGCAAGTCCGAGACGCCAGAAGCAATTGCAATTCTAAAAGTCAATTTTCTATATTTTCTATATTTTTGATTTTTGATTTTTGATTTTTAATTTTTAGTTTTTTCAAACTTCTTATTTCTTCCTGAATCCCTTTTCCTTCTTTGAATTTTCTTGTTTGACATACATATCAGGTGCTCACGATGGCAAAGCTTGCAAAATTAACACAAGAAGAACAAGATAACGTAATTTACGATGCTAGATGCGGAGATTTAGAATCACTAACCGAAATTTTCACAAAAGAAGTCGAACCATTTGTTCTCAAATCAATCAAAGATGAATACACATTATCTACGCCCTTTCATATGGCAGCTGCAAATGGTCATACAAAAATTTTGGAATACCTGCTGAGTTTGATACCTGATGAAACAGACAAGAAAAATGTTTTGAACTCTGAAAACGATAGTGGGAACACCGCACTACATTGGGCAGCTTATAATGGTAATATGGAAAGTGTTAAATTATTATGTGATAATGGAGCTAATCCGTTTATAAGGAACAAGTATAACCATGATGTTTTTTTTGAGGCAAGCAATAATGAACAAGAAGAAATTGATGATTATTTACTTCAGAAATACGGTAACATCGTCGAACAAGATATTGATGAAAAGGATAAGGGTGAAGATGTAGAAGGAGGTGCTGAAGAAGAACAAGTTAAGTTTAGTGAAGGAACAGAAATTAGTAAAGTTACTGAAAATGATAGAAAAGCTGTCGAACAATTAGCTGAAAACGCTAAAAGTCTATCTGTATAATGCAATTGTCGAGTGTAAATGATTTAGGTGGTAATAAACGTTTTCTTAAGCCCAGTTTTGTATAAATTGTAGCACAATTTGATGCAAGGAATAGCACAACGGATGAAAAAAATGTTGTAGTAAGTATTACCTAATTCAACATGAATTTTCAACTTGACACTTTTGATAATAGACTCTGCTCCTGTTGTAAAACCCAGCAAACATGATTAGACTGGCGTTTTTCGGCTCTGATGGATTTAGCATTAACTGTTTGAAGCAGATCCTTCCACTTTATAAACAATCAAACCCGATAATATCACATCTTGACATCATTACTAGAGCACCAAAACTGAGTGGTCGTGGAATGAAGAAGCTCAAGGACGTCCCTATTGTAACATATGCACAATCAGAATCACTTAACATTTTAAGAGCAGACAAAAAGGCTGATTTTACAACTTTGCTTGATAATAACTACGACTTGTGCATTGCTGTGTCGTACGGAAAACTTATACCACCAACATTT
Source organism: Pichia nanzhaoensis (assembly GCA_030573035.1). Lineage (NCBI taxonomy): Eukaryota > Fungi > Ascomycota > Pichiomycetes > Pichiales > Pichiaceae > Pichia > Pichia nanzhaoensis. Next base: position 212,161 of record JAJMCN010000005.1, read on the forward strand.
TTATCTTTAATTCCACACGGTGGGTTGAATGTTCATCCATCCCTTCTTCCCAAGTATTCAGGTCCAGCACCACTTCAAAGGGCACTATTAAACAAAGATGCACTCACTGGTGTCACGGTACAAACTTTACACCCGACAGAGTTTGATAAAGGCGACATTCTTTTACGTGAAACATACGATGTCAGAAGGGAGGAAACATTGAGTTCATTAACCGAAGAGTTATCAACAAGAGGAGGGCAATTACTCAAACGTGTGCTTGAGGAAAATATATATGACATCAATTCACCAACCCATAAATTACTTGCTCCGGCATTGCCTTATTCGTATGCAAACAAAGTTCAAAGTTCAGAACGTCAGATAGTTTGGAATAAACACACCATCTTCGATATAGTTCGCAGAGAGAATACATTGGGGCCATTATACACCTTCAAGCCTTTTGTTCCCAAAAAAAAGCACCATAAAGCAACAGATACTTACAAAAGAGTTGTATTGTCAAAATGTAAGCCTAGTAAGTCCACCTTGTTGGAAGCAGATAAATTAGTAGAAAATGGAACATTCAAACTTGCTTGTAATGATGAATTAAAGGTCAAGGTTGTGGATGGTTACGTTTTATTTTCAGAAATAAAAACCGAAGGATTTGGTTCGGAAAGCGGCCATAAATTCTGTAATTCTTTGAAGAAAAAATTTGGTACCTTAGACACAACCTTTACTACCGTCTCCAACTCAAACACCCTTGTATAAACTCACTTAAAACGAAAAAAAATCTTAAAATCTGAAACTATAAATGATAGAATACAATAATATAGTATAAAAAAAGTTAATGTCATACTTATAAGGCAACAATACAATGCCTGTTATATTCATTAACGGCAACTCCAATTTGACTGTACAAGAACCTCTTGTCTTCCTTATCTGGTAAAGGAACAAATCTAGATGGTTTATCAGGCTTCTTAGACTTAATACGGATCCCGGTCTTTTCTAAGGAAATATTTAGAATTTGGTCTAACGGGATTTGCCAATCTACAGTCATGTCAAAAACTTGCACAACCAAAATTCTTTTGAAACTAATAATACATGCATGATCGCCACCTTGTAGAACCGTGTGTGCTAAATATTGATCCTCAGCATAAACTCCACGACCGCATACTTTCAACCAATACTGCCCTTGTGCACTTTTCTTGGAATATGTAATGACTGCGCCATCATATGGAATATAACGGGGTAGTCTGACTTTTTCGATTCCTTCACCATCAAAGGCAGTAGCCGTATTCTTGATACTTTCACTAATGTTGTTGGCCAAATCAAAAATACCAGTTGCAGTTTTAGTAGGAAGTCCTAATAAACCTTTACCAACACCCTTGAAAAACCCACTCGTTCCTTCACGTGTTGCGCCCTCCATCGGAGCGGTGGCCAGTCCAGTCAAACCACTCGAAATACCATCGAAAAACGAAGTTGCACCCGCTGATAGCCCATCAGATGGATGATTGGGTCTACCAGTTTGTCTGGCCAAGCGTCTTCTTTCTTGAAAATTTTTATCCATTGAGGCTACAGTTAGTCCTTTTGCCATGGAATTTGTAAACCTCGAAACACTATCACTGAGACCGAAAACTGATTTCTTTAAAAAGCTCAAACTACCCTTAGCCAAACCAATGCCTAATTCCTGTGGTCTATCTGTCATGATATAGCCTTGATATGGTTCATAAAAAATATCCATCACTCCGGAACTGATATTATTAAATAAACCAACAGGATTTCCAAGAACATCAGCAGATCCCAAAACTTTATATAATTGATAAAGAAATGCCTGTTTATAATGTTCTGATATATTCTGTATCAAGTATGGCACAGGTGTCCTAATATTTTCCAAGAGCAATGCAGATAATCTGACTGGCGCATCATTAATATTACCAATTGCCATGGTTAAAACATCGGCTGCAATTGATAACGCATTTTGCGTCATCATTGTGTCTTCTGTACTAACACGTTCAGTACGAACAAATGAGACGTTAAACTGTAACGGTTGCAAATGTAACGCTTCGAAATAAAGATCATCAGTCGACCTAACTGTTGGAGGTTCAGGGATCTGTAAATTTTTATCCCAAAGTTCATTTTTAGTGTCTGAATTCCATGCAGCACCAGGAACTTTAGAAAAATCTAATAATTCCCATAAGAAATTTTCATCGACATGAATAGAAAGCTCTTGCAATAAGATAGTCGCAAATTTGATATAATTAACACCATGTGCGTTATCTTTTAGACGTGCAACCGATGTTGAAAAAACAGGATGCGTATTCAAATCATAACTCGATTTAGGTACGATTGTGGGAAACACAATAACCGGATAGATACAGGTGTATAATTGGTTGTCGATTTGTAACCACTTCATTTTCAGACTTGCAGTTTGATATATATCAGATTCATTATAGTGTAACTCGACTCCCCTGATTGTAGTGTAACACAATTCTTGATAATTGTTCTTGGTATTTACTAATGAAATACCTATTCCTTCGAAGTTAAAGATTACACTAGTATAATAGTTTTCGTCCTTGATATTAGTCTCAAACTCATCTTTTCCAGCTTTCGATGGGGAAGTGGCATTTGTTTGAGAACGCTTTAGTTGGTACATACTTGTTTTGGGGTCGTAATATGAAATCATCAAAGCTTGAACTGGACCATCTGCAATAACATTCAAATCATAAATCTGTGTTGATTCATCTTCTCTCTTGACACGCATTGGTAATAGGGAACCTATTTCTGCAAGCTGAACATACCTCTCTCGGTTACCTGATCTTAGTACTAGTTCTTTAACTTCTGCAGCCGGAAAGTCCCATGCATATGGCATAACACTCTTTGGCGGTATCCTGTAGAAAATTGGTGTAAATGGTACATCAGATATTTTATTGCCGTCTTTATCAATATAAGGATCAGCTTGATAAACGAAAAATTCGGTGTCAGTGAAATTTCTAATAGAATAGGGCCATAAGTTTTTGGCACTAAGGACATTGATGAAAATTGAGCCATTTTCAGTACTAATAACAACCCTCACCAACATGTGCGCATTTGATTCAAGCTTTCTAACACGAATGTAGACTTCACCAATGTTAGAGATAATAAATGCGCTTGACATATTCTCACGTCCCTCTTTGAAACCAATAAGCATTTTCTTATCACTGTAAGTAGGCACGTCATAAATAGGGGACACATCATCTGCAGCAATGCTCCTGGTTTTAGAACTGCCCACCATTCCAACTACAATAGGAATATTTAAATCATTCCTAACGATGTATCTTGGTGCAATTATGATCACTTTTGTTAGGTTGTAGATACCTTGTCCCTCAGTAATGTATACCCCAACATTATTTTCGAAATTCTTTTCTTTTAAACCAACTTTAATTTCAAATGATTGCCCGATTTTGTCAACACTGAAACTTTGACTTGGATATGAATCACCTATTTTGAGTTGAACTCTATTAGTTTCTAAATTACCTCTAAAAAACCCAAACGCATCGTCCTCAATGCTTAACGAAAACATATCAGGAAATTTTTGTGAAGAGGCATCATGACTGGGTTTTGAACATAACGTGCTGAAATGGTCGATAATGTATAAGTCTCTATTAGTCCTATTGACAAGCAAATATGGTGAATAAATGGAAATTTTTGTACCGTGTTTGGGATCAGTTGAATAGTGCAATTTAAGGCTTAGTCTGTGTCCATCAGGACTTTTCAATGAAATTTCTTTATCAACAGTGGTAAGATTATTTGGCGTGTTGATAATTGCAGCTGCTGAAGTAGCATAGTTGGGGCCATGCACTCGAATTTTCAAAACTGCGCTAAAACTCATATCAACAACATGAATTGAACAATTTTCACCCTGTTTCAATTCGTCATTCCACTTGCGTGGTCCTTTTTGAAACACAGTCCATCCAATATCAAAAGGCAATAAATTATCAATAACAAGCGGCGGTGAGATATAAATGGTCATGTGTGGATATAAGTGATTCAGCGTTTCTTTTTCATTAAAGTGTGCGTGTGCTTTGAAATAGTAATGATCGGCAACACCACCCTCCTCAAGTTTGGGGCATTCTAAAATCAAATCGTTGTCTCTAATACTCTCCCATGTCATATTCATTTTCAATTCACTTCCTTGTACTCTGGCAATTGACCAACCGAACACTTCGGTTGTAGTTGCAGGCCTAACAGCCAAATTACCATTGTAAACGTAATCGATTGGAAGAGATAACTTCGAACCTTCTGGAATGACAATCTCTCTGTCAACGACAAAGTCACCATCGTAGTTACCAACACCAACATGAATAGGAGTAGGTGTGAAATTTTGAATAGATATTGTGGATTTAAGGATCACCTCCTTGACTTTATCTGCACCTAAAACAACCTCACATGCAAGCCTGTTGTGATATTGGTTATTTATTGTGGGTGAAAGCATGAACACATCCTCACCTTCGGCTTTCAATGACAATTTTCTAATTGGTTCATACATTGAATCAACAAATTCGACCCCAATGTAATTAATGTTTGGATTAATAGCTAAACTTTCACGAACCTGTCTCCAATCTTCAAAAGACCAAGGAATCGTTTTCCCGTCTTGCAATAAGGTTAATTGTCTCCTACTTGAATTGTTAGATGAATACTCATTGCCATCATCAATCCAAATATTCAGATCATAACCTGTTTGATTGATAATTCTATATGGAGAATCTTCGCCTCTTGGTTTCAACTCAGCCTTCTCGGAGAGTAAATTAGCGAAATGTGAGATGGTAGCAATGGATCTTGACGTGACCGTTAACTCAGCGGTTTCTCTTGAAACAAAATTAACTGAGACTTTCTTCAAATTTGACCTTTCAATATGTACCGCAAAAGACCATGGTTCCAATAAAGGTTCCCATTGGGATAATGAATAATTGAAAATGTTAATCAATGATTTGATCTGAGTGTCGGCTTGCAATTCAGTGGACCAATTCCTAGCGTTGATTTCAAAAGACTTAACATCAAAATCCAAAATAGGTAACTCGTGAACATCACCTATGACTACCAACCTGAATCCTTGAAAATTTATCTTCAAACGTTCGCCCTTTACAAGAACCACGGGGCTAGAATGTTTGCCATTGGCTACACGGTTGGAACCCCTGGACAATGATGAAATAATAGATGGCGCATATTTAGATATTTTCTTGCTGAGCTGATCGGTGATTGATGTCCCACGACGACTGTGGTGGTGAGCATTATTGGATGAATCTTCATTTCCACCAATAGCTTCATTATACATGGAAGATGCCTTATTGAAAATATCAAGAGCCAAGTAAATATCACGCAATGACAATCTCAATAATAACGGATCAACGTGGGAGTCGACAGTTGTTAAGTAGGAAGTTTTGTTTGAACCACGGGAATCAAGTACAAAGTTAAGTGAGAAATCATCTAAAATCCTCAATTTAGTAGAATTATCCATTGACATTTTTCTTAAAAACATCCCAATACCAGTTGCATCTATTTTGGTTATCGCACTGACAAATAAAGAAAACTTACTAATCTTGAATATGACGGCCTCTGAATCCACCTTTTCAGGGTTGGCTAACAACACGATGGACGGATCAACGACATTTATATTAAAAGTCATTTCTGCTGGGGTCTGTTCAAGCTCAGTATCAAGATTATTACTGTCATCAACATCTTGGATTTTAATCGATTCGTTCTCAGCTGCGTCGGTGGTTTTATAATCTTTTAAATACTGATCAACCACCAACTTAGGTTTGTGTGTTACATAATCTCCAAATGATTTTAAGGCAAATAAGTAATCCATTGCTAAAATAACCTGTGGACTATCGATTGCAAGGTCCACAGTGGTTTTATTATCAATGGAATTGACAAATGCCATAAATTGATACTCGGTGTGATCCACCTCGGGTATAATGTCAGTGAACACATTTTTGGTTGTATTTCTGACATCTTTGACAACAAACGATTTGATGTGTAAATCAGACTTGAAGTCTCCATTGTTTGAAAGCTTAAATTTAACCCCCATTTTATTCAAAGAGAATTTGGATAAACATTTCTCAGAAATATCAATAACTTTTCGTGTATCATTAAAAAGCGTTAATGAAAGCAACGGAATATCGAGCTCAAAGTCAATGAAAATCTTGTTTGTTTGAGTGTTGTTAGGCATGGAGTCATCTGCTTCTTTCTTGACCTCGTTGCCTTTCTCATGATTGTTTCCAATCTTCGCCGGCTTATCCTTCATAATTAGCTTGTTTGCTTTAGTTGCATCATTTTCAATTTCTTCAATATCGTCATTATTTACATCCGAACATTTGAATATTCTAGGAAAACTTTCAAAAATTTGAACAAGACTGAAAGCCTGCCATTCAGTTAATTTTATTTCATTGCCAACAACATCACCATTAATGATCATAGATGGACGCGATAACACATTGCCTTCATAATAGTCAATATCAAGATTAAAATTTAACTTGTCTATAATCTCTAAATTTTGGAATTCCTGATCGTTAACGACGAAACTAGACGTGATTTTGGTATTTGTCAAACCAGCTTTGATAATATTCAAATAAATGTCACCTGCGTTTACTGCATCCTCACTTTCATTTTTAGTGAAATTATTGAACATATGAATTTCACCTAGGTTAATTGTGATTGTATTAAAAAGGTTATTAACTGGATCAACCGTTTTAGGAAAAATAAAAATCGGGGCTCTAATCAATACATCAAATTTCATTTTATGAGGATATTCGACATTATTTGCCTGGTCCAGAGCTGCATCTCTAGCTGTATCATAAATATATTTCATACGCTGGAATTGATTGATGAAACTATAAATTCTAGCAAATGAATCTTCGACAAACATAACCACCATTGAACGACTTTCAAATTTAACTTGTGAACTATAAGGTAGCAAATTTGTTTCCGGATCATATGTTTCATAAGACAAATCAGCTAAATCATCACCTTGGATACTAATCAATTCTCTACCAACATGAATATCATTATCAATCAAATTAACTCCACCTAATGTTGCATTCAAACGCATACTATCAGGTAGCATAAATACCTTTACATTTGCCTTCTCAAGTACCAATGTTGCTAATTTGATACCGTCATCATTAAGAATCATATTGATACTTTTCATATTAACATTGACATTGATGTGTGCAGGTGCATTAGCATTTTGTTCATCATTGTGGCGCAATTTATCAGATGGTACTTCTGGAGCTGATGGATCCGTGAAGGTATTTAGTGAATAATTCAGTAACGTCAAAAAAGATTTTCTTGTAATGACAACTTGGAAGTCAGAAATATTCAGTTCGATATCTTGGTCGTAACATTCAATAATTTCACCTTTGAAAATTGCAAATCTTAAAGTTCTTGAATAATCAACCACAAACAAGTCTTCTGATGTTGATCTTTTAGACATCTTAGAGTCAATCAACTTTTTGAATTCATCAACATTAGAACTTTCAATATAATCGTTAACAGATAAATCTTCCAAGGATAGATTCACATTCATCGACCTCTGAGTTTTGAAAAAATTGAATTTCAACTTATCACCAACTAGATCAACCAACGTATCAGCCTCAAAAGTTGAGACGTTTGAACATCTTTTCAGTGATAGAATGAGTAAATCCATTGTAAAATTAAACTCGATTTCATGTTGGTTCAACTCGGGTGATAAATTGGCGGCTGAATTAGTCATTTGGATATCACTTTTTGAGTCATTATCCGTGCTCACTTCCGAGAAACTGTTAAAGGCATCAAAATTGTTAAAATTTGAAACTGGATTGAGATCATTTAGTAAGTTTTGCAAATCATTATTTGCGGTTATATCATCAGAATCATCAAAACTGGGGAAAGCGTTGGATAATAGGTCCATAAAAACTTTATATTGATAATCGCTAAGCATTGCAACAAATCTAGGAACATCACCACAAATTTTCACTTTTGGCAAATCAAAAAATGTAGGGATAATTGACAGCTCAATAAGAAAACTCATGTTTAGTTGATCCAAAACTAATGCGTCCTTTTTACTATCAACATGTAGTTGCTCAATTGTTGATTTGATATCTGGACCAATAAGAATCTGAGCATCCTTTAATGAAAGATTAAATTTATCGTACATGTAAGTGTTTAATTTTTTCCAATCTTCTTCATTATAATTATCCTTTTTCTCATTCTTGATTTCTTGATATTTTTCTTTACCGATCAAGTCACTGATAATACTGATATGACCTGCATCCAGAATACCAACGGGACTATTCCAACTAGTTGGATCAAGAGGTATGATAATTAAAGGAGCTTGAAGATCCATCTGACAATTCATAGTTTTATGTTCTTCAAAAGCATATTGTAGTCCAATTTTGGTTTGCTTAGTGAAGTCTTGGATCGTTGATTCTGCAGCATTCATCAAACTACCAACTGTATCTAGATGTTGCTTTGGGAGTTTAAAAAACCTAAAAAGATTCTCGATGAAGTTTTTATTATGAAAAATAGTCATGCTACTCAATTTGGCAATTAATTCAGAATCAGCAGATTCATTTAGTGGGTTTTGTTCAAAAGACACTTGGAAAAAAGGATCATCGTCTGCTGAAACAGAATATTCAGAGGTGTTTGAAGAATCGGTTATTTGCTTGACACTGATAATGTGTTTATAAAGAGTATCATTTGCACCATCTTCAACTGAAAATTTGTTTAGTTTGAATCCAACATAAAAAGAATCTTTTCGTTGAAGAAAGTTCACATGACAACCCTCAGAAATGAATTCGGCCAAATTGGTGGAATTTTTAGCATCCCGGAGTATAAAAGAGCCTGTGTTTAATTTACAATCGACTGCAACTTTGACTCTTTCTCTCGGGATTTCCAGGCTATCGGATAAAACTTTAGATTCATCAAACTCAATGGCATCGTAAAATTCATTCATCTGTTCATCAGTGATTTCAATGTCATCATCACTGTTGGATTGTAATTGATGAGATGGTGGTTTATTGCTAGATTTCCACCAAGAAGAAAACCAACCATTATTGGCGGTTGCCTCAGTTGATTGTTTTGGCAACGCGTTGAATTCTTTTTTGTATTGCATTCTAGCCAAAGATCTATAGAATTTCAAATCATCAAAATCGCATTCATCCTCTAAAACTGCGAGTCTTTTCTTTTCTTCAGCAGATAAAGAGCTCTTGTCAGTTAGATGTTTTTTCCATAGCGATATATATTCTTTCCTTTGATCTCTTCTTTTTTTCATATAATCCCAAGATCTTTTATAATTTCTTTCGTGGATTTCATCAAAAATAGTTTTGAATGTGTACTGTAACCATTTATATGGATCTTCTTGGATTGAAAAATTTGGAGCATTTTGTTTAAACTTCAAAGTTTTTTTGAAATAGTTGATTTGTGTGGTTGAATCTAATATATCAAAGTATTGTAAATGATTCAAGTTCAATCTAAACTGCTCAAAAAAAAGTTCAACATTGTACTGGGGCATACTATCAGTTGGACCTAGTTTATTCAATGTTAAATGACCTTTACCCGAAACTGGTTGGAGAAGGTATTCAATTTTTTGGGAGTTATCATTTGATGCCAATTCAAGATAACTTTTTAAGTCGTCCAGTATATTAGAGTCATTTGAAAAAATCGAATTGGATGTGTCTATTGCAGTGTCCAGGTATATAGTCAAAGATTTTAGAAGCAACAACTTGTTTGTGATATTCGAGACATTTTCAATAAAAATAGGCACCCAATTACCATCTGTACTTACAGCTGATAATTCAGCAAGAGTAAAACCTAAAGCGTATGGAGATTTGGTAAAACAGTTGATGTCTTCGTACCTTATATGAATGTTTTTGATTGTTATTTGTAAATTATCTATAATTTTAGAAACAAGTGAATCTGTGAAACTTTGGTTTTTTAGATTATCTGATGAAGTAGAGTCCAAATGTGTTGATTCTACAAGTTCCAAGTTTTCCAAATTTCGCCTTTTTATTCTCAATTCTTTCTGCAATTCTTCGTCAGAGTTGAAGGAAGAAGGCAACTTTGCATTTGCCAAGATATAACAGTCCTCAATCAAGATTTTCACTGGTTTGGATTTTAAGTTGGACCACGGAATTTGCATTGTAAGAGTGCTCAAAAGACCACATTTTAAATTCAATGGTAGCTCCAGTTTATCTAGGGATTCCGCCTTTAGCTTCAAGTTCTTTAGGGTGACATCACCTGACCAAATACCGATATTGAGTTGATTTGGGTCGAAATTCTCCACATAGGCACCCAAAGTCCTGTTGAGGATGTTTGCGACAAGGGATTCTAGCATTGTGTGGTAGGGATGGAACCAAAAAAGATGGTTCTTGAATGGAATATGCAGACAGACTGCTTGATCAAGGGATACTGTTGCTGATTGAGCCTCTTCTCGCCTTCCAGCCTGTCCCGAAACAATTGAAGGATCAAAAAATAAAAGCGAAAGTACTGAAAATGAAAATGAACTTGAAAATGGAGATGTTCTGCGCCGATCGACGGAGGAAGGCACTCGCTTGTCACGTGACATTTTTTTTTCACTTTCTTGCCTGCGGCGCCTCCCCCTGTGGTGCACCCGCCACCTAAACAGCCTAGAACGGGCGCAGACAGCGGGAAACAAAAACAAACAAACGGCGCGCCAGCCACTGTGCGATCAGGCGGGATCAATAGGACCAGCGCAGCCAATGAGAGGCGCGCACTGTGTTTGGTAAACAAAGGCGAGGACAGCCACTCAGCACAGCGTGTTTCGCAGCGTTTCACATTGTGTTGCTATTTATACTAACACTCTCCATCGCTTTCGAAGTGGAGGATGGAAATAGTTGAGGTGGTGTGGTCTGCCGTTGGATTCTTTTTTCGTTTCTTCTTCTGTTCCTACTACTATTCTCTTCCTGTCTTATCAAATTTTAATAACAGAAACTGCTTCTTTCGTTAGCTACAACCAGTTCAAAAGCAAAAAGGTTTACTTCAACCCTTTCTAGTTTCTCTCGTTTCATCTGCATTATTTACTAAATTTCATTTATTTTTTTCAATAGACAACTTCTATTACGCATTTTTTACATATCCAAAAATCAAACAAGGCACACATTCGGCTCATATAAACTACATAATTTAAAATGAGATTCGGATCATTACTTTCAACCTTGGCTCTCGCTGCTTCCGTGTTTGCTGACGATATCAAAGACACTGCTTCTTTAACTGCGACTTTAACTTCAACTACTTCCATTTCCGTTGCTTCTGGTTGTTCTTTTTCTGATACATTTACCGCAACTGCACAATCTGATTTAGATAGATTATCTGGATGCGAAGCCGTCGAAGGTGATATTCGTGTTACAGGTGACTTGGGTTCTGCTTCTATCGCTAACGTCAAGGCAATTTACGGTGATTTAGAAGTCTCCAACGCAACTTCTTTAGTTTTCTTTGCTGCTGATTCTATCACCACTATTACTGGTTCATTGAAATTCAACGGTTTGACTATTCTTTCTCAAGTTTCTTTCGGCTCCCTTTCTTCCGTTGGTGCAATTAACTGGGTTACTTTGCCAAACTTGGGTGACACTGGTTTAAACAGTGTTACTCAATGTAACTCTATCTACATCTCTGATACTAATTTATCTTCTTTAGATGGTCTTAACCCAACTGACGTTGAAATTTTCAATGTTAACAATAATTTCAACTTAGTTAGTATTTCCTCAAACATTGAAACTGTTTCAAATGCTTTAACAGTTGCTTTCAATGGTGATAATACAAATGTTGAATTCGATGATTTACTTTGGGCTAATAACATCACATTCTATTCTGTCTCTTCTCTTTCATTAGCGTCAATTGCCGCTGTTAACAAATCTGCTGGTTTCTTCCAAAATTCGATTTCTGAATTAAACTTCCCATACGTTAAAACTATTGGTGGTGATTTGACTATCGAAAACAACGAAAACTTAGACTACATTGATTTTGCTAATGTTACCTCAATTGGTGGTGGTTTAGTTATTGTTAATAACACTGAATTGGCTTCAATCGATAACCTTGACTCAATCAAAACTGTTCAAGGTGCTGTCATCATTAAAGGTTCATTTGATAACTGTACAATGTCTTCTTTGAAAACTGTCAGAGGTTCTTTTGATTTAGAAACTTCTGGTTATGCAGATTGTTCTCCATTCCAAAAATTATCAAAGAATGGTGGCATTCAAGGTGATTACACATGTAAGGCAAAATCTAGACCTTCCACATCTTCTTCAAAAACTTCTAAATCTTCTGCCCCTGCTTCAAAGACATCAAACAGTTCCAGTTCGACCTCATCAAGTGACTCAACCGCATCTGATGATTCATCTTCATCATCTGCCTCTGTTTCATCTATTTCCTCTATTTCAAGCGCAAGTAAAGCTGGTGCTGCCACCTTAAAGGGTTCTTCCATCTTTGGTACAATGGCTGCTATCTTGTTATCATTATTATGATCTTGCTAAAACTATATCACAATTAAAATGGGGCAATACTTTTTTTTTCTTGTTAACTTTTCAAATATAACTATAAATTATATCTATTTCTTTTTTTTGAACATTTTTATTCTTTACTTTATTTTATAATATTTTTACTTTAATAACTATAACTATAACTATAACTATAACTGAAAATTGAAAAAATTAAAAAATTCTATGCTTTTACAATCCTTTACCATAATTACCACTGTCGAAAAATTTCATGATTTCATCAACAACCTTTTCCAATTCATCAACCCATTCCTGCAATTGCTCGTTGACTTTGGCCAAATCATCACCCAATTTACTGAAAAGGTCTTTTCTGTATGGACACGCTTTCATCGCTAACTTGAAAACCGGCCTAACCAGCATAGAGTGGTATTTGGTCAAAGTTTCACTATATGACTTTTCAAAACATTTGGATAGTTCCCATTCTGGGTTATCAATGAGTTTTCTCATTGCAACGGCAGTGAACTGTAAACCTCTAGTCAACCAAAGCAAACCCTGTGTAGCAACTTTCTTACCACCTTCCTTCACTTCAGTCAACACCAACTTCTGCAATGTGCCACAGTTGACTGGATCAGATAGAAATTTTGAGGAAACTTTATTGATGTTTCCTGACATGTCAGACTGAACCACCGTAAATGCAGTTGACCCAAACAGGTCAAATAATTTGAGTAACGATTCGGAGGCCTCTAAAAATTGCAATGTCGAGATCTCTCCTCCATCAATACGAGGTACATCCTTGAAGGATGTTTTCATATCATCAAAAAAAGTCATCTCCTAGTTGGTGTTTTTCGATTTGTTAGGTATTTGCAACAAAAACACGTAATTTTTTACGTTTACATTTGTGTTTCTCAACACGTTTCATGTTTGTCCAGATCTGAGCGAAACGAGGCGCAACGTTTATTTTTTTCTTTTTTGCGTTTCTTTTCTATTTTTGTTCTCGCTCAAATAGGAAATTGCTGTCGTACTAAACGTCGAAATGGTTAATTAACTAAGATTATACAACTCAAAGCTACTCATACCTCTCAGCCAGCCTCTTCAGCTTCATCTTTTCAGAGAAGTTCAATTTTCCCTTCACCTTCAGAGCTTCGTATAGTGCTCTGTCTGGATCAGCCGCAATTCTTCTACGTTCCTCTGCCTTAGCTGCTTCTTCTTTGGCCTTGGCGGCTGCCGCTCTAGCCTTTTCTTCTTGCTCTTCCCTCTTCAAGTTTTCAGTGAACTCCTTCTTCTTTTCAGCAACGAATGCTTCAATTCTAGCTTTCTTTGCAGCCTCAAATGCTGCTTGCGCCTTTTGATTTCTTTCAGTGGCTGCAGCTGACGATAATTCGTCTAGTTTGTGAGCATATTTTTCAAAGTCGGAGACAAAACGTGATAATCTCTCCTTAACAAGTAGCGCATCATCGTGTTGTTTCTTAGCCTGTTCTAGTTTCTTGGCCTTCAAAGCATTATATTCTTCCAGTTGTCTGGTAACATCTGACTTAATTTCTTTCTCCAAAAGTGGAATTTCATACTGTCTTTGAGCTCTTTCAATATAATCCGCTCTTTTAACAATAGCACTAGTCTGTTCTTCAAGTTTTTTGGTTTGCTCTTCAAGTTTTTGAATCTGCAACAGACGAATCTCGTCTTCTGTCTTATCTTTGACATCTTCAAATTTGATATGAATAGCACCTGTAGAATTGATGTCTTTGACCAGCTTTTTCTTATTTTCCAATTGAATACGTTTATGTGCCTTTTCGAGTCTGTCCCTCTCACGCTTTTCAACATCGTTTTGAATACGCTCTTCCTCAGCACGTTTCTGTTTTATTGCAGCTTCTGCTCTTTCTTTCTCTTGCTGTAATTGTTCATCCTTTTTGGTAGCAAGCAATTCTTCTTCACGTTTCTTAATCAATTCTGAAGTTTGCAAAATGTTTTGCTTTTCAGCTGCAAAATTTTCATTGGCATCCTCCAAAAGTTTTGCCTTTAATCTTTCGTTTGACAATTTCGTTTGCTCAACATCAATCATGTTAATTGCTGATGCTAATGCAGTCTCCAAGTCAAATAAACGTGAGTTGATCTTATAAGTTTTGGTAATATAAACTTTATCTAAAAAGTTAACAACACCTGCAACATCATCAATTTCGACATTAACATCAATCAGTCCACAGTATTGGCTATTAATAACAATATCCTCAAACTCAAATTCATCATAGTTGAATTCTTCATTGGTAAAAGTACAGAGCTTGAATAAGAACTTAAACTTAATAGAATCATACAAGGTAGAAACTTCAGAAATGATCTTGGAAACAATAACTTTTTTCAATGGTTGAACAAAAATTGAATACTTATCCTCATTTGCAATCTTGTTTAAGATTTCGTTAGCTTTTTGATGAAAAGTTAATGGATTGAATGACTTTTCAAGTAAGTTGTAGAGTTCTACTAAAAGAGAATCGGAGTATTTTAAAACAGTCTTTAAACTATATGAACTTAATAACGACTCACGGGTTAGAATTTCATTCAAATTCAATAACATGGATAGTTTATTATTTTTTCTTTTGAAGAATTCGGAATCAATTAAATTGTTATGAGTTGAGAACGAGTGATCAAAAGTTTCTACGACTGGGACAGAAAGTAATGTAATCAAATAAATAGATGCATTAGAGCTCAACTCTTCCTTAGTAATAACTGGAGATTGAATAAGTAATTGAAATAACTTTTGTCTTGCGGCAGTGGCATAAACGTAGTTGTTTGAAACCTGGAAAATCTTGGCCAAGTTGTTATAGTAATTAATTAGAGAAATAGGCTTTGGTGTTCTCTTTGAAATTTTCATCAAACCATGGACTTCTTCAATACTTTTGAAAGATTCTTTCCATAATTCCAACTTAACTGCAGTACTTAATTGTTGGAATCTTGTATCTAGGAACTTTTGACAAGTGTCGGGATTTGATAAGTTAACAGAATCTTCATACTCAGCCTTAAGCATTGATAACAAGTGGGTTTTCAAAATGTCACAGAGTCTCTTGAATTCAGATTTTCTTTCATACTTAACACAAAATTGAAAAGTTTGAAGAGTAACTTGACAGTATGAGTTTTCCAGTTTGTTGTTGCTTCTCAACAATTCTAAAACAGTTCTGTAAGCTTCCCAAACAAATCTTAACCAAGGTAAGAAAAATTCCTTGTTGGACCTATCAGTTGAATCGTCAGTGGTAACTGATGATAAAAGGATGTTTTCAGGAGAGACATTGAAAGCACGGATCTCATCATCATCTTCGTCATCATCATCAACGTCTAATTCATCTTCATCCTCATTATCCAAGGATTTGATGATTTTCTGTGCCGCAGCAGCAGATGCCACGTCTTCCTCAATGGCAACTTCGGCAGCAACATTGGCCTTTGATTGAGCTTCATCCAATTTGGAGTTTGCAGCGTTAAGGAAGAATTTGGTTAGTTGTTCTAAATTTTCATAGGCAGAGGCTGAACCCTGACTTTGTGCCATTTTTTTGTATTGATAAAGAGCATCTTTTATATCTTTTGATAATCTGCTATTAACCGCAAGAGATATAAACAGTTTAAAAATATCCAGTAATTGAGGATTAGCTGGGTCGATATGTTTGGTTCTTTTTGCAGTAATGAAAGTATACAGGTTTTGAAGGGCCACATCTGGCTGGTTGATGCCAATCAGATCTTCTGCACGTCTGAGAACATTTTCGGGACGTCCTGCTTGGTATGACATTGTTGTTTACTGACCCGGTGTGTTTCTACTGATGGTAACCTATAATGCTCTGGTAGTAAAACTTTGGAAAATTTTTCAGTTTCCGTTTCTCGCCAAAAAAACGCTCCAGCGATTGGTCTCGGCCAAACTGGAAAAAGTAAACGACGCGTCGGCTCCGTGTGCGATTGTATCTTGCTGCACATCAGTTGATGGTATTGTTGCAGTCCCGGGCATATCACATTTCTTTGATTAAGCTTAATTAAGCTTGCTTGAAATATTACAGTATATATCGTTTACATTATAGATATACCTAAATTGTACGTAAACACGTTGACGTCGAGAAGCGTGTGAATATACCCATCAATTCACAACCGAGCTTCTTTGCGGCTAGATAGTTATTCAGTCATCTTAACAACAGCTCTGATACAGTCACCATCATGCATATCGTGGAATGCAGTATTGATGTTTTCTAATGGGTGTCTGTGAGTGATGAATTCATCAACTTTTAATTTACCATCAACGTATTTCTCAACTAATTCTGGCATTTGTGTTCTTCCCTTCACACCACCGAATGCACAACCTTTCCAAACTCTACCGGTAACCAACTGGAATGGTCTAGTTGAAATTTCTTTACCTGCTGCTGCAACACCAATGATAATAGAGGTACCCCAACCTTTATGACATGCTTCTAATGCATTTCTCATAACTTGAACATTACCAGTACAGTCGAATGTGTAATCTAAACCACCGTCAGTCATTTCAACCAATTTGGAAACAATTGTTTCACCTTCCTTCAAATCAGTCATTGGATTAATGAAATCGGTTGCACCGAAGTTTTCAGACCATTCTTTCTTTTTATCATTGATATCAATTGCAATAATTCTGGATGCCTTTCTTTCGGATGCACCTTGGATGACGGATAAACCAATACAACCAATACCGAAAACTGCAACAGTATCCCCTTCTTGGACATTAGCAGTATTAACTGCTGCACCATAACCAGTGGTGATACCACAACCTAATAAACATGTTCTGTCCATTGGGGCCTTTGGATCAACTGCAACAACAGAAATATCTGCAACAACAGTGTATTGAGCAAATGAGGAGCATCCCATATAATGGAATAATTCTTTGCCCTTACATTTGAATCTTGATGTACCATCTGGCATCAAACCCTTACCTTGGGTAGCTCTGATTTTACCACATAAGTTGGTCTTACCAGATTTACAGAACTTACATTCACGACATTCTGGTGTGTATAATAAAACAACGTGGTCTCCTGGCTTCACATTGGTAACGCCTTCACCAACAGATTCAACAATACCTGCACCTTCGTGACCGAAAATGACTGGGAAGACACCTTCAGAATCCTGTCCTGATAAAGTATATGCATCGGTATGACAAACACCTGTGGAGTCAACTTTGACTCTAACTTCGTGTGCCTTTGGTGCTTCAACTTCGACCTCTTCGATCGATAATTCGGTTTTTGGAGCCCATGCAACTGCTGCTTTACAAGTTATAGTCTGCAACATAAAAAATGAAAAAAAAAAATGTTAGTGACGGGCCAAGAGAGAATAATAAAAACAAAAAGTATCACTTACTTTTCCGACGGTAGACATTGTGTGTATATGTGTGCGTTTGGATTTGTACGTTAAAATAACTTGTTAATCTAGGAAGAAAAGAACAAAAAAAATGTCAAGAAATCAACCCCTATTTAAACTCCAACCTCCAGCTCGCTTTTTTTCGCTACTTCTGGACGCGATAACGTTCTGCGGATCATACTACCCTTTTAAGCCATTGCATGATTCTCTTCTTGTCTGCAGCGGATCCTGCCCGTTGTTGATAGTGTTTGGGGATGCCGCTTGAAGAGCTTGGCCGGGGTTCGGCGGTGGCACTCGGGGATGAGTTTACGGAGACCTTGAAAGACTCCGTCCAGCTGAACATGGTGTAAATACATTTTGCTGAAACAAGGAATCTAAACGAATGTAGTGTACTGTTTTTGGATTTATTGTAAAAGCCGCTGCCAAGTAAGCTTAAAACTTCAAGGTTGAAGGGATCATCGATAAGAAATGTATCACTTTAATTATTTGATTTTAAATGTTCACCGGACATGTGTTTCCAACCCACCCCAGCACTTGAAGTGTTGAAGTGTCACGTGACGCAGATGTATATTCTTTTGACAAACAAGGTCATTTTGAATGTTTTGCTTAGTATACTAAAAGTGAAATTAACCTTATATGCGAGATATGTACTTCTGTTTGGAGTTGAGTTCAATTGAAGCAGCAAAACTTTGGAAATTTATTTTGAATCGTAAAACTGACGTTGTAGCTCGTAGTAACCCCAGTGATTCCTCGAAATCCAACTTCAAATGGTTTGATTTAGTGCCTCGTTTGACTTTGAAGCTAGGCTCTTACAAAAACAAGCATTTTAATTGGTTGATTGTACAAAAATATATATCGTCGTGTGTTGTTTTTTTAGCAAAAAAATTCCTCATGCAATCATTGATGTATGTATCTACTTATCCTTGTGACTGATCTGGGAAATCATAAAGTCTTTCACAAATGGCAGAGAATTGAGAATGTTTACCCCGACAGACCTCACCCATACAATCGGTGCAATGTCAGTAGAGTAAATCTTGTGTATTTTGTCGACTATGCCTAGCATCACGTGGTTTGGAAGAAATCTTTCAGTCCAGTATGGTTCCAATGCAAACTTTGTACCAATATCTAATCCTCTTTTACGTGCTCTTTCCAAAGTTTGAACTAAACTCTTAACATCTGCCTGACCCATATTAAGCCCCTGTCCGGCCAAGGGATTTGTAGTATGCGCCGCATCACCAACTAAAGCAACTCTTTCTTCTACATATGAGTCTGCATTGGACAATTTGAATGGAAATTTGGCCCTACTATCTGGTGCAATGTACTCGATTTCTAATGGATAATCCTCAATTGATTCAGTTTTGGAATTGGCAATTCTTCTACTGAACAGTTCTAACCTCCAATTAATTTCCCCAATCAATTGCTCCGGTTCATTATCTGCAATTTTATATAAATAGTCCAGCTCATCAGGAGTCAGCTTAGCTGCTGCATTGATCATCATTTTGAACTGCTCATCTGTTAACTTGGCAAAGATACTTGCTATTTCTGGTGGAACTGCCCAAACCAAACTACACCAGTTATCTGGTAATGGCAAAAGTGCCAATGTACCTGTAGGCAAAAATCTTTGCCAACCTGTGGGGAATCTGAGTTCATTGTTTCTATATTTACACGTCGCAACATTACCCCACCTGTTGTATGCCCATCCCCGGGATTCTATTTGGGCAAATTTTCTTGCCGGGGAATTGTTACCATCACAACCAATCAGAAGTCTGGTCTTTATCGAATTTCCATTACTCAGCTTCAACACGGGCCATTCAGTGGCGACGTCCTTGGTTATACTCACAACTTTTGTATTATCTAATAATTCCAATCGGGTAATTGGGTTTTTCTTGTTTAGGTCCTTGATTCTTTGATAGAGACAGGACTGAATATTAATATTCTCAATCATAGTGGCTATTCCAGGCGAGTCGAATTCCATCTTAGCACCGGAGACGCCGTCATAGGTATGCATGTTATCGTATGACTGAATTCTAGTTTTCTTAACGTAATCCCAGCCCCCTATGGTTTTTAGATAATCAAGAGATGTAGGCGTTATACTAACTACTCGTTTATCAATAAATTTAGGTGGAAAATTGTAGTAGTTTTCCAGGTTGTCGATTAAGCCCCCACCTTCAACTAACGTACATTTTAAGTCTTTTAAAATCGGTGACGATTTAATAGCTGATGCCAAACTCAATCCAGCTGGTCCTCCACCTATAATGACGATATCGGCGATTTCAATGGTTGGTTTGACTGCGGGCTTGGCCACAGTGGCCAAAAATCTTTTAAACATGGTCTTTCCCTGTAGTAGCGAGTCGAAAAAGACGTAAATTCCCTCAAATATGTTCTAGAAACTGACGGCCCTGGCTTGGGCAGGGGAAAAAAGACTGGAACGCCAAAAAAGCAACAACTAGCCAGAGATTTTGCGTACATCACACCTGGCCAATTTGCGAGCATGAATGACCTTGGCGCACAAAATTGAATTTCTTTTTTCGATTTGAAGGGAATGACCAATACTCTGGATTAAATGGTAGTTTGGTAAGGGCTTTTTTCCATCAAGCCAGACCAGTCGAATTGCAGGTTATAAGTAAGTGGAAGTCCTCAGCTTTTTGGCAACGCCTTCCTATCTTTGCCTCTTCCTTCCGTCCTTCCCGTCTTTCCCGTCCTTCCAGGTTTTCACATTTGTATAATTTCTCCAAGTTTGAAAAATTTCATAACATGTCAGAAAATCATGACTACAATTCTAAGGCTAAAGACCTTATTATGCTAAGAAACTTTCAATACACCGCTTCCATAAGAAACTCTAGGCGGGACCTTTCTTTGGATGTTAATTATATGACTGATTTTACTGTAGCCGCTAGCCTTGATGATTTGAGATACTCAATTAATTATGCTGTTGTTGCTAGGGATATGAAGGAGTTTGAAGCGAACAACAGGGAGCGGAGTTATCCGTCCCTGTCAGCTTTAGGACATTCGCTCATGGACGGTGTGTTAACAAAACAAGTTTGCAAAGACATTTCTCTTGCTTTGACCTCAAAAGAATCTGGCTATACTTTATCGGTAGTTGTGTATAAAAATGCAGAAAAAAGCGATCAGTTGTTAATTGAAAATTTAAGTATGTCTGCCATCATTGGTATTTACAAGTTTGAAAGACTGAAGAGACAATCAATTACTCTGAGTCTGGACATAGTTATTGAAGATTTGGTTAAATCATTATATGATTTCAGGGAGATTCCTAGAGCTATTACTCAGTATGTTGAGAACTCGAGTTTCAAAACAGTTGAAGGTCTTGTCTTGAATGCGAATAAAATGATTCACGCTCTGGTTCCGGATGTTATTTCTTGTAACGTCGGTGTATTGAAAACCGATATTTTGGACTTCGCTGATGTTGGTGTTTCGACTGAAAAAACACCCTATGAAGTCAGTGGAGATTTGGATATTGTTCGATTTGATAAACAGAATTTGACAACTAGGAATTTTACTATTCCAAATTTGAATGCGGAAACCTCAACTTTTATTGCTGGTGCTGAACATGTCGTTTATGTTGCTTTTGGTTCGAACCAAGGTCACCAATTGAGAAACATTAACCTTGCAATTGAAGAATTGAACAAACATTCCGAAATTAACGTGATCCAAACATCGTCCCTTTACAAATCCAAACCAATGTACTATCTGGATCAACCTGACTTTATCAATGGATGTTTGAAACTTACCACCACACTTTCTCCATACGATTTATTGGATTACATCAAGAAGATTGAATACGAAGCTCTGAAGCGGATTAAAGATTTCAATAATGGTCCGAGAACAATTGATTTGGATATTATTTTATTTGATTCGTTAATTGTTAGTAGCAAGGAATTAGATATTCCACATATTTCTATGCTTGAAAGATCTTTTGTTTTGGTTCCATTATGTGAATTGGTATCACCTGATTTCATTCATCCGGTTACTGCAGAACCAATTCACGATCACTTGAAGCAGTTGAAGAATAAGTTTATTTCTACCGATATCCAAGAAACAAGAGATTTGCTTACAATAATTCCTTTACCCACCAAGTATTCAAATCCGGATGCACTTGTCCATGAAGAAGCTCCAGAACCCAGATACCTGGAATATGATTTGGTTCATGGTAACAGTCCAACACAGTTGATGAGTATTCTGAACATCACACCAGATTCTTTTAGTGATGGTAAATTGACAAATTTGAATTTAATAAGAACCATAAGGAAGGTTGATGAAATGCTGGTCAGTGCAGTGGATATAATTGATGTTGGTGGTTGCTCAACAAGACCTGGGTCAGATCAAGTATCTGTCGAAGAAGAATTAAATAGGGTTTTACCAGTAGTTGCAGAAATTAAACACAAATATGGTAACGAGGTAATCGTTAGTGTTGATACATACAGAGCTGAAGTTGCTGAAGAAGCAATTAAGCTTGGTGCCGATATTATTAATGACATTAGTGGTGGTCTTTATGATGATAAAATGTACGACGTGATTGCCACATACAAAGTTCCTTATGTTGTGAATCACACCAGAGGTGATATCGCCTCCATGAAGTCTTTATACCACTATGACCAAACGGATGATGATGGCTTGAAAATTTATAATAAAAGAGAAAACCACGAAGATATTCTTGTTACTGAAATTGCGAAAGATTTATCCAAAAGATTATCGAAAATGTTTGAGAAGGGTATTAAAAGATGGCAAATTATTTTGGATCCCGGTTTAGGATTTGCCAAAGATGTTAGTCAGAACTTGAGTATTATTAGAAAGTTGCCAGATTTTAAGAGTTATAAGCAATTCAACATAAAGACTGACAGTTACATCAGCTTTGATTATTTGCCAGTTTTGCTTGGTCCGTCAAGAAAGAAGTTCATCGGTAAGATTACCAACAAAGAAACCGCAAGTGAAAGACTCAACGGTACCAGCGCATCCATCACTGCCGGTATTGGGTTTGGCGCAGATGTTGTTCGGGTGCATGATTTTAAGGAGATGAAGGATGTTTGCTTGATGGGAGATGCGATCTACAAAAACATTCATTAGTTTTTATTGTAGAGCATCAATCCAGTTGGTTTAATTTTTTTTTTTTTTGGAAACTACTTTTTATAGTTTGGCTATAGCAGTAGTTTACTTTGGTTATGAAGTTTGTAAATATTTATCAAAAAAAAAAACTAGAGAATTGCTGAATGCGTTCAGCATGGCTTGTAAGAATTTAGAAGAAACACTTCACATAGATTCTGTCATATAAGAAGTTGCTGTGCTAAAGCTGTAGTTGGTTTATGTAATTCTGCAAATACCTCCCGACTCTTATAATCCACTTCAAGTACAACCAAATCAGCTAGCAATTATAAGTCCGAAACCTTTTGATTTTGAGACAAGATATTGTTAAATTAAATAGTTTTATCCGTTAAACAAAAAGAACACAAGAGAAATGAAAAAAGCGTAAAATTATGCAGAGAATATACACACAACAACTTCTCATAATTATAAAAAACAAGGAATTGTTTTATAATTCACACCTATCTTACTTCAACTTCAGATTAATCAATCAAAAAGAAAGACCAATTAAACACCAGGACAAAACTTGGAAATATGACCTTCTTCATGGCAGTTGTAACAAACCTTTGGGGATGTTTCTTGAGCTTCTTGGTCGCAATCTTTAGAAATGTGACCGGTCAAACCACAGTTATAACATTTTGGACCTGAGGCATGACAGTCCTTTGCAAAATGGTTAGCACCACCACATTTGTAACAGGAAAGAGAAGCATTTGAGTGGCAATCTTTTGAAATGTGGCCAAATTTGTTACAAGTGTAACATTTTTGGTTAGATTTAACAGGAGATGAGCATTCCGATTGAACATGGCCGATTTGCTTACAGTTGTAACATTGTTTTTGAACTGTTTGCTTTGGCAGAGGACAATCCTTTGATTCATGGTTTGGTTGTTTACAATTGTAGCATAATCTTTCTGCTTGATCACAGTCTTCAGCTTTGTGACCGGATAAACCGCACTTGTAACAGGTTCTTGGATAATGAGATAGCATTGTGTTGGATTATTTATAGCGTATTGCAATGGAAAATTGAAAAAAAAGCCAGCAGAAATAATAGCAACACCAGCCTTTTGCCATTCTCCAAATTGACTCTGCGTCAGCGAAAAAAAATTTTCACTTCCCGAAAAAACCCTGCACACGATTCCCAAAACAGCAGTTCAGCCGAAAATATTGGCAAGCAAACTGTCGTCGTCGTCGTCGTCGTCGTCGTCGCTGCCGTCGGTACAGTCTTTTTCTTCGTCTTTGGCAGCATCGGAAACATCAAAACCAGTATCTTCTTGGGTCCCCTCTTGAAGCAGGGGCACAGTATCGGTGACAAACAAACCAAAGTCGTTAGTTTCCTCCATCTCGTCGTAGGCAGCATCCAGATCTGGTAACTTCCCATGCTTGAGAAGAACACGGGCAATGATTTCGGGCGCAAGAACGTATTGGGTGAAAGGTCTTACCCCCCAAAACTGTATCACCCTGCTGAAGCGTTGCTTATCCTTGATTAATACGTTAAGTTGCTGATCATTCTCAATTGATTTTGCAATCTGGAATCCACGTACCGAGCCAATGTAACCGTAGTACTTGTTTTTGGGAAGGTTCATCAACTCATCGCCTCGAATTGACATGAACGTGGAGCTCTGCTGCAGTTTCTTGGCTTCATTATAAAAGTACGACCCTGTTTCCCCTTTGAGAATTGCAATGACTAGGTCCCTATGTGAATCCACAATCTGAGAAATATCCGCTTGCGACGCAATTATGTGTGCACTAATGTAGCTGGACTGTGAGGCTTTTTTATATTTCTCCTCGACAGCATCGTGTTTTTTCTTGTTGAATGCCAAAGATTGGATGCTAGTGGTTGTAGCGGAATTGCCGTCACCGGGTAGGCCTGAGGATAGGGACAGAGGCAGGCTCTGGTCGGCAGCACCTTGCTGTCTATGCCGCTGTTGAAATACGTCGACCGACTCGTCCAGCAGGGTGTCTTCCAAATCACGCGCATGTGAGGTCTGTTGATGGTGCTGTTGCTGTTGGTGGCGACGATAGACGTTAAGCTGGTGGTGAAGCGACGCCGATCGACTGTGAACGCGTTCAACGCTAAATTCGCTCATCGCCGCGTCGTCGGCGTGCAACAGCGTCGCTTCCACTGTCGGGCAGTGTATGTACGCGTTCCTCTTTGAGCGTTTAGCATTCTTACCTTGATTGGGGCTATATTCTGTGTCGTTGAGGCTCACGTTCAACGAGTTGTGTACCTGGCGGCCTGCTGGAACCATGCTTCTCTTCTTGCTCTGCTTGGTGGCCGTGCTCTGTGAGTGAGGAAGAAGTGTAGTCGTGTTGGCGCTCACTGAGCATGTTTTCTTGGGTGACACATTTCGAGGTGGTGTAATCGTACAGTCTCTGTTTGTCTGCCTGTTCTGCCGGTTTTGCTGCTGCTGCTGCCTTGGTGGCGAAAGACTGTGCAATGGCTTATCTAGAAAAGATCTGTTCCTGCTCATTCTCTTGGAGAAGTAGTGAAAATGGTTGCCATGTAAATTGTATGTGTATGTGAGTGAGTGTGAGTGTGAGTGTGAGTGTGAGGGTGTAGCAGTAAAACAGTATGGTATACTAGAAAAGAAGAGTGCGTGGGAATGACCGAGCGGAGGGATTTAAAGAAACAAACGCCTATGCTTTGTAGGATTGAGAGCTTGAGAAGGCGTTATTAATCAAGGCATGTCCGGTAATACTGCTGTTGAAAGCAAGTTGAAAAAATCTCTTGCTCGTTTCAGAGAAAGAATCAACAACGGGTCGTATTATGAAGCACAACAGACGATCAGATCAATTACCAACAGATATGTATTTTCAAAAAACTATGAAGCTGCTGTATCGTTATTGTATCAAAGCGCAATGATTTTGCTAGAAAGTAAACAATATGATGAAGCTGCAGATTTGTATTTTTATATGCTTGAAGTATTTCAAGACGAAGATAAAAATATTGATGATTTTGAAAGGAGTGATGTGTCAAAATTATTGAATATTATATCAATATTCCCTGATGACGATGCAAACCTTTTCAATATTTCTAAAACAACATGGAAATTCATCAACAATAAAACTGGTTCAAATCTTGGCCTACCAAAAATCAATTTCTTGCTGGGTACAAAGTTGTTAAATAGTAATAATCCTGCTCAAGTTGGGCTAAGTGAAAAATACCTTTTCTTATCGGATGATGAAAGGGCGTTAAACTCGATTGTTGAATTAGAATATCATACATATCTTCAAAATCAAGAACCCAATTTCAACTTTGGGTTTTGTTTAGCAAGGGTTGTTTTACCATACATTGCAATCAAGAATATTAAATTTGCTGAAATTGCACTAGATAGAATGCTCGCAAATTATGATGTTACAGCTGCAACAGATGTTAATGGCATGAAAATATATAATAGTGCCGATGTTGATGACAGCGAAAGTGATGGTGATGATAATAACAGATTAATCAATTTTGTACAGCTGCTCCTGGAATTGACCAAAAGAGGGGCCTCCGCTGAAGACGGTAATATTTTTTCACTCATTATGAAAAGGTATCAAACTACGTTGAAGAAATACAACGGATTGTTTGAAAGAGTTAATGAAATTGCCGTCATTTATTACAATATCTCCTTCATTCAGAAAAAATCTAATTTGCTACAAGATATGATGGGTAGTTTCCTTGGCTCAAGTAAATGATAGTCGTATCTAGTTCTATGTATTTATAGCAAGTTTATTAAGTAAGATATAAACAATTATAGAATAGAATACAGCAAACTGTAATGATTCAATGAGTAAAGAGGATGACCAAGTGTAAAAAAACTTATCTTAAACGTCTTGCTTCTCTTTCTGATTCCATTAAACATAAAATGTCGTTTTCTCTGACTGGACCCTTGACGTTTCTGACAATAGTTCTTGAAGTGTCATCTAAGAATTCAACTCTGACTTGGGTAACACCACCTCTGGAACCGGTTCTACCGAGAACCTTGATAACTTTTGCTAAAGTAACTGGAGTTTTAGAATCCTATACAAAAGTTAGTATTTGTCCAATGTTGGGAGAAGAGGCAACTGAAGCAAAACTCTCACTGCCATTCTATTCCGTTCAATTATATTCTCTGCTGGTAGAGTTCGATGTAGTTGTGCAATACATACCATTGTGCTTGTGTGAATATACGATATCTAAAGAAACCACATTTCTTCCTTCCATCCATCAGCAGCAGAAGAACTGAAACGGTGAAAAACTCTGCTCCTCCACCACAGCGCGGTTTGTGCGTCGCTGTGCGTGGAACTGGCCTGCGCCGGGTAACCGCAGAGGGCTGCGGCATGAACTTGAACGCGATTGGAATTGAGATGAGCACCTATTCAAGAGGGCAAGGGCTGGGAACAACATTCCAAGTGGCGATTGGAGGAGCAAGAAGAATAGCAATCAGACATGTCGGGTACCAAAAAGGTTGTTGTGCTTGGAGGCACCGGGTTCTTGGGCAGGCGTATTTGCGAAAATGCAGTCAGCAGGGGCTACAAAGTGGTCTCCGTGACGGGCTCGGGCAGACATCCGAAGCCATATCCCGGAGAGAACGCCAAGTGGATGGACAGTGTACAATGGAAACAGGGAAGTGTCTTCTATCCGGAGACATATGCAGAACATTTTAAGGATGCCACGGCGGTGGTGCATTCTATTGGACTACTCTTGGAGAATGATTCGTACAAGAAGGTGGTTGGCTCGAATGCCAGCGACGGAGTATTGGGATTGGTTGGGGGCCTATTCCAGACCAAGAACCCAATGTCGAGAAAACCTGACGTCACCGGACCCGTGGTGATCGACAAGACGTACAAGAGATACAATACAGAGAGTGCAATTGTTGCCGCTGAGACGCTTATCAAGGTGAATCAGCAAAGGCCTGCCTTTGCTTACATTTCGGCAGACCGTGGGTTTCCAGGTCTTCCTTCTGGATACATTCAAAGCAAGCGTGCTGCAGAGTATGGGTTGTGCCAACTACAACCGGGGATCCGTCCGATTTTGATGAGGCCTGGGTTCATGTATGATCCGGCAGATAAGAGCCCATTTCGGAACACGCTGAAACAAGCGCTGAACGTGCTGCAAGGCGTCAACGGGGCATTGTTTCACTCATTGGACAGCATTGCCCGTCCACCGGTGTCTACAAAAGTGGTGGCACAGTGGTGCATGGACAGGATCGACGCTCCAGACTTCAGTGGTCCCGTGCTTCTTGATGAAATGATTAATAAGTAGTCCGGTGTATGCATGTATTCATCTGTAACCAGTAACAATCAAACCCGCATCGTTATCTTTTTTCTCTATTCAGGCTCCTCATTTCCCTCTGTCTGCACTGCAAACATGGAATACGTTTCGAGATGGATAATCTATGGCAGCAAGATGACCAGCAACGGGAACCCGGCCAGAGACCACCTAGCAAACGAACGAACAGCTTTGGCATACATCAGAACGTGCCTCAACATGGTCATCTACGGTCTCATACTGCTACAGCTGGCCAAATACATCATAGTCGATCCCGTCACAAGCCTGCTTCTCGTAAACCCTGTCTCTCCACACCAGGCAGATGTCTTTACCTCTACTGCAGTTGCCATGCTGCACCAGGTGCATGTTTTGAGCAAACCCCTTGGCGGCTTGGTGCTCTCTTTGGCCCTGGTTACATTGCTCTTTGGCGCCCTACGGTATCTGCGGACATTCCAGCTGCTCTTCTCTAGTTCCGACCGCTTCGAAAGCGGACTACTCTTCTCCTTGGTTCTTTTCCTGGGCATCCTGGCCATCAGTGTTCTGTCTTTCGTCTACACCTACCGACTGTAGGTAGAGAGTGCAACATGCGGATCACGTGCGCGCTAAAAGGGCTTTGCGCATCATCTTACCAACCCTCGCGCAAACCCCAAAATTCGCACCAAATCCCAAGTCCCAAGTCCGCAGCGCTCCTGTGTGCACAAAGAAAAGACCGTTCTTTGATGTGTAGCAACTGAAACTCAGATTCGCCTTCATTTGTTATAAACCAGACTACACATCAAACTACACATCATGGTATGTACATGGTACACACGAAACAGTGAAGCTTCATTGGTGCTTAGAATTTGCCACCGTTTATTAGCTGAATACTAACTTTAATTCTTTATTTATTTGATTACAGGGTAAAGTTCACGGTTCCCTTGCCAGAGCAGGTAAAGTCAAGTCATCCACTCCAAAGGTTGAAAAAACTGAAAAGCCAAAGAAACCAAAGGGTAGAGCTTACAAGAGATTACAGTACACCAAGAGATTCGTCAACGCTGCCGTCACTCCAGGTGGTAAGAGAAAAATGAACTCCAATGCTAAATAAGCATGCAAGGCAAAACTATCATTTTTACATATATAAACCAATTTATAGTTAGTTAATCAATCACTTGTCAACCAATTTTTCATTTGCTCAACGAATCAAACTATCGACCAGTCATCAATTTTTCAAATTGTACTATTTTACACCCTTATAATTTACACAAACTAATGTAACAAGCCTCTCGCGTAGTCGTGTGCTTCCATCGTCTCCACGTGTATCTTAACATCAGCAACACTACTCTCCACACACGCTATACTCACCAAATCTCGTAAATACTTCCCCGCATATACATTGTTGGTCCTCTTGAAAAGTTTCCCGTCATACCCTTCGTATTGATGGTATATGTTCGGTATAACACCCTGAACCATTATTCCGTTGACCAAATCGTTAACCCGCTTCAAGTACCGGTATATTCCATCGCATTTCACAAATTGGTCCTTCGGAGCTGGAAACTCATTCCCCTCACAGAGAAACATCAATGTTCGGGTAAAATGATATATGGTGAAAGGCGGCGATTCAACAAACCTGTTCCCCAATAACTTCTCCACCTTTCTAACCCAATCCTCAATTCTTTCCCCCAAATGCCAATGGCCACTGTCTGCACCATATAGCTGGTATACAATCCGTCTAAGTAACTTGCACAATTCGGGTACGTACACTTTCCATGTTTCTGGATGATTTTCAGGCACAAAAGTTTTATCTTGTTCAACCGTTTCCACAAAGCGTCGAATCTTTTCATCGAGCATAAGTCTTATATGCGTTTCATAAAAGGCCCTATCCATAGGCTCGTCGATTATCTTTTCCGTCTCTGCCTCCTCCATTATTACATTGATTCCATTTATGTCCTCTGTGAGAAAATCAGATAAATAAAATTTCTTATTCAAACAAAAATCAATAAATCATTTTAATTACTCCCTCTATTTAGCGAGGGCAGAAAAAAAAATAAAAAATAAAAATAAAAAAAAGAAACGAAACATCTACATCAACATCAACATCAACATCAACATCAATATTGTCACATTTATCGTAAACTTCACCTGACTAACTAACTAATAAATACATTACTATACACTATCTATTCTGTACTGCTCTCTCTCGATGGACTGTAAGCCATAGTAGATTTCCTGTATCCGTTGTAACTGCGAAACTTATTCTTGTTATACGCATTCATCGAGTGTCTTGGGGATCTTGGATTTTTTGGGGACATCGGGCTGTTCTTTAGTAACATATTACCGTTACTTTCCCCGTTATTGATCATTCTTGAAGATCTCCTTCTTGGTTTGTTTGTTTGTCTTAATAAATCAAATCCAAACATATTCTCATTATCCTCAAGCTCAGAACTAGATTCAATTATCAAAGGTCCACCTAAAGAATTCGCATCTTTGGACAAATCTCTTGCTAATTTTAATGGTTCAACTACTCCATGGATAGAGTTCTTACGACACTTTTTACCCCTGGTATTATTGATATATCTTGGAGACAATAATTGATCATTCGCACTTGGTGAGTTAACATCAGCTAAAAGCGTTCTGAATGATGCTGTTGATTCAAACTGCAGAGTTGAATCTAATCTTGGAGAGTTAATATCAAGTTCCAATCCCCATGTATTCCTTTCCGTATTGTTTGTTGTTGTCGTCGTAACTGTCGATTTAGTATCAACAGAACTGTTATACTTATGTCCTATTTCTTTACCGTCTTTGGTGAAAAACGAATCTAAGGTCTCTAAAGTTGCTAACATGTTACTCAAAGAGTCTTTATCTGTAACTGACGCAATATCACTAATAAACTGTTCTTGTTGCTGATGATGCCTATTCACTTGCTTTTGTAGTTCTGGTGGCAATGGATTATACTCAACATATTTTGACTCGTTGGAAAAATATGGCGAATCGGATAACTGCAATGATTTATTACTCTCTTTTTTGACAAGCTCACAATTATCGGCATCTTCAACACTTTCTTCAATTGATTCAACACATGTTGAATAAACCGCATGAATGTTATTTCTCGTAACAGCAGTCCTAACTGATGGCATAGGTATTGACCATCCACTTTCCTCCGGAATACCAAATAGGGTAACAATTTTCTCATAGTCTTTCTTCGACCCAGGTTCCCCTGATGACATCATAAGGTAATGCTTATCAAATGGGGAAGCAGAAATTGCAGCAGCTTCATCTAAAACTTCTAATGCTTGATCGACGTAATCTGTTAACAGTAACCGAAGTAACGGTCCAATTAAATCCGCTCCCAACCCAACAAACTCGTCGCTAGTTAAGTCAACGACTCTAAAGACATGTTTTAATAGATCCATAATCTCCAGTTTAATCCATCCAATCTTATTAAATAGTAGTCCTAAAAGGAAGATCAGCATCTCTGCTGCATATTTCGGGAAAAAGTATCTTTTTAGCACATTTACAATTTGGTTCAGAAAGTCTTCCTTATTCCTGAATCTCCTTTTAACTAATGATTCAATAATCCGTGATAAACCAACAATCTCGTTTCTATCTGCCATCTCACTCAAATAATTACCAGCATTTACAATATCTTCATTAAACCTTTTAGTCGTATGAGCATGTAAAAATCTTGGCATGTTTGCTAACAACGTTAACAAAACTCGGTATTTACCATCACCTATAATTTGACTATTTTCTAACTGACTTAATTTGTTAATTATCTTTAATGTTGGCTCGTATGCATTCGATGATCTTAACCCAACCATTATAATCTTTTGTAACCCTTCAAATGTACCTTCCCATTTTGGTGGAAATGTTGCACTCAAACAATTAACCGTATCTGGTGAATTGAAGTCAATTTTAGAAATAAATTTAGAAAGTGTAGATAAAACTTCTATGAACTCTTGCTCGTGGATTGTTGTTAAGGAAGCAACTGAAGACCAAAACAGTTGTGGAAATGCAATTAACTGTTCACTGTATAATTCTGCAGTAATTGCATTTAGGGTCATTAATATTTGCATTGAAAATCCTTGAATACCACTGCTTTCGTCTGAAATTGTATTCGTTAAACACGATAGCATGTCTCTTAGCATTGACTGATCTAAAAAGGAGATTAAACAACGAAACACTTGAAAGGATCTTGATGCAACATGCATAACTTTACATGTAGTAGCCCAATGTATTGCCATTATACTCCACTCTTTTTGAAGCGTTGGAATTTTAGTTTCAAAAACTGATATTATATTTCTAACCAAAGTATCCATACTGTCCGGAACTCTCCCGCTATTTTTAGTTAACGTCAAATCATTATACGACCACAGGTTTTTAGAATAGTCAGATGTTCGCAATGAACTTACAACTTTTTGCCCAACTTCGCCGCTAGCATCTCCATACTCATGAATCAAATGAATAATTATTGCAGCTGCCTGGTCTTGAACAATAAAAAGTTGATGATCTAACAAACAAATAGAAATATGTAATAACAATGGCAGATTTTCCTCAATTTTATCATTTGGTACCAGAATCAAATCAGCAAGAAAAATAATGGACAACTCACATAATGAGAATGCAGGAATGGTAGTCGATGAGTTTTTTTGGATTAAATTTGACAACTTTGCAACATACGGTAACCCTGGAAATGATTGTTTTTCAATCTCGGAAATTAAAATCTGACTAACTGCAGGTTCAAATGGCACTATCGATTTGGGATCCATATTAGAAACTAACGATTCAATTAAATTAAAGTTACATGGGATGGTTGATAATGACACAACGACTTGTCTTGAACATTCAATAAATGCCAAATTTTTTAAAGCCAATGAGTTGGTTATAATATAATGATAGATTGTCTTGACACCATCCCCCGTTGAGTCAGTACCTAATGCAACCCATAATGCCTCTAATTCATTCTGAATTTTATGGCTGTATCTCATTGTAATGTCAAAAAAATTAGATAGAACAACCAGACAACTGTCTCTATCTGGTGTATCATTATCCAGATTCAAGTCAACAGTTTGCACCCAAGGTAATAGTACAGCAACAAGATCGCGTCTTGGTCCAGAACCAACTAAATTGAACAATAATGTAAGTTCAGAGATCATTCTAAACTTTTCTTCGGGATGTGAAGTAGCAAAATACGTTGATAACTGAAATAAGGTCCTTTTATAGATAATTCTTGACCTGCAACATACACCATCAACATAGTTCACAATATTATTTGTATCGTAAAACTTTTTTTCTGTAAATTCCAACAGCGCAGCAGCAGCAGATCTAACATTATAATTGTCCGATCCTGATGAAAATAAAGCTAATGAAAGCGGAAGGTAGACTTCGTATTCAAAACTAACACCTTTGAGCAGTGCGTCTTTCAAAGTTATAAAATAGTTTCCAAGCGCTGAATCATGTGTGTAGCACTTTTTAACTATTAGTTCGAAAATTTGCTTAACGTTCCCATTGACAAGTAAAATATCCAGTAGTGCGTTCCTGGCCAATCGACTTATTTTCTCGTTGTATGTTTTGAATAAAGAATCCAGCCAATCAAAGATCGTGGGAAGATTGAATAATTCGTTGCCCTCGGAAAGAGGACATGCACACAAACAAGAAATACAACTGATAGAACTCAGCTGTAGTTGATGTTTTTGCATTTCCAATGATGCTTGCAAATTGAGTTTATCGCTTTCAGTTGAAATTACCTTTCTCATCAAACTGTAACGCTCAGCAAATGTTGTAACAGTATGTCCATAACCGGTCCACTCAACCATGAATTCCACACTCTTTTTGCGAAAATCAAAACCAAACCATTTTGTAGCTTCACCTGTGGAAACTAAATCACTCTGTAAAGTTTCAAGAGTATTGCAAAAATATTTTCTCATTCTCTGATATCTAAAATTAGTCTGCGCCTGATTTGTAGATAATATCTGCAACATACTGGATAAAGCTGTTGTTAATTTTTGCAAAATGAAATCATCAAGGTAGTTTTCATTTGCCTTAGAAAATTTGTAAACAACCTTACTTAGCACACAAAAAATCTCCTGTTTCAGTATCATGTCACTTGAATATTTGCCCTGACAAGGATTTTCCCACTTTTCAATCGACAAGTCTATACTTTGGATAAAGGTTTTGAAAATATTAACATTCATACAACTTAATCCTTCAACTAATGCATCACGCAAACGGGAATTTGAAGTTGTAAGTAACGGAACAGTCATTCTAAAAATTGATTTTGCACTGGTGATTTTTTGATGTTGTACTGTGAATAATTGCAATGATCTTTTTCTGGAATGGCTTTTTACTAGTGGGGCATAAATAGATGCTGTTGATTGGTGTGAAGAAAGTTTTAAATCAGGAATATGAAGACGTTGCTCACTAGTGCTTGTCAATGATGCACAAGCAATTTTTAAATACAACATGTAATCCCAAATGACAGCACTGTCAATACCACCTCCATTTTCAAGATTGATTCTAACAATCTGATCATAAAATTGAACAAGTCTAATGCAACTGTGAGACCTGGCAATGGCTATTTGAATGGGACATGTCCTCACTAGAGTCTCTAGAATATCCTCGAAAACTTTAAACCATAGGGCTGCATCAACACCGTGGCTACTTTCTGCCAACTTTATAACTGAGTTTTTCTTTTCGTTATGAACTAATTTGTTGTATTTCTTTAACTCGGCTTCACTGAATAGCTGCTTTTTATTCTTGGCAAGGTCCACTAAATTCATTAGGCCCAAAACTTCAATGACTCTAGTACCCGATTCAGCCGCAAATTTTGAAGGAAGTCTGCTGTGGCCCTTTTTGGAGTCCAAATCATCAGTCGATAAATGGTAAATCGCCTCATCAAACTGAGTAAGCAGTCTAAGAATTTGACAACCTAAATATCTAATCCTGAAATCGTGACTAAATAAGAAAAACAAACCGTTTCCCTCAACGTCATCAATTATAGTTGCCATGCTTTTCAGTTCCAGTGATTCAAATTTTTTAGTTTCACGAATTTCTTCTTGAACAAATCCATGATTAACATTGTACATTGTATTAGCCCTTTCTTCAGGCTCTTGTTCTTCTGTTTCGGTCAACGACTCCAACCACGATTGTAACACTTCCAAGTAAACTTCAAGTAGTTTGACATAATTATCGGACGATAAGTAGTTGGGATCAAAAGAGTTGGATGCTTTTTCGTCTAAACAAAATGCGATAGTTGCAAACGTAGTAGTAACAACGTTTGGATTTTTTTTGCAAATCAAAATCTTCAATGCATCAATACAAAATTGCGCTGTTGTCTCATTTTCATGCACACAATTTTTAACTAGCAATTCAACTATTTTCCTATATTGGGAAGGGTTCGTTATATTCACGCACCATGAAATACAGGTAATGGCTGTTGTAAATAGCTCACTATTCTTGTATGAGGCGTCTTCTGTAGCATGAAAATAGGTCAAGTGTGATATTTTTTGCTGTAAACTTGATGTGCTTGTGGCTGATAAGGGTGTTGACGGTGAAATTGCTGAATTTGAAGAAAATTCAAAAGTTTTACAACCACACTGAGCTTCCAAAAGAAATAGAACTTTTTGAAAAATGGAAGATACTTCTTCATGAACTTGAGCGTTGGATATATCATGTTCAAAAATATCACCTGCAAACATGTTACTGAACTCTAATGGATCAAGTGAATTTTGAATTATGTCGTCAGTAGGAAATGGAGGTCTTTCATTTTGCTGATGATCCCACAGAATACAACAGTATGATCTAATAGACAAAATCATTTTTTCAGTACTGGTAATTTCAAAATTGAAATTGTTAAATGAGGATTTCAAGAACGGAATGAAAACATTTTCCAGTGTAAAATTAAGCTGAGAATATGCCAAGGCTCTGAAAATCTGAACAGCAGTCTGAATCAATAATGCATCTTCCGTAAGCCAATGCTGTTTTTTTTGCACATTCAGAAAGAGAAGATCTGCAAGTACTTCCAGAGTTTTTGTCTTCAAGTTTAACGTCTCGGGGTATCTGTAAAGATAGGCCCAGGTTAATCTTGCAACGCATTTTAAAATAATAAGTTTTTC
The DNA here is from genome assembly GCA_030573035.1 of Pichia nanzhaoensis. Lineage (NCBI taxonomy): Eukaryota > Fungi > Ascomycota > Pichiomycetes > Pichiales > Pichiaceae > Pichia > Pichia nanzhaoensis. The sequence continues at coordinate 248,364 of JAJMCN010000005.1, forward strand.
AGGTGCAGAAGTTTTTGGTTTCAACCTTTTAGTAATCGAATCAATCATGTTTCTCCACTTATTTTCAAACATCTCCTTTGGAGCAACGGATAATGCAGTTACCGCTAGGGTAATTGCACTTCCCCAATATTTGGAAGTATTGAAACTTGCGATTTTGGAACTCTTTGAATAAATAACGTTTATAGCATCGATCCAAGTTGGATGGTTCACCTCTGCCGTAAGTGTCCCAGCTAATGATAACAAAAGTTGATTAATAACGTCACAGTATGATAAGTAGATATTTTCATTCTCACATTTGAAGTAAAATTTTGCCAGACTTTTAATGAAATCTGCACCTTCCTCAAATCGTTCCAATGAAACATTTGAAAACTGCAAATATCTCATACCGTGGATCAGTAAATTCAAACTTGCCTCTGAAAACTGGTTACCAGATGTAAAACCAGTGGGAAATTTTTCCAAGTCTGCAATAAAACGATCACTAACAGTCAAAAATGATTTTTCAGACATATGTCCTATCAGCTCGGATAATAAATTCCAATTTGCAGAGTGAATCAAAGAATGACTTACTAAATAAGGATCTATACTTCTCAGATAGTTGTACATAATTTCTTCAAGTCCAGTATCCTCCATCAATGTTAAGGATGGTGTTTGTTTGATTACTTCAATCAAGACTCTCCACAATATAAAAGTACTTATTGTAAATTGACGATCTGCCTGTGTAAACGTAATTTCTGCTTTTCGAACTTGCCCCTCTATTTGACTCAAAGATGTATCAGTTGAATTTGAAAACATTGAAGAATCAGTTGTGATTTTGGATCTTGATAATGTTTTTCTGTGATATGAGTGGGATTTAGTTTTGGACGTGAAATCCAAATATGTTGCCATATTTTTCTCCAGTACGGTTCTTGCCATTTCCCTTAATTCTGACTTCCCACGACGCCAGTGCATAACAGCATCTGTTACTCTTTTTGGAGTTCTTCTTGCTATGTAGCCCAAGGAAGATATTATTCGATCAAATTTGATATCAATACCTTCGGATAAAATGTCGACTATATTCGGCTCTTGGTCCAAAGGAATGTTATTTAGGCACAAGTTGAGTTTCCTCTCTGCATATTTGGTAAATTGTCTAACTATGATATTCAATGTATATGTTGGAGCATGATTTTTTGAAATATTCAAGGGGGATAGAGATTTCAGTCGATCGTTGATATAATCATTGGAAAAACTTGTCACTGAGTTTCCAACAGGAGTGTGTGGTGCAGTTGAAGAGGAGCTTCCCAATTTGAAGTTCATGTTCAGTTCGCTATTTGAGTTGTTGTTGTTGTAATCTTGATCTTGAAACTTGCTCAAACCATGCTGTGGAGCGTTTTGTTGGAATAAACCTTTAGTAAACTGTGATTGCTCTGAGATCAAGTCGAGATCAAACGTTGCTTGAGAAAAGTTGTTGATGGGGGGAGTATGTAATAGGTTTACAGATGAGTTGGTCGGCACTTCTGGAGTAGAATAAAAATGCATGCTCTCTGGGGATGTTAATTCCGGGATCTCAATCGTAGGATTCAATTGGTCTTGGGATTGACTCTGAGACTGATCTGTCAGTCGAATTTCAGGTTTGTTCTGTTCCTGAAACTGGCGTTCGACTGAATTGGAGTTTTCGTTTCCGGTGTGCATGTTCGAAGATTGAGAACCGGCACTGCCCTCCATTGCTGCTACTCTGTCGGCGGGAGTTGTGTGCTGACAGGGATGGCCTCCTTGCTGAACATGCATGCCACTCATAGGGTGCTCCTTTCAGTAACTAAATCACAGGAGCGGAAGCTTTGAAATTACGTAAGCAATACTTTAAATAAACGGATCTCTCTATTTATGTCCGCTACAGGGAACCATAGAAACACCCATCTCGAGCAAAGATGCCGGTGATGTTCGTGTCGATGAAGTGTTCTTCGTTGGGTTGAATAGTATCAGCCTTCCCAACGGACATTCCTCTGACCAGAAGCCTGCCTTTGCATTCTCCATCAGCAGAGTTGTCCGTTTTAAGCTCGACAGAATTTGCAGGAACCCCCAACAATTGCAATGAGAGATTATGCACTATACGGAAATCGTAGATGTTGGTTTTTAAAATTGGACCAATTGTGGTGTCTATGTAAACTTCGCTGATAATCCGGCTGCCCAACACGGATTTACAGAAGTTGCATACAAGGGCTGATACTGCTGGACTCACTTGGCTCGCATAAACTATTTTCAAGTTTAACGACTTTTCAATCTTACCTAAAGTGTTGAAATAGCCTAGTGAATTCAGATACTCCGAGCGTTGTAGCTTAAAACTCTGCCAAAACGTTTTCTTTGTGGAACTGCAAAGAATTTTCAAAATTTGCGTGTCAATACAAAGTATAGTTGGCCTAAAAGTGGACAACTCTTTTAGTGACTTGATCTTTGGTGGTGATACAATCTCGATTTTAGAGAGATTCGCTAGCAGCCCGCAACACAAATGAAAAAGGATGTTGGTTGGTGTATAATTTTGCTTTGTGTATGATATTAACAAGGTATCCTCTTCTGACCAAGCATTCGAGTTGGGAATCGACATTAATTTCGAGGCAATTGCGGAAACAAAATTGATTTGATAAAATTTTGTCTCGATACCGTTACTTATTATGGAATAAGGATGATTATTAACATTAGAAAAGTCAGAAGTAGGATCGTATTCGTATTCTTTAGAGGAATCAATTGGATTAATTTTAGGAATTAGTATTATATTCGACAATTCTGCTGACTTATTTTGGTTGGCTTGAATTATAACAATATTCGTGACTTCGACTTGTTCAAGATCAGCTAAACACCGCTCGGTGGTAATAATCGTATCGATTGTATTATGAGGCTTGATCTGTAAATCTTCCTTAGAGTTGTAAAACACAACACTAAAGTTATTGATGAAGAAACATGAGAGTATCACAAACAACAGCTCTGGGTTCTCGAATAGGTTGCCATAAACTCCAACAATTTTCAAACCAGTAAACTGCTCCAACTTCCGAGATACCAAATGCAAGATCTCATTTACTTGGGCAACACTGAAGGATTCGTTGCCCAACACGATCTGAGTTTGTTGCAGTGAATCCCTTCTGCCAGTTAATGCACGATACCAAATATCCTTCAAGCAACCATCTCTAATCTTGTACCCACTTCTCAAATTTAGTCCTCTAGTGACGCTAACGCCATGTGGAACATCGACGGATCTGTAAATTGCAGACTCATTCGGTTTCCTAGTTTCAGAAATTGATGTCTGATGGTTCAACACTTTTGGATCAATTTCCTTGAGTTCTCTTTTGTAATGACTGTATACAAAAAATGCACAAGTCAATGCCAGTACTATTATCACGATTATCGTCATTCCTGTTCCTCTTTTACAAACTTTTTGCCTATCGTTAACACATCAATCTTCAGACTTTGCCAGATGAGGAAAATGAGATACTGCTCGTAATCGCCATCACTCGCTCACGACCACCAAAATGTCGTGTTGAATACCTAAACAGCAACATACAGCTCCTATGCATTCGAAACTTCTTCAGAAAAGTGATGGGGCATTGGATATTTATGAGTACTGAGCTAATCCCGTTGGAAAACATTTTCATAGTTTAAAAGGGTACCCAAACAACTATTATTGTTGCTTTCGCAGTAAATTTTAAAAAAGAGGATAGTCTTTTTTATTTTAGGAACAGCTTGGAATAAAAAAGTACTGAAATTGTCTGAAAAACGCCCAAAGTAGATTATAAAGTCGTTTTAAAGTATTGATTTATACTAGGAAGCATGATATACTGTTCTTGAACTACCTAAGCTGTTTACATTCTTGCAAAGCACATGTAATTACGTAACCCGACTTAAATTCAGAGATTCCTCGGGACATTAGGGGCACCGCATTTGTTAGATACAAAAATACGTTTCTTGTTGCAACAATTCTTGAAAAAGCTATTAAATATTTTGATTGATAAACATAGTCCTTTGGCTTTAGAAAGATGAACGACGTCACCCTTGAAAGCTTCATGCCGGATCTTGTTCCTGCCGATTTCATCAACAAGATATGTAAGTTGTCAGATGAAAGAAATTCCGAATCATTTATTCATACAGATAATAATAAAGTCCACTATGCTGATCCTGTTCCATATATTGATTCATTGCGTAGTGTTCAGAATAGGCTGTCAGTATTAATGGATGAGTGTGATAGTAAAAGAGAGATTTTTGAAAAATCAACGAAAAAGAAGGAAAATGATCACTATAAGAACGTTGTAAATCAGTCCTCCAGTGCAACTGATTTGAAAAGTAAGTTTAATGATCTTGTTTCAACAGTTGAGAAATTGAATACAACTAAAATTGATCCGCTGGGACGAAAATTGAAAAAGGCCAACAACTTGAGAGAAAATTCAACAAATATTGTCTTCTTGATAAAATGTTATAACCATTTCTATATCAACAATGAACCACCGATGGATCTATTAACTAGCAGTAAACGTGCAGATACTACCGAGTCTGCGACGGTTTTATCCGAATTGCTGACACTCTCTTCAAAATTAGCAAAGGATGATACTCTTCCAAACTCAAAAAATGCATATACGCTTATTTTAGAATTTGCAACATCTTTTGAGAACGACCAGCTGAAATCTTTCAATACCTATTATCAATCAAAAAATTTTGCACGTTTACAAAATATTACGAAAACTTTGTTTGTCTATAACAATGGCATAAATATTGTTGATTTCTTTGTTAATAGTCATCCAATTTTTGTTCAAATGCAAGATAACGTAAAACAAAGTGTTGCTGAAAACTATTGGAAAAGTTTAGGCGATCCAACCTCTGTTGATTATGAACTAGACCCAATAACTTCAGACCTTCTTCAAAAAGTTAGGGATACAATTCTTTCTGAAATAGATTCAATTACCACGATTTTTCAAGATAATGCAAAAAAAGCATTAAGCTCGCTTATTTTCAAACTTGCTGATAAGATTGTCAAACCAAGACTCAAATTCTTACTAATAACCGCATACTCTCAAAGCAAGCTTTGCTATCTAAGAATTTTACATTTATTTTCGAATGGAGTGTCTCAAATGACGTTTGCCCAATTAAGATCCGTATTACTTGACAAAAACATAGATTTAGGAGCTGAACTTGACAAAGTTTACAGCTCATTATTTGGTGAATATCTTACAGATAATGTGTATTTCAAAATGGAAAAGGAAAACTTAGAGTTTTTAATTAATTTGTTAATTGGACCATTTGAAGCTGCCAATAAAGATTCAATTAAGGAAAAAAAACTTGCACTCAAAATTGAAAAAGTTAAAGAAGATGAAGAAACCACTGAAAATGATAGCGACTCCATTGATTTGGAATTCAATGATGATTGTAATCCGTATTCACAGGATTCGTCTCCTTTACCACAGGATTCTGCAAAGCTTTCTGCAAGTACAGCAAGTCATCATTTCGATTTGTATCTACCGGACACTCGTATTTTAAGAGACAAAATGAAAAATGCAAGAACATATATACCTAGCTCCCAGAAGTTTAAAAAAATATCTGGGATCTCCAATTTTATCAAGATAAATGAAAAATATTCGTTGTTTGATAGATACAAATCTTCGTCCAACCCTACAGCCAATCAAAATAGCACTCTCTTTAGCAACTCTGTACCTGAATCCATAGTTACTAGTGAGAATAAATGTATTATCTCGTTACAAGTCACTCAAAACGTTTACAAATTGGTGTTAGAGTCGTTAACAAGATCAATTGAATTGGTTCCCTCACAAATTAATATATACAGCATTGAAGTGTTCAAACTAATGATGTACAAGGTTGGTCCTTCTTACATCGCATTGGGATTAGAGTCTTTGTACGATACATATGTCTATTCCCAGTCCAAGAGTAAAGGTGTATTTAGTCGTACTGAAAATAAGAACGTTGATCTGAGCTTTTTATCACAATTCTATTACATTTTTGTTCAGCTATACTTACTTTCCACTGTTGTTAAAAAGTCTTTTTATCCGCTAGTTTCAAGTGAATATGATTTGGGCTTTATGAGCCATTCTTTTAATGCCTTTTTGCAAGATGTTGAAATTGGAGTTAACATAATAATGCAAGATTTGTTTGCTATTATAAAAGATCAAATAAATGTTCTTTTGTCGAAGCAACCGGCTAATGATTATGCTATTATAAGTGAGTCTGATAGAACAACAACCTGTGAAACATTGGCAGTACTTTTGGAAGATGTTCTAAGTAGCGCATTAAATGAACTCAAGTTTGATTCGATACTAAAAATCAAATTCATTAGTAAAGTATCACACTACTTTTTGTCCTCTGTAATTATCCATTTGAGTCATTTAAAAGTCACCATGAATGGATTTACTGTTCTCACGCACGACCTTGCACAGTATGTATTGGTTTTCAACAACATCAAGATAAATGATACCTATCCTGAAAATAAAGATAATGAGAATGCCAATATTGGCGATAAAACAATATCAAGTAAGTGGGAAAAAGAAGAGCTTGACCAAATTCAAACTGCTTTCAAAGTTTTGAATGAATTACCTGGTCTATACACATGTCAACCAGAATCACTCAACGAATTTTGTAGTGAAGGTAAATTGAATGAGTTGAAAAAATCTGTTTTGAAAAATTTCGTTTCCAACAGAGAGGATTTCCAGCAATGGTTCCTCACCAATATTTAGGAATATACATGCAAGTTATTTAGCCTATAAATCTACTAATTTTTTCCAAACTCTTGTAATTTTTTATATATTAAAGTAAGCTGGTTTCCAGCATTTTTAGTTAGCAAATCTTTAATTTCACCTTGGAAAAATGATGCTGAATCATTTTTCATTGCAGCACTTCGAAATTCCTTCTTGTCTGTGCTTTCCTGAAATTTCAATATTACTTCAGGTGAAATTGTATAATTCTGAAGTAAACACTTTGTTAAGCAATCGAGAGAAAGCAGTACCCTGGCCATGGTTAAATACTTGAATTTTTCTTCTTCTTCGTCATCAAGCATTTCCACTAACAATTCAAACTGATCTCCAAATAAATTCTCTTCCCTCAAAATAACTTTTTCAATTGAATTAATCATGGTAAGTATTTCCAATTTGGAATTAAATTCAATTTCATTAATGTTGATACATAAAAAAATAATTTGATTCTGAAAGTTCACCAACTCGGGCTTGGACATTTTTTGACATTTGTATATGCTAATATTAGCAAATACTCTCAAAATTGAATGCATTAGTTTTTCAACTCTTTGTCTACTTCCTCGTTCTCTGACAATCTTGAAAAAAACCTTCAAAAAATTCTTACAATTGGACAACTCAGAAGGCTGGTATATCTTTGTCACATATGCCACTGTAATTTTGAAAGCTTCAGAATAGGTTGACTCAACCAACGTTTCGAACTTTTCAAACAAGAATCTGTGCAGTTCAAGAGCGATATGTTTTATGTAACCGGACCTAGCACACTCTAAGGCGACAATAGTAGGGAAACAAATCTTTGGATTGGAAAACCCAAACTTAGCAATCATTTTCAGGAAATTGATGGAATTCATAGCAATCTCCCCATCCTTTTCCAAGCAAATATTTAAAATATCAGGTAAATATTTTTGCACAAGTGTTGAACAAATACCATCGTTAACGTATTCTAAAGAATACCCGTGAAAAATAGCAATGTCGAGCTTGACTGAAGTAGATCTTTTAACATCTAATCCATTTTTCTTGATCATTTGAGCTTCTTCATTTTCCAAGAACGTCAAAAATGAGCCTATCACAATATTGGTAATGCTCAAATCTTTCTTTTTGAAGGAAGACTCTATTAATTTCGATACAGGAACACTAAAAAATAATTTTGGATGTGAAATACAGATACTAAGTGAATTTTTTATTGCAATTTTTCTTAATGACTTATTGATTGAAGAATCACAAAATTTGAGTGTATACTTCAGTAAAAAAACCGGAATTGGCTCGTTTGGTTGTAAGCCCAGTTTAGCTGTAATGAATATGTTTCTGTCTCTTTCAAAATCACAGTAACGACCAAAACTACCAACCAAGCATATCAATCTTTGAGATGCAGAATTTGGTTTGAAACTACGTACGGAAACCTGCAATTCTTTTATGTACTTTAAAAGAAGTCCCAACGAGGAAACACAGGCTTTTGAAACACCGGTTGTGTCATTATCGAGCAAGAACAATTTCCAAATACATTGAATTGCATGGTCTAACTCCTTTGAGTTGAATTTGGTCAATCGTTTCATTAACGATGTTTTACATGTTTGAGTAAAGTTTTTATTGAATGATTTATGGTGATCAAGAGCCATATTTAAAATCTCCAAAGCATGCAAGCATACATTACTCATATAATAATCGCTTATAAGGTATGGCTGAATTGTAATAAGCTGATCTTGAGAAATTAAACTGTTATCACATTTAATAAACGTTGATAATACCCCCATAACTGATTCCGCAGAGACTTGCACAGCTTGGGTTGAATCGCCTAGCAAATCAGTGATAAGCTCCAACATTGCATCAACCAAGCTAGTCAACGAACTTTTCAACTCAGTTTCAATGTTTTTATTGAATTCACTTGAATAAATAATTTTTTCACTGAAAAAGCGTTCAAATAGTCCCCAAGTGTTTGTTCCAAATGAATAAATGCCACATAAAACAAAAATACAATCATCTGCTTTATTTTGAAGTGATACAGGATCTGTGTCAATTGTATCAATAACATGGTGTCCTAGATCAAGGAATACTAAATCACACAACGCACAACAAGCCAGGTGAATAGTTCTATCTTCTTCATCATCCAACTGACTTAGTAAAGCTTGGCACAATCTAGCTTTTATTTTGATTTCGTTTGTGTTCAAAAACATGAATCGAATGAGAGCAATTGACTTTTTTTTCACATTGATACTAGGATCAGAAACTTTTTGTGCAATAATATCATAATATTCTGAAATGTATTCTGGTTTGGATTCAAGAACTTTAGATAATAAATCTAGCACTGCGTCAATAACAGTAGCATATGATTCAGCTAACCTGAATTTTATCATGCTTCTTAAATTTTTGTCATGCAACAGCTCAGGTTCTCGGCTAATTAGTAAAGTAAGATTTTTGATAGCTAACGTCCTTGATTTTGCTTTTGGGTTGTTTAAAGAAGCCAAGATAAATTTAAGAATATCACTGTAGCGATAAACGAGCTCCTGTGATCCAAGTATTTTTTTGTATATGTCTTTAATTTGCGTGTCTGTAATAGCCGTCGTATCCACAAGGCGTTTACCCTGAGATGATAACTTCATGATTTTGGCCATAGTATCATCAACCGCTTTAAGTAACGCTTTTTTGGATTGTAAGTTGGCTCCCAGTAACGGATTTTTGTTTGAAGATATCACTGAATGCAATTCAGCCTCCAATGTTTTCAAGCGTGCAAGAAAATTCAATGAGATATAACCAAATATGTCTGTATTGTGTACTTTTTTTTTTTCAGATTTCATGTATGATAGAACTAGCAAATAGTCATTAGTGATACTTTGAAACGAGGATAGTTCAGTATTTGAATCAAGTGATACGATGTCATCTCTCAAGTTTAGAATTGCTGATCCAATTGTACCAATTATTTCAAATAACAGTGCGTGTCCACTCGTCATTGAATATTCAGTAGAATTACAGATATTTAGGGCTGTTGTCAAAACCAAGTTCAAAAATGTGGAGCAGCCTGGAAACTCAGGTAATTCAAGCATTGCTAGAATATCTGTAAAAATATTCTCTGTAATTTTTCTCAGCGTTGGATTGCACAGTGAAACTATCTTTCCTAAAAACAAAGAAACAAAGTCAGCTGTTGTTTTTGTAGCCATGGTTCTTTGATATTGAATAGACTCCCAGAAATTATCATTCAATTCTTGTAGCCGTAACTTTTTAGCTTTTGTCGAATGATCTAAAGATAAGAGTTCCCATTGTGAAAAATCAAAATCATTTCCATATTTATTATGACATTGCACAAGGCTAATAATTAAAAATGAAACTAGCTGAACTGAAATTCCACATTCCAATTTGAGAGTTTTAGCTCTAGATCGTAACGGATTTAAAGTATTAATATTTTCGACAACTTCATTGAAAATAAAAATTCGTTGATCCTCGTACTTCAAGTAAATAGCAATGATACCTTTAGAAAACTCCAGTCTTAACTTTTCTAAAGAGGTATTCAAGTTGATTCTTTCCTTTGTAAATAAGATGTCAATGAATATTATATCAAAGGCAATATACTCAAATCGTGTTATTGCAGATTCATCAAGAATCATTTGACTTATGTTGATGTGCAAAGTCGCCAACATTGTTGAAAAATGTTTGATTGTGGGAATAAAGAAGTCTGGAAGTTCAACAAATTTTTCCCGTCTAAAAAGTGATTTCATAACTCCACCAAAGATACAAATAAAGTCAATGACACACGAGTATCCTTGTTCGGCTATGCTAATTTTATTTGTAATTTTATTAGAATATAAAAGAATAATAATGGAGCAACAATTCATGACTGTTTCAGCAAAACGTTGATGCTCATTAAAATTATGCAAAGCTTCTGATTCAAAAAGGGCTTCCCATTCGATAGAAAATGATTCTTTAATCGTATTAATACAAAACCCAAATAAAACTGAGTATGTTTCCAGTTCAAGTTGAAAGTATGTATTAGTTAAAACAAGTTCACTAAATTTTGACTTTAGAGAACCCACAATTTCTGGTTTTATCATGTATGTATTACTCGAAAATATAACGGTATATAACTCCCACAAATCCGAGTCTAATTTATCCCCGCCATTTTCATCCTGCTGAAGCCGTAAAATTAATCGGGTAAATTCATCCTTTACAAGGTTATTCAAAACATTTTGTGTTACTATTGGTTCGTAAATGAAGTCGGGCCTTAATTCTGTTTTTGCCTTTTGAATTGACAATGGATTTCCAGCTGTAGTCTCAAAAATATAAGGCGTCTTTTGTTCAGTACCTAAGTTGTCTACTGTATTTACCAAAGCTCCAATTTCCTCAATCATGTCTCTTGATTTGAGGGACGGTAAAAGTAAATTCGTCTTTTTTGCCTTCAAGTTACGCTTGAAATAGTCTTTTCTATTCACAGCAACAACGTTATTCAAAAAAGAGTCAGTTTCCATATTTTCAATGTTTGATGGTGCCTGCAGACCATCAGAAGAATTGGTTTCCAAGTGTGGTTTTTCAAACTTGACAAACTTCAAGTCCGGATCTTCACCTTTCCAAATGGCTGAATTCAACATGTCTGATGAAATACCTTTTTTTATATTATCATTGATATCATCTTGAGAAAAAATGATTGACTCTGACGGTATATTTGCATCGTAAGGGACTGCAAACGGAACTGCAATCTGCTTCGGTAATAAAAAGCTCAGTGGATGAGACTGTAACGAAGTCTGGGGCGAATTTTCACACCACTCTTCACCAAAAGCCTCTCTGTTTCGTTTGGTCATAACTTTGGATTCCCTAGTTTGATCAACAATCCAAAAGCTGGATGATATAAGGATTATGAGAACAAGTCTCTGAAGAACACGAAAGGAGAAGGAGCCTCCTACATTTGCAACTGTGATGCACTCACTCACGTGATCATGTTTCTTTCATGTTTTGTCTGGCCTTTTTTAAAGGTTGTACTGCTCCATGCATGCACAATAAGATTGAGGGCGGGGCTTGTTTCGGCTTGCAGAACCATGGCAACTGAAATATATCCCAGAGGAACCAACACTGCTCAGGAAATACAAGACCTGATCAAGAAACAGTCAGAAAATGAACTCAAGTGGTACATCTCAGAGGTGATATCCACACAATTAGAGTCCATAAAAGACACACTACAACTATGCGTGAATAACTTGAACGAAGAAAACAATGTCACGTACAAACTACCACTGTCATCTCATAAATCTGAGGTCTTAAAAGGAACTGTAACAAGACAGAACTTCAAAATCTCTGAATTACATATGGTTATTAATGCGAAACATTTCAATAATGGAAAAAAGTTTGAATTTCAGTTGAAACCATCCGAAGTCATTATTGTACGGCAACTACTTGACTGTCACGATGCGATTGAAAATGCCATTTGTAACTTGGACAAGATCATGGATAATACAAAGAATGGAAACGATGCTGATCTTTTTGTAAGATATATTGAACAAGTCTGTTCTCATGTTAATCTTGCACGGAAGTCTTTATCATGTTCGGATCCTGCGTATATTTTCCCGCAAAATAGACTGAAAAGTACTTTATTTGAACCTGTTTTACCAATCACTGCAGCCTTGGACTTTTCAGTTAATGATGGTGAACTTACCGTCGATTTTAGGAGCTTATTACTGGTAGATAGGACACCTTGGAGTGTGATTATAGATAAAGAAAACCGCTTTTCATTTGCTGATATAGTACGGAAAGAAATTTCCAAACAACGTGAAATACCGATGAACAAAATAATAGCTGATCAGTATGCAAAGTATTTAGCTCAGAGAGAGAAACTTTCAGAGAAAGATCAAGAAGAATCAGGAATAGGAAACACGTTCAGGCACATATTCACTTCACATTCCGATCCATCGGTTTCAACTTTATTGAAAAATGCAAATACCTATTTGGAGCAATCGATCACCTTTATAGATGATTCAAGAAACGCCTACGTTGTACAAGTTATTGATAAATGTGAAGTGGTAACGTCAGACCCCGTTTTACTATCTGTAAGCGTTAAACTCGAAAGTTTGGACAAAACTTTGAACCGTATCAAAGAAAATATATCGAACCTTTATTACAATTAAGTCAGTTATTTAGTTTAGCTAAGTTTCCTAACCATTATTAACCATTCAAAGTTTCCAATTTCAGTTTCATAATTTCGGTTTGCTGTTGTAGTACCTGTCTTTTCTTTTTCAATCTATCCAACATAGAAACCAACAAATCACGATCTTTTTCAATCATTGGTTTGACAATTTTACGTATTTTTAATGGACGCCGTAGTACCACTCTTTCGGGCAAAACATCAAAAAGTGTTTTTGTCTCTAACGTGCATTTCAAACCATTGACATTACTTGTCTGGTTTCGAAAGGCCGCCACCGCATCCTCCAAAAACGCCAGGCTGCCTTGCAAAAGCTCTTTGGACTCGTCCAAGCCATCCATAGCCGCCAGAAGCACACACCACAGCAGAACAACATAATATAGCACGAACAGTGCCAAACTCATGCAGCGAAGCTTTTCTGCCGCAACGCCAGAATTTGATGCTGGGTTGTGTGTTTGTTGTTGTAGCTTTCTTAATGTTTGACCTGTCTTTCGTTTAGTTTGTTTCTTAAGGCACTTGCAGCCCATTGTGTAACGTACCATATACATGACTACACAGACTGAAACTCCAAATACTAAGGAGGCAACTGCTAAAAGCACATCATCAGCAGAGTTTTCCAATTCGTCGTCTTTACAATCGGCAAATGATTCTTCCACAAATAAGAGAAATGCTAATTCCGAAGCCCAAACCCTTAACATCGGAGGTCCAGTCAGCAGATCAATTGGCAAAAAATTAAACGCTGCAATGGAAGCAAAGGAAGCTAGTAAAAGATCAGAGCATCCTGCATCTTTTAGGGGTTGGAAAGAGGTGACGGGCTATGAGCACTATTATGCTCTTTCTCCACTTGATGAAATTATGGATCTTTTAACCAGAGCCACCTCTTTGGATCAATATTTGCCTGAATTTGCTTATGGCGATTGGTATCATGGTATTGCAGTTACAATTGTTGCATCATTACTCTGTAGTTTGTTGGGAAGATTCAAATTTGGTTTAGGTACTGTTTTCATGATTACGGCTGTTTCTGCCTTATATTATCGTTCTTCAATCAGAAAGTATAGGCTAAAAATAAGATTGGAATCTCAAAGAGAATTTGCAGTACATGCGATTGAAGATGATTTTGAATCTTTGGATTGGCTCAATGTTTTTTTAGATAAGTACTGGGTTTATCTTGAACCTTCAATTTCTCAACAAATAACAGAAAATGTCAACCCGCTACTAGCTACTTTGGATGAAATTCCAGCTTTTATTAAGGAGATTTGGATTCATACTTTGACCTTAGGTACTAAACCACCAAGAATTGACAAAGTTAGAACCCTTGATAGAACTGCAAATGATGTTACAGTTATGGATTGGGAAGTTTCCATGATTCCAAATGCAATGGAAGATTTAACTGAAAAGCAAATGAAGAATAAAGTCAATCAAGAAGTAATTGTTAAAATCAAAATTTTTGGTCTTACTATTCCAATTTTTGTCAGTGACATTTCATTCAAAGCAGATGCAAGAGTTAGGTTAAGAATGATGCCTAATTTTCCACATATTCAAACTATCAACGTTTCTTTAACTGGGACTCCAGATTTTGATTTTGTTGCTAAACTGGTTGGTGGTGATACTATTTTTGGATTTGAAATTTTGAATATCCCAGGTTTATATTTATTAATCAGAGAAATGGTTAAAAAGTACTTAGGCCCAATGCTTTTTATTCCTTTGTCGTTCCAGTTAAATCTGGAGCAGCTTTTAGCTGGTAACGGTGCTACTGCTGCTCTTGGTGTTTTAGAACTATATGTTAAGAATGCTTCTGAATTAAAAGGTGCTGATACTTTTAACAACACAATTGATCCATACTTTACATTCGGTTTTAATGGAAACCTGCTGAGCAAAACTAAGATTGTCAATGATACCACCGAACCAACCTATAATCAAACGCTTAGAGTTATTTTGAGTTCATCTGCAGATCCACTTGCTATTATGTTATATGACGAAAATATTTCCGATGGTAGAAAGGATAAATTGATGGGTGCAGCTTACTATGATTTGGATGAGTTGATTTCTAAAGGTGAAATTAAGAATATTTCATTACCTATTTTGAGGAATAATCATCCAGCGGGTTCTATTAATTTTGATATTAAATACATGAAATCCCTTCAAGGTTCTAAATTACCAGACGGATCATATAGCCCACCACCGGATTATAACACAGGTGTTGCGAAAATTACATTGTCAGGTGCAAGATCTTACAGCAAAGAGGAAGGAGAGAAAAAATCAATTTATGCACAAGTTTTTGTTTCTGGAGAAAAAAAGCTTGCATCCAGTGTTGCTAAAAACTCTTCATCTGCATCATGGAATTGCGGTTTTGAAGATATTATATATGATAGAGCCAAATCTACTGTTCGTATTATTTTGAGAGAAAAGTCGAAAGAAGATAAAATTATTGGCTCTACAACATTACGTTTAGTAGATATCATTGATGCTTCATTCGTGGGTAACAACTGGTTTTCAATGAATTCAGGTATTGGTGAAGTTAATATTTCTTGTAACTGGAACTCTGTTAAGATTACGGGTGTTCCCGGTGCAATCGGATACAGTGAGCCTGTTGGTATTTTAAGAGTTTACATTGAAAAAGCAGAAGACTTGATCAATTTAGAGAAGTTCGGTGTTATTGACCCATATGTCAGAGTTTTAGTAAATAGCATTCAAAGAGGTAGAACTATCACAATGGCTTCTACAACCAATCCAGCTTATTACGAGTCTATTTACATTCCAATTTCGTCTGTTAATCAAAGAGTTATCATTGAAGCAATGGATGTTGAGAGACGTACACAAGATAGGACTTTGGGTTCTTTCCAGGTTAGACTAAATGAATTTATTGATTACGATGAAGACGGAGAACCTATTGAAACAATTGGTGAAGTTTCTGAGGCAAGACTATTTCATAGCAAGAAGGGCGCCAAAGGTACTGTTTCTTATTCTTTAGCATTTTATCCCCTGTTATCGGTTTCAACGCCAACCGAAATTGAGAAGGATAAAGAAGAAGCCCGGAAGATTCAAGAAAAAATAGATGAAGAAGAGAGAAAAAAGAAGGCCAGTGGAAATAAGGAATCCAATGTTGCTAAGTCAGCTGATCTAACCATCGATTCGAAACCAAAAAAGAAATTAGAAGTTTCTGATCTAGATAAATATAATACCGGTGTTTTAGTTTTGACTATTACAGGCTCAAAGTTTTCAGCACCTGGCTACTTGCAAGTTTTCTTTGACAAGCAGGGTCATGCCACTTATGAAACTAAAATTTCTGCACAAAGTAATCTGAACTTTACGTTTGATTATTTGATTAAAGAACTCCAAAAATTTTCGTTAATTACGTTCAGGATTGCTGAGAAGCCTAATCAAAGTTATCTCAAAAAGGCATCCAAGGAGGTTACAATGTCAACCTTGGAATTGCTAAAGAATACGTATGACAAACAAACATCTTTGAAGATTTCGGACGCCAGTAATTCATTGCAGTTACGAAGCAAGTTTTTACCTGCGCTAATGTCATCATTACCAGAAGCAGATTCTGTTGGTAACTCAGGTACTTTGACAGTTGAACTCCTGAATGCGAACAATTTGTTGGCGAAAGATTCAAACGGTAAATCTGATCCGTTTGTCAAGGTGTATTTGAATGGGAAAGAATTTTACAAGACTAAAACTAAAAAGAAGACATTGGATCCAGAATGGAATGAACAAACTACTATCAGTATTGACTCACGTGTTCAATCAGTTTTAAGGTTCAAAGTTAGTGATTGGGATTTTGGTGTTGAACAAGATGATAAGATTGGTGAATACAAATTTGCACTCGAAAAGCTTGACCCGTTTGCAGACAAAATGGTTGATTACGAAATCGCTTTACTTGCTAATGATAAGTCATCAGCCGGTACCTTGTATGTTAAATTGGGTTTTAAACCAGAATACCATACATTGGTGAGTGCAGAGAAACCATTACCTAAGCCATCGAATATAGCAGTTGATGGTGCAGGTAAAGTTTTGAGTACCGGTGTCGATGGCGCAGGTAAAGTGCTAGGAACAGCAGGTAAGATTGGTGGAAAGGCACTTCATGGGGCTAGTGCCATTGGTGGTATGTTTAAGAAAAAGCATTAGGTTTATATAGTTCCTTTTTGGGGTTTTGTAGTTTGGTTTTAATGTTTCTTATATAGTTTTAGTTAATCGTCATTTCACAGTATGATGAATGCGTGCGAAAATGATCAACATGAATTGCACGACATAGACGTGATTAATAGCATCTTCAAATAACTTTAAGAGCAAATTCTCACATAACTATAATGTCTGACATTGAGCAGAAGAGTTCCGAAGATAATGTGTCGGATGAAGATTTTGGCGATTTTGAAGAAGTTGACGAGGAGCCGGTTCAGGTTGAAATGCATGCCCAAGAGCCCGTTCCAAGCATACGATTGTATGACGGTGATTACCAGAGCAACTCATCCAATATTAACGACTTACTCTCCGAAATTTTTTCCGATACGAAATATTCGCCAAGAAAACATGACGACTCGTTTCAATTCAACGAAAGGTCAGCCAAAATATTTGATCGACTCGTTGCTGACGACGACGAGAGGCCTAGCACTATAAGCTGGAAGAGAAGTGTGATATTCAAGCAAATGATGCTCAATATGGACGTGCCTATAACGAGCATCACACACGTTCCAGAGAAAACCCCCAAATCTGCAAATACAGAGTTTAAAGACCTATATGAGTTTAAGAAAAGTTTGTCTTCGAATGTTGAGCTCGAGAAATTGCTGCAAGATGTGCCCAAATTCAAAGAACTGAATATTGAAAAGGCCAACAGTAACTACGTGGATAGACTTTCTGAAACAAACACGATAATTGCGCATGCACAGAAGTTGCTAGCTAATGGTGATACGGATTTGTTACAAGTGAGGAAAAATCTGCTTGAATTGCTTGCTTTATGGGATGAACACACCAAGGATGTCAGAGCAGACAACGAGCTATTTTCATCATATGTGGAGAATCTTATCGGAAACACACAGAAGTTTAGAAGGGTGAATAAAAGTAAAAAAACTAAATAGTTGTTTAAAGTGTTATATTGGCTCATCACCGTATTTTTTAACGTATAGACCCAAAGCTTTGATTGGAAACAAAAATTTATAATTTGGATATTCGATTGCACAGGAATGGTTAAACACACCTTCAACCTGTTCGAATTTCCATTCACCTGTTTTCCTCTGTCTGTCCAGCAACAGATCCACAGCCCTCCGCAAAACGGCCTTATCAGGGTAGTCGGCCAAAATTAAACCAATCAAAACCCATGCCGTTTGAACGACCAACGACATTGTGGTTGTAACATACGTATGTGTTTCACTGCTCTTCATGCTTTCACCCCAACCACCGTCGGGCAATTGACGAGCAACTAAGAAATCACACCCCTTTTTCACAACAATACTATTGGCATAGTTTAATTCAGTTTGCGCCAATGCTTCAAGCGCAAACATTCCGGCATATGTAAAACATATCCCCCAACATCCATACCAAGAACCATCACTTCTTTGCGACTTGATGATATAATCAGTTGCTCTTTTGATTGCGGTTTCAATATCGTCTGCACGGTATTTTGAGTATTTATTGAAATAAGCCAGTCCTAAAACTGATGAATCTGTGCATTCAACGTATGGATATTCCACCATGATATTCCCGAAAACTTCTGCTGGATTGATTAATTCCAGTAACGGAGTAGCCTTAATTTTTTCGTAAGTTGAAAAAGAACCGAATTCAAAAGAATTGACATTTTGTAAGCCCAACAAAACATCAATCGCATCGTTTAATTTTGTGATATTGTAGTGATCATGTACATCTTTGAAACTCTCTGAATTCATGACCATAGTGATTGCTTTAACAGATTCAGCAGTACAGTCTGAAACCGTGTATCCCTGTGCTTTGGTAGAAAAAGGCCAAGCACCCTTTCTTTTATCCCTGAATGAACCAGGTACGCAATCTGTACTAAATTGTGATCTTATTAGAAAGTCAAATGCTCCAACAACAACGTCATGATATTCTGGCAACTCTGCCAATCCTGCATTGAAAAAGTACTGAATAAAAAACGAACAGTCCCAGACTTGTGATCCGTTTGTGCCCATGACTGTCAGGCCTTTTGGACCCAAAAACATTACTTCCTGCATTCTTTCCATACTTTTGACGTAATCTTTACCCCTAGCACCCTGGACAGTGTACAAAACAATCGTTTGGAATGCAGCACTAACAGGAGCGATACCCAAGTGTTCGGTATTGACCAGCTCTTTTAGGATCAAGTCATATGCTTTTTTATTACAGTAATCCAACATCCACTGGGGTCTAAATTTTTCGTAGGCCACTAGAATCCAATTCAAAGTATCCAAGAGTTTAGTATGGGGATAGTATAAATCAACTCCACAAACGTTGTTTCTATTTGAACCAAAATCAATTTTGTCGAACGAACTAACGAAAATTTCACTTCTAATTTTACTTAACAATGGATCAAGTTCACACTGTATTTTAGCACTTGACAAATATCCCAATGGAATATAAATGGCTCTCGTATGGACCCACCATTTCATCGGATGGATAGGTAGCCAGTATGGCAATGCAAATAGTTCAGTAGGTGCAGGATTGACACCCTCCCATTTGTATAGATTCAGTACAGCCAACCAAGCCTTTCCCCAATGTGGGTTCCCAATTGCACCACCTAATTTGAGCAAAGTCTTACGTGCCTTCAAGCATACCGGGTGGGATTTTGGTAATCCAAGAAGCCTAAGGATCACATAGTTGATGGTTGTTCCAAAACAAGTCGACTTGTCGACCTCGTGTAACCCCCAACCCCCATCCACCGGATGCGCAGTGTTTATAAGATACCTGATTAGCTCTGTTTTTTCGTGCTGAGGAATTGGGGTGTTGGTGAAGTAGCAGCAAGCAACGTACCCAATAGTCATGAACATTGGTCCCTTGTACTGAACAGGCCAAGTTCCTGAGTTTTTGTCCTGTATGGATTCGAAAAATGTGGCGGCATTCTTTGTAGCCTCAAAAACAGTCTCTGGTGTTGGGATGACCTTTGGTGGAATGAAATCCGGTTGGTTTAGAAGGTACTTGGTGAGGTTGGATTGCGGATCCTCAGGAAGCGATGTGTCTGATAGTATATATTCCCATTTCTGTGCGCCAAGGTTGGAAATTCTCAACCTCCATCTAGAAAAGTCCGTCTTAGGGTAGCCAATGGTGTCTGAGTACTCCATTATCGCTACAAAATAGAAAAACTAGAGAATATAAGACTTGTTGATGTGTTCACTAAACGTGCCAAAACATCTGTATTTTTGGTGCATGTTTTTCTTCTCTTCGTGGCGCTTGGCCACAGCAAAAAATTGAGCCACCAATCTATAATAGTAATAAATTTTTTTTTGTTTTGAATAAAATACATAAGAAACTATATCAGAAAGAAGCGTAAAATCATGGGCAGTATTAACAGAACTTGCATAAAAAGAAACTAAGAGCTGCAATAACAAAATCCAAGGGGTATTCAAAAATAAAAGTAAAACTCAAGAACAAAAATCAAGAGGAGAAGTAAAAAGTGAAAGAAAATAAATTAAAGTTTGATAATAGTAGCCGAACCAGTAACACCGCTAAACAAAAGTGTATTGTCAACAGGAATATACCGTTTGGTTAAAATTTTGATGACTTCCTGCGCTGCGATGCCCCCTGTGATTGCAGAAATGTTATGCAATTCACTACCATCGGATCTGCTTAAATCATCAAGAATGTTGTAGAGATCAGAAGGAACTTTGTCAGTAATACCGTGAGCTTTAAAAAGGGATAGGGCAAAGGCATGTAGAGCTTTCCTGTCATCATTATAAGGAAATTTTCCAAAACGAGAAGCGTAGGTTTTGACAATACCAAAAGCTAGGTAAATCAATGAATCAGG
Source organism: Pichia nanzhaoensis (assembly GCA_030573035.1). Taxonomy (NCBI): domain Eukaryota; kingdom Fungi; phylum Ascomycota; class Pichiomycetes; order Pichiales; family Pichiaceae; genus Pichia; species Pichia nanzhaoensis. The sequence continues at coordinate 269,143 of JAJMCN010000005.1, forward strand.
AACAGCATTTTCAACAAGTTGCAGGGTATCAGCTGCCTCCTCAATTTTCGATCCAACAACATATCTCAAGTTCCTGGCGTTTCTAACAAAACTGTCAAGGTATTCGGGGTCAATATATTCTGGCCTATCATGACAAAGAAGAAAATTCCTAGCTGTCTCAGCAACAGCTGTCTTATCAGCTTCGAATTTTCTCTTATACACTTTCTTCAAACAAAGATATTCCGACGTATCTGATTCCATGTCAGGAATCACACCAGATAAAGGAAGAATGTGATTTTTCTCATAGAAAGCTCTCAAAGCATTAGACAAAATCCAGAAAATACTGCTTTGAGGATTGAGCTCAATACGTGGGTTTTTAAAAAGAGTCACAAGATTGGATGGTAAGGCGGCTGATTCTTTATGAATCAGATACGCCTTATTGTAAGCTTCGATGAGGTTAGCTTCATCTCCTGTTCTGAAAAGTTTGTTAACTATCTCCCTGATACCTTTAGTAGTAAACTTCTTGTTTGTAGAACTAAGAATTTTACCAAGAATCACGCTGTATGGAACCTTATCATATTTTTCACCATGTAAATCAAGTTGATCATAAAGCTGTGAAAGTTCAGCCCATGGACAATCGATTCTCAAATCCTCAACGTTTTCATGAGTTTCCAAAAGGTTCTGTTCTGGGATCTGAATCCTCAGATAAGAATAAAAGCCCAGAGACGAGATGAAAATGAGAGGAATTTGATTTTGCCAGCAAAGAGTAGCAAGCTGAGACAATGCGGTTGGTGAATCCATGTGTTTGTGCGACGACGCATAGACAACGCATTGGAACTTTTTCCAAAACTCAACTGGCTGGTCGTGCACCAACTGTTGGACTGGCGACATGATCGACTCGACTTTGACGTCGGGGTTAAGTTCCTGGATACGATCCGCGACAACGTCTACAAGAGGGGTTGGAGCAGAGCTGTCGACAAAAAAGTTGCTGGCGGCGTCGCGCGCGCAGACGCGGGTGTGATCGGCGACGGTAATGGAGCGCACGCCTGGCAGAACAATATTCTTGAGCAGCTCCGAAGCGGCTGCGGAGGCGTTGATAACACACACTGAAGAAGCGGCAAGTAAATTTTGACCTGCTTCATCCCAAAGTCTAATTTGTCTGTCGTATTTATCCATTGCTGGTTGAAAATGGTAAGATGGTCTTTTCACGGGGATGGTAAAGGTAACTAACAACAAACAACACCAGCGAGGGCAAAAGAAGCAAGTGTTGCTAAGCGAACAGAAAAGTTTAAATTAAAATGCGGCGACAAGAGGGCAAATTGGGACTTGAAACGTTCGGAGAGAAAAATGAAATTCAAACGGTGCGGGGCATCGCCAGGGAGTGGCGCAGGCAGAAAACGAGCAGCGGAGAAGCAAAACAGAGCCCAATATTGGGAGGGGGGAGGGGGTGGTGCTACCGGAAAAACTCCGCCGGGAGCACAGGGGAGCGGGTGCGTGACCTCGGCGGCTGGCGCCACAGGCGCGATAAGGGGCGATCAGCTGTTTTCGGCGGTTTTCGACGGGTTTCGACGGTTTCCAGCTGTTTTCACAGGGTACGCCGCCCGTTATCTGCGGTCCGGATTTTAACGAGGGCCTATATAAACAGGGGGTTTCCTCGTGGGTTGGGCCAGGGCAACGGGTGCAGAGCGGGTTGCCTTCGAGTCAGACTTCAGAGCAAGAAGCAAAACACCAAAAACACCCAAAGCAAATTAAACAGCATGTCTTCCAGATTACTTACAAGATCTTTCACCTCTTGTGCCAGAGCACTCAACAGCGGTTCTGCACATTCCGCCAACTTGAGCGCAAAAGAGCCTTACGGTTCATTCAAAACCTTTGCTGAGTACAGAGAGTTTATCATCAAGAAAGATCCTGAAACCCTCAAGGCCAGATTCAGAATTATGCTGTCAAACGGCAAACCAGAATCATGCCCAGAGGCAGAGGCTGAAAACCATACCTTTTCCGACGTCGCAAAAAAGGTCGCTTACAAAAACTAATCGAGCCGCCATATACCTGTTGTTCAATCAACTACTGTGTGCAATCTTTACTACCTTCTCACTATTTCTTATATAGTTTATCTGTATAGTCTATTAATATATTAACTTCTCAGTTAACTTTCAGCTTCGGCCTTTTACTATAAATACACGTCGTAAATCGAATTTATCAGAAGACTAATTAGCTACCACACACCCTTTCTCACACCAGGTAATAGTCCTTGCAACGCCTGCATCCTGAACTGGTATCTACACAATCTGAAATCTCTAATAACACCCTTGCCTCTACCGGAATCCACACATCTGCCCTGGAGTTGGTTTCCTCTTGTATAGTTAGGCAACGCATTAAGCTGCAACTGTGCCTCCAATCTCACCTTTTGTGGTAATGCACCGTTTCTAGCAATGAATTTTAGTGCCCTCGTTGTTACCTCGTACTGTTCAAACATCTGTCTTTTGAAATGGTCTCTCATTACTCTTGTGTTAACAAACGTGGAGGGCAAACTCACAGGCTGTGAGTACCTCTTCATTGGTTTGCTCCGGCTGGCCAGAGTTTTTGCAATGTCTTTCACCGCTGACATCCTCTCTATTCTTGCTCTATCTTTTGCTGTTCACAGCTTTTACTACCTCCCCCTTGATACTGCCTTCACTGAAAAATAGCACCTTCTTCACTGCCAACAACAACATCCTCGCTTCTATGTTCTGGGTTACGCAGCCCCGGCCGCGTCGGTTGCGTCGCGCAAACACAATCTGCGTCGATCGGCGCTTTTATTATTTTATTATTTTAGCTTCTGCTACCACTGCTGAGCTTTTAATTGCCGCCCGCCCATTGGCCAGCCGCTGCTGCTCTAGCATCATCCCGCGACTCGCAGTCCCGCTCTCCTGGTGTGTTTGCAGGTGCTCTACTACAACATGTACACTGCTAGCCACCATACCAATAACTGGTCAACAGCTCCATCTGCGTTCTCTTTCTATAAATCAAACCACACAGCATGCTTTCAAAGAGACTTTTTTCCACAACTTCCAGACAGCTCTCCAAAGCAACTGTCTCTAAATTAGGTAATGGTATCACCGTCATCACTAAACCTTCCTCCTCTGCCAAATCAGCTGTCGGTTTATACTTAAACTCAGGTTCAAGATCTGAAGATCCTTATAACTCAGGTATCTCTACTTTATTGGGTAATCTTGTTACTTCTTCCAAGGCTTCTCAGGACGCTTTAAAGAATGAAGGTGTCAAATACTATTCATCAAACCAAAAAGAAGTTACCGGTTTCTTAACAGCGGCTTACTCAACTGGTAACTCTTCAGGTGCTCTTAACTCAATCAAAAACACCATTTCACAACTTGATTCAATTGTTTCCGATTCCGTTAAATTAGCAGACCAAAAGGAAAAGTCAATTGCTGTTGTTGAAGCTTTTGAAAATTCTCCAAAGGATATGGTTATTGAACACATGATCGGTACAGCTTTCCAAGGTACCTCCCTTGCTTTACCAAAATACGGTAAAAGCGACTCTTTAGAAATCTTAGAATCTTTGGACTTGAAAAACTACCTAGCTAAAAACTTTGTTTCCTCAAATTTGGCAATTGTCTCCGTTGGTTCAGAAATTAACCATGATTCCCTTATCAAATTTGCTTCAGAATTAAACGTCCCAACAGGTGCAAAAACTCCATTCTCAACCACTTCTTTCTTAGGTTCAGATATCAGATTAAGAGATGATTCTTTACCTCAAGCTCATGCTGCAATTTCAGTTGCAACTCCAGGTTTCAAAGATACTGCTGCCTACTACACAGGTTTAGTTGCAGCTCAAATTAACGGTGAATATACAGGTGCCAATTCTCCATTCAGCCCATTTGTTGGTTCAACTTTAGCTCAATTCTTGGAAGAAAATCACTTGATTGATAATTTCGACCATTTCCAATTGGCTTACTCAGATATCGGTTTATGGGGTGGTTACTTTGCTTCCCATAATGTTGGCAACTATGATGAAACAATTCATTTTGCTTTAAAAAACTGGAACAGATTCTCAACCGGTACCGTCAATGAAATCGAATTTTCAAAGGCAAAGGCTGAATTAAAGTTAAACTTATTGAAATCCACTTGTCCAGTTTCAACTGCTGAATCTTTAGCAGCTAAGGCTTTCGCTTTAGGTTATGTTCCTTCTGAACAGGAAGTCGCAGCTAACATTGACGCAGTTACCTCTTCTTCTCTCTCTGCTTGGGCACAAAAATACTTGTATGATCAAGATATTGCCATTGCTGGTAACGGTCAAATTGAAGCTTTATTCGATTACAACAGAATTAGAAACGATATGTCCTTATTAAGATGGTAAGCTTGTTCTCGCTATCTTAATAATCAAAACCTCCCTTTATAAATGAACTTAACTTACTAAAACAACATTATTACCTATTATTACTTATGTATATCAAAACGCTTCATCTATTTATTCTTTATAAAATCAATTTAAACTAGCCTAGAACTAGATGATTATCAAAATAGTCAGTTTTTTCCTTTTGCTATTTTTTTTTTCGTATTATTCTTCTTCGCATGGAAAATCAAAAAAGTGAAAAAAAAGAAAACATCAGACTTTTTGGCGTACTCTGCTTCTTCTGACCTCTGGCACCAGCAGCTTTTCTAATAACAATGTTTGCTAGATCAAGACTTGTCACAAAACACATTGGTTTTTATGCCAAGACTGCCCGGTTTTATTCCACCGGTGGAAGCGGCGGAAGCGGCAAAACAAACCACTTTGTACCATTATCGCTCCTTGGATTATCAGCATTAGGGCTTACCTACTACAACATGCACAACACGAGCAAACCACCAACGGCAGCCATTGATCCAACTTCTTCCTCCGTACAAGGAACTCCTATTTTTCCATCTTCAGAGTACCCGGACTCGATCAATGTTATTTTTGTGTTGGGAGGACCTGGCTCGGGTAAGGGTACACAATGTGCAAAGTTAGTGTCAGACTACAAATTTGTGCATTTGAGTGCTGGTGACTTATTGCGCAAAGAAAAGAACACACCAGGAAGTGAGTTTGGTGAGCTTATTGGTCACTATATTAAAGAAGGACTGATTGTCCCACAGGAAATCACCATCAATTTGCTGAAAAATGCCATCACCGAGCAGTATGCCCTTGGACTTAGAAACTTTCTGATTGACGGATTCCCACGTAAAATGGACCAGGCGATAAGTTTCGAGAATACAGTTTCAAAGGGTAAACTGGTTCTTTACTTTGAATGCCCGGAAGAGATCATGTTGCAAAGGCTACTCAACAGGGGTAAGACATCTGGTAGGTCTGATGATAATTTAGAGAGCATTAAAAAAAGATTTGTTACATTTGTGCAAACAAGTATGCCCGTCGTAGAGTACTTTGGTGATATGGATAAAGTCGTTAAAGTTGGTTGCAACGAACCGGTCGATTCTGTATACAAACATGTCGTGGAACAGTTCAAAGAAAGAAAAATTATTTAGTTTATTCTTAATTGTACTATATTATAGTTTGGTATTTATTTGACTATACCATTCTATACCAGAATAGCTCTGCATCCACACAATATTATATACAATGATTACTAGTTCATTTAATTTCTGCCTTCACAACAATAAACCTGTCACTTTGCAATTTCGCAAATGGCGATAAGAACTTTACTTTGTCAACTATGCTCTTGGTTTTGTTGAGTGTACCAACGGCAACCAATAATCGGTAAGCTGATTCTTCGTTATCCAGAATTGAAGGAATATTAAATACTTTGCTGATAATCGGTAACAACTTTTCATGAAAGTTAACAAGCTGAAATTTGTGAATCAACACAGCATAGTTGAGTATTAGGGTGGATACAGTGATTGGCAAAAAAAGTTTATCATTTGCTAGGTTCTTGTACAAATAATCTGTAAATATGAGATCAAGAACGTCATCATCAAGCATCATCTGCTCCCCCCATCCTTTGGCTACAAAAGTATTCACCAGTATTCTAATAGTCATCATCTGAATTTTTGGAGTCGAACTTTCAGGGTTGAGCCCTGTACTAATAATAGGAAATAATTTCTCTGATGGTTTGATTTTTGTAATTGTACTTCTTAGAATGTCAAATCCAAGCAATTTTGAATCACCTTGCCATTTCTCTATTATATCTAGGGCAACACAATGAATCTTTTCGTAATCCTCACAGTTCAATAAAGTTTCAAAATTAACGTCAATTTGATTTTCTACTGGTTGCTTTGAGTCCAGGTTTTTGAACGCAGTCAAAATTTTCAGCTCATCAAGTTTCGTGAAGGACAAGTATTGGGTTTGCGGCAAGATACCAGCTTCAATTTTCTCACCAAGAACCACACCTTCAGTATTCTGCATAATAAAATCCACGATTTGCTGTAAATATGAATGTGGCAGATTATAAGAAGCTAAAAATTTCTCTGCAACGTCGTATGGGTTTTCTGTTACATTGAGGGGTAGTTTTAGTGGTGGCCTTCCGTCCTCAACATCAATATTGAAAACATAGTCGTAATAACTACCATTATAAAACTGTTTTTGTCTCGATGATGATGATCCTTCAACCATTTGTCCGATTTTAATCCACTTATTTGAGTCCCACTGGTATAAATCGAGTTGATTGACTCCAGATTTGATTATTCTAGTCTCACCTTCAATTTTTGGTTCAGATGAATTTAATGCTTCAACTCCTGGAATGGACTGTTTATTCACGTTTGACAGAGTAGATTCACTAATTGAAGAATCTTCAAGTTCTTTTTGAAACGCCAAGATCTGATTTTGCTTAGCATATCTTTCTGCATCCCTGGTAAAAATTCTAATCTGAGAATCTGATGATGCAGTTACAATGTCATCATTGTCCAATACTAAAACTTTCCAAACCGAAATACATGGTAACGTAATAATCTGAACACACTGGTTATTTCTCCAGATGCGTACACTTCTATCTTCACCACAACTAACCAAATCTCCGTTGGATAAATAATCAATTGAATAAATGAAGTTTTGATGTCCCGTCAATGTTGCTTTTAACGCAAAAGTAGTACCATCCCAAATTTTGATAGTCAAATCGTTTGAGCATGATGCAAAATCCCCATTTGGCAATACAGCCAAGTCACGAACAACATCCTCATGTGCGATAAAGCATTTGACCTGTTTATTACCTTTCCATTTTCTAATTGTTCGATCTGCACTACATGTTAGAAATTCGTTGGCAGATAAAAATTTTGCTCTCCAAACTGAATTTTCATGTCCTTTCAAATCATAAAGAATCTCTCCATTCTGATTCCAGACTTTCGCAGTAGAGTCCCATGATCCGCTGAGAATTAATTCTTCAAATGTGTCTAAAGAGCAAATATTTGCTCCATGTCCAATCAAGCAGTGCTCTCTTTCATGGTTAGTACTATCTGTGAAAATTGAAGTGATTGAGGTCATATTGATCACATTGTCGTTACCGGCACTTGCAACTAACGTCTCTGCACCTTTTCTGTAAATGGCAACTGAATTGACGAATTTCGTAGACCTGAAATTGATGACGGAGCCATCAAAATCCTTGTTATCTCCACCCAAACGATTCCATATTCTAACGGTAAAATCTCTGGAGCCAGAAACAATCATGTCTTTGCTGACGGCGGCAAGTGCCTTCACGTCCTCCTCGTGGCCATGCAATGTCGTGGATAGCCTGAACATCCTGCTCTCTGCTGTAACCCTAATGACACTTCCTGCTTCAATGTTTCATTCTACTATCTTTTGGTTTGCCTTCAGCCAGAGAACACTATTTTCTTTAAACCCCGTAAATATACGGGCTGTGCAAGTTCATGGAGCTTAGGTAAGCAGAAGGGACTTTTCACAATCAGAATGGCAAGATAACTAGAAGTTGGCCGATAATTCAAGACTTCCAAAGATTTTCTAGAAATACTCTCTATTCTGTCAAATGATCAATCACTCTGGAATTACAGTGACTTGCAGTCAAGCATACAACAATGCTGTGGTATTGATAATTGTAGCACTGCTGTATGAAAAAAACGCAGAAAATGCGGCACAACCCTGCGTGACGCGTGCTCATTTTCGTTTGGTGTAGTTTTCCGTCTGCTTCTTTCTGGTCCACTGTTTTTCGTGCAAAAGCTTCTTCTTCTCGTCTGTTTCCCCCAAGAAGCACACCGAAGCCACTTTAATCATGGTCTTTTTATCTAGAAAGTCAGTTAGATGGCTTCTAGTATCGTCCACTATTGTTGCGCTTGTTTATTTCCTGTCTGTTTCTGAGTCAACCATAAATACAAATTTTGATGCAAACAGTTTATTTACTAAATCTCATACGAGCTCTGTAGGTATACAGTACAATAAAAAGCTAATGGCTTTTGATACTCCTTTGGAAGAAGCACCTGAGTCTTTGACCTGGCCTGAACTTAAGGAGGCTTTAACTTTTGACAAAACTTTACTGGAAAATATCGAGGAGAATATTGTTGAAGAAAATATGGATTTCTTTAGAGAAGTTTATTCGAAAAGAATCACAGAACCTAAATTTTCCAAGTTAGCTTACAATGATTTTTCCGATAGTAACGGTCATAGGAAAGCTTTGCCAAAGGACGAATATCCAAGAGCGAATGCAACTCTACTTACTTTGGTGAGAAATGAAGAATTGGAGGATATTGTTTACACCTTGAGACAATTAGAAACTAATTGGAATGATAAATTTCATTATCCTTATACTTTTATCAATGATCAACCTTTTACTCAAGAGTTTAAGGATACAATCAAAAGGCATACTGTTAGCGATTGCTATTTTGAAATCATCGAACCTGAGATGTGGAATAAACCATCAAACATTGACCCTGAAATTGAGAAAGAGAAAATCGCAGCTTTATCGGAAAAAGGTGTCCAATATATTGATAAGGTTTCTTATCATAATATGTGTAGATTTAACTCAGGTTATTTCTACAAAATGGAAAGACTACAACAATTCAGGTACTATTGGAGATTTGAGCCTGCTACTGACTATTACTGTACTATTGATTACGATTTATTCAAATTCATGGAAGACAATAACAAAACCTATGGTTTCACTATCTCGTTGTATGATAACCCATTAACTGTTGAAACTTTGTGGCCAACAACTTTGAAATTTTTGGAAGAAAATCCCCAATATGCGCATCCAAATGGTGCTTTTAGATGGTTAACTGAAAATGTACAACATCCTGATTATGCTGAAATGACAGGTGGCTATTCAACTTGTCATTTTTGGTCAAATTTCGAGATTGGTGATATGGATTTCTATAGAGGTGAAGCTTACTCAAAATGGATGGATGCCTTGGATGAAGCTGGTGGATTCTATTATGAAAGATGGGGTGATGCACCTGTCCATTCGGTTGGTTTAGGTTTATTTGAAGATAGATCAAAAATTCATTGGTTCAGAGATATAGGTTACCACCATTCCCCATATAAGAATATTCCAAATTCTGATAAATGTAGGGCACCTGAGGACTCTGGCTATTTTGCTCCAGATGATGTGCACGATCAGAATTGTTTGAGTAATTGGATTCGTTTGGAAATGACCAATAAAGAACTACAAACATACTAACTTTATAATCAGTTCTACTTTGAAGCCTAAAAAGTTTACCTTTTTTTGCATTACAGATTTTTATATAGTGTTACTTTTAGCAGTATAGCCTCATTCCACCACACTATGAGTAAAAGGAAGAAAGCTTCCATAACGACCAAAGCCAAAAGCCCTACAGCAATCTTGATTATAGGTACTGTCCACAAAATCAATCCCTGTTTCAGTGATGTTTCCAAGGCATCATTTACTCAGTGCGGCCATCGACACCAAAAAGCGCTAGAAAAAATACAACTTGAGAAAAAAGATGAAAATTCGGTGCATTAATACGCATTCCCTTGTTTTAACTCCGTATATTTACTACAAAATCAATCACCAATACGATTGATGAATCGGGGGATTGGCAAACAAGAAATTATATAAAATGCCACACTACTAATAACTAAATATTTGACATAGTACCGCACTTTCAAATCAGATTCTGGCATCGGCAAAAACTTCCCAAACATGGTCTCAGCATGTTTTTTTTCGAACCAAAATTACTCAATTGGGAACGCTAAGGACACATTAGATGCACTTTTTTTTTTCTTTGCAACACTTTGTTTGTTTAGAAGGAGTGTTATTGTTCATATTTTCAGATCTCCAATAGCGTCTATTTGTCACACTAAAAATAGGAAGTGTATGGCTCTCTTTGCGTTCCTTCTTCGGAAATTTTTGACAAGAACTCCTGCCCTACATTTAACTTTTCTCATATTTGGGTACGGAGAAAAATGATAACATGCTCTAATGTGAAACAAAAAATCGTGCTTGAAACATTACAATTATTTTAATTAATTTTAATTTATTCGTGAAAGATGCCTACTAAGTCATTATAAAAGAATAGAGATTTATCTTTGATGCCAATCTTCAACATGAATAATTTACATGTCAACTTCTTTAATTGTTTCTAGTCTTTTTGGATACAACACCTTTTCACACAGGGAATTTTAATTAAGTTGGCTAGCTCAAATTAATATGTTGTTTAGAAATTTTTTAAAAACAGCATTTTTTGCTGTAACCGCCTTGGCAGATTCTACTTCATTTTCCAATTCAAGCACATCAAATGTCCAAGCTTTAGATGCTTCATTTAGTGGTCCTTCATCCATTTCAATTTCGGTCACATCGGATAACAGAATCCAAGTTGATTTCCCAACTTCAATGAATCCTTGGGCATATGCAATCGTGTCTCAAAATAATAACGATGGTACCTTTGTTTGGGATGAAAATGGAAGTTCTTTTCTAGAGTGCTCTTCAGAGTCAGTCTGTACCGAGTTTGCATCTGGTATTGATTCTTCTGCAGATACTGTTTTCCAATCAAGCTTAACTCTTGGTTCAAATCCCGATTCTGGCAAGTTTGCAAGGTTTTTATCTCCCACCATTTCTTATCCAAAGTACGGTGTTTTTCAGGTGATTTTTGATGTTATTGTTAACAATGACTCTGGTTTGACTTACCAGCAAATGCAAGCGACCCTTTACTTATTGGCACCATCTTCAACAAGTGCTTATACTTGGATCTCAACAACTATATGTCAGTATGATGATTGTTTAACAACAAGCTTCCCCGAAGCCAAGACAACTGTTTCTACAACTATTAATGGTACACCAACAACCTATGAAACTTATACCTCCATTCATCATGCAAGTGATTCAATCCAATCGTATTTAACAACATCAGTTTATACCACTAATGGTGTAGTCACCTCAGTTATAACGTATTGCCCTCTAACCGATACTGGGACGTCGACATCAACAGTTACTACAATTGTTTCTTCAATACCTTCAACTATTACAACACTTGCCACAGATTGTTCCGGATCAGTCCAAACGGCTTTATGTACAGTCGGCATCACTTATGTACCATTGGGTGGTTCGGCCATTGCTTTGACTACAACATCATGTGCAGCACCATCTGGATTGACAGGTTCTTTTGCTACTATTGCGACTGGTTCCACGTATAGCGATGAAACAACATCAACTGTTATCACGGTTTACAACGCAGTTATTCCAAGTTTTGTGTGTCCGTCATCAACCACCGCTACTTCAGCAAGCTCATCCATCTCATCCACATCATCCGTTTTATCAAATTCATTTTTATCAGCAACTTCATCTGCTTCATCTACACCAGCAACTTCGACACCCTCATACATCCCTGCAAGCTCCTCAACTTCGACCACACCGATAACTTCATCAGCCTTATCTACACCAACAACTTCATCAGCTTCAGTCACGCCAGAGAGCACATCGAAGACATCAAACGCATCCACACCAGTAAGATCATCAGCTTCAGTCACTCCAGGAAGCTCACCGAATTCCGTCACGTCAGCAACATCAGCAAGCTCATCAAACACGTCAAATACATCCACTCCAGCAAGCTCGTCAAGTTCAGTCACTTTAGAGAGCTCATCAAACACATCAAACGCATCCACACCAGTAAGATCATCAGCTTCAGTCACTCCAGGAAGCTCACCGAATTCCGTCACGTCAGCAACATCAGCAAGCTCATCAAACACGTCAAATACATCCACTCCAGCAAGCTCGTCAAGTTCAGTCACTTTAGAGAGCTCATCAAACACATCAAACGCATCCACACCAGTAAGATCATCAGCTTCAGTCACTCCAGGAAGCTCATCGACTTCAGTCACGTCAGTAAGCTCATCATATACCTCAAACGCATCCACATCAGCAACTTCATCAACTTCATCAATTTCGTCCACACCAGAAAGCTCATCAGCCTCAATCACGCCAGCACATTCATCAGCCTTATCCAAAGCAACAACTTCAGTAGCTTCAATCACCCCGACAAGCTCATATACCTCATTAACCACTTTATTATTGACTTTGTCAACCATTACGACACTTGCCACAGATTGTTTCGGATCAGCCCAGACGGCTTTATGTACATTCGGTATCACTTATGTACCATTGGGTGGTTCGGCCATTGCTTTGACTACAACATCATGTGCAGCACCATCTGGATTGACAGGTTCTTTTGCTACTATTGCGACTGGTTCCACGTATAGCGATGAAACAACATCAACTGTTATCACGGTTTACAACGCAGTTATTCCAAGTTTTGTGTGTCCGTCATCAACCACCGCTACTTCAGCAAGCTCATTCACCTCAACCACTTCAACCTCTTTAACCTTCTCGTCTGCACCATCATTATCAACAACAGAAAGCTCATTATCATCTTTTTCAGCTACTTCTTCTTTTCTCTCTTCAACCCTAGTATCTATAACAACATCATGTACAGTTGTGTCAACTTCAACAAACTGTGAATCAAGCATTTGTAGTGAAACAATCATCACCGAAACAGTTACTTTTTGCCCTCTTACTTCATCGCTAACAACTCAACCACCGTCATTGACTCCAGCTACTTTATCATCAGTTTCCATAGTTACTATTCCAACTACTTTATCATCAGCCAAATCCATTACTGAATTGACTACCAAATTATCTTCCGAAATAATACCTTTAAGTGTTTCATCATCAGCTCCGTCCGCCTTTTCATCATCCTCAATTATTACCTCATCATTTACGACTAAAATTACTACAATAACTTCAACCACTTGTGTTTCAAACACTTGTTCAATTTCAATTATCACCACAACCACCACATACTGTCCCTTGACAGAAAGCAGTGAGAATAAAGTTGCGTCGTCTGTTTTGTCGTCAACATCCTCCGTCTCATCATCCACATCATCATCCACTCCATCATTTACTCCATCATCCACTCCATCATCCACTCCATCATCGGCATCCCCTGATACTCCATCATCTACTCCATCATCCGCCTCATCATCAGCATCTTCTGACACTCCATCATTTACTCCATCATCGGCATCCTCTGACACTCCATCATTTATTCCATCATCGGCATCCCCTGATACTCCATCATCTACTCCATCATCCGCCTCATCATCAGCATCTTCTGACACTTCATCATTTACTCCATCATCGGCATCCTCTGACACTCCATCATCTACTTCATCATCTACCCCATCATCTACTCCATTATCTACTCCATCATCTACTCCATTATCCACTTCATCTTCTACTTTGTCACCAACATCATCCACCTCATCATCAGCATCCTCTGATACTCCACTATCCACTTCATCATCCACCTCATCATCAGCATCCTCTGATACTCCACTTTCCACTTCATCATCCGCCACATCATCCGCCTCATCATCAGCATCTTCTGACACTTCATCATTTACTCCATCATCGGCATCCTCTGACACTCCATCATCTACTTCATCATCTACCCCATCATCTACTCCATTATCTACTCCATCATCTACTCCATTATCCACTTCATCTTCTACTTTGTCACCAACATCATCCACCTCATCATCAGCATCCTCTGATACTCCACTATCCACTTCATCATCCACCTCATCATCAGCATCCTCTGATACTCCACTTTCCACTTCATCATCCGCCACATCATCCACTTCATCTTCCACTTCATCATCCACTCCATCCTTTGCTTTATCATTAACATCCTCCGACACTCCATCATCTTTTCTGTCATCGTCATCTTTCTTCGTTGTAGCATCCACTCCATCACTCACGTTATCTTCTGCTCCATCATCAACCAAATTCTCAACTTCCTATAGCACTATTGAGGCATTATCTAGTTTTTCAAAGTTAATTGAGATTACTTCTTCTGTTAATTCCACGATTGTTTTTAGCACAGCATCAACCGCTCAGTCAACCACGAAATCAAACAGCAGCCTTATTCAAACAACCGTTTTTATTACCACAATTTGTTCGCTTGGTTCATGTGAGGCATCTACAAAAACCACTGGCGTTACTACCGTTTCTACTGTTTCCTCCGGAATTACAACAGTTTACACTACTTACTGTCCATTAACATCGGATAAAACTAGCCCACTTTCATCAAGTTCAAGCTCGCTTACTACCGAATCAGCAAAAATACCAGAAACAACTACATTTAACATTGATTCCACGAAAACTAGTGATTCAATCTATCAATCAACTGCCGCAGCATCTTCAACAATTACAAATACAATATCAGATACTACCCAGTTAGCATCATTCAGCGACGATACACATACTACAGTTAGAACAGAAGTAGACTCGACCCAATCAAGTTTGGTCACATATCAAGCATCCAGTTCCGGCACAATTGTGGCGGGACCAACTACTGATTCCATCATTACCTATGAAGATAGCGCAAACGGTGCAGTCTCTGCTTGTCGTGGATTATTAGCAACATTGCTTTCCATTGGTTTTTTTATGTTATGAGCCGACTTAACCAGACAGACATGAGACCAAAATTCAGTTTTATACTACTTAAGTAATTTCCTTCTTTTTATTCGTTATCCTTAAATAGTTTTTTCTTGGATGTTATAATGTTATTCTGGAAACTTTAAAACATAGTTTTAGCCAATTCGAAAAAAACTTCCGATCCAAGCAATAATTATTCTGTATCCATATATTTTAGCATACAAAATAACTCGCGTGAGCGGTTGGTCCATAGCCATTGCCTGCTGATTTGTGCGGCGTCAAGATGTTTCCTCATGAAAACGAGAATTTATCCATTGGAGGCCGCAGCAGAAAGTACTGCAGCGCCGACAGGTTTTAGCTTGTTTCCAATATCCTCGGCGTTTTTTCCCGTACAAGCGGCAAAAACGTTCTGGCCCCACAAAACGTTTGCACATTAATCCAAAAATAGCATAAATAGACGTATGATCTTGATGAGTAAACCGCTTGGTACATAGAGTTCACATCTGCATGTTCCAAAAAAAATTCTGCAGTACAGGGAACTTGCCTGTAAAAGCAGAAACCCGCAATAGAAACTGCAGAAACTTGAACGCCAAATAGACGATATGCGTGTTTTGATTTTCTCCATCTTCACAGAACTTCCGCATTCGGCTGTGTTTCACTTTTTGTGACATGTATATTCTTTGGCGTCTGCCGAACAAGGGGTTTTTGTTCATTTTCTGGCAAACTCGTCCAGTTTCACTCTTGTGTATTTTTTAGCGCCAGTTCAATATAGATTTCTATTAACGAAGTTTCACCGTACCAGACATCTTTCACATCGAAATCATATAATTGTGCTTATAAATTGGTAAACAGACCAACAGTTAATATGCCTCAGGTACTTGAACACAAAGAATCGAAACTTGACCTTTTGGACAGCAGCACACTGACCTCTTTTCCACTTCCAAACATCACAACTAATCATTCTTTTGCTAAAGACAAGGAAAAACGTCTAAACTGTCAAGGATACTCTTACGATGATGTTAAAAATAGAAACAGAAATTTAACCGTTCGGTCGGGTCATTCTACAATGAAATCAACCGATATGAAATTTTATACTGGAGATCATTATGGTGAAGAAAGAATGAAATCTTTGACGTCGATAAATGATTCTATAATGTCGAAACCAATCACAATGGGATGTTCTAAAGTGACCACACCACCATCATCCCTAGATTATCAAAGTGCGTTTTATGATTACAGGCTAGTATTAGAAAAGTTTGGGGAAACAAATGAATTTTATAAATCTGAAGTCACTGCAGATATTGCAAACATGCCAAACTGTTACCTATCTACAATGGAAAAGCCAAATAGTACAGATATGTACATTCAATCAATATATCAAGATCTGTTTCACAAAGAAGGTGATAATAGTGTACATAAGACTAATCATTGTGTGAAATGCAAGCGACCTGTATTTGAGAATAACGAATACATTAACAAAAAAATGATAAGTTTCAAGGGGATTGCTTGTGAAATTTGTATCAAAAAGGACGATAATAGTACAAATAATAATGAAAATACTCATATAAACTCTAATGAAGATTATTCCGACATTTATTCGTCTTTTGGTGAGACTAATAATACAATTATACTACCTCTAGACACTACTATATTAAGTAAAGAGTTTGAGAGAACTAATGAAAATGGATACCAACACAACGATATGGAGAATAGGAACAAAGATGATCAAAATAATTATGACATTGGCGAAGACGATGATGATGATACGTCAGAATACGGACAGTACAGAAACATGAATTTTTTCAACGACCACGCTGAAGATTTTACTGATACTAAACTAGGATTCGGGAGAGTGATAAGAAAACTGAAGAAAATTGAACGCAACGATTTGAGACTTCGACAATCGATCGCTGATTTTAGAACTGTACAAGGTAGAAGAAGTGAGTATACGACAATCTGGGGTTCTATAAAAAATAAATTGTTTAATTAGCAATTGAACAATAAATAGGATGTTATAAGCAATAATATAAGGGTAAATCATATATAGTACTAGTAATTACAAAAGTTTTTTAGAAACAAAAAACTTGGCAAGCTAAATGGTTGAAGTTGAAGAGCATTTGCAACTAACGCAATTTATCTGCCAATATGTACCAGAATTGTATTGAAAGTGATAATGTATTGAACAATTCCATTTTAAAAAAAAGGGTCAACTAATGGCAATAGCAGGTAAAGATTCAATATATGGAGACCCGTTGCCCACTTAGGATTGTAATTTTATGCGTGAAATTGACAATCTTTTTAGCATATAGATTTTTATGAAAATTGTATTGTTAGGCTAGCATTTAAGATTATTGAAATAGCTATAAGAAATACCAAAGTGAAGCATGATTAATAGATTATTCTATTATTACAGGGAAAAGAAAGAAAGAAACACCCAATATTCTACAAAAAGTTAACAAAACTGCAAGATGACTGCTGGTGTTTAAACCGTAGCTCATAAGAATAAGACCATCGTGGGTGATATCAAGAGAGCAAATGTAAATTGTTCCATGCGGTCAATCTCGAGCTGCCTTGCTAGTTCCGATTTTGATGCCTCACTTCTTGGGGTCATCAGATGATTGGTTTTTCTAAAGCAGAGCTAAATTTCATATACCGTTACCAGTTAATAGTTTCTATACATGCTTACTACATGCTTACTACATGCTATTGAGCTTTTCAAGGCCATCTAGCAGAATCTCGACATCTTTCTCTTTTAATTCCGTCGTCTTTCCTTGAAACCTATCCTTACCGCCACCTTTCAAGGTAGGAATACCTCTTTTAACCTCCGCAACAACATTACTAATGTCACTTCCTCCAATGATAACAGACCCATCGCCGGCAATCAGAACAATGCACTTGGCATTTTTGGTGAAAGCATCTTTCACGTCATTAAAAAGCTTGCTTATAAACTCCAGATCACCGTCACTACGATAATATCCGTAAATTTTTTTATTTCCAACACTTTCAATAAGCTCATTGGCCTTGATACCAGCAATCTCTTTACTTAAATTTCTCTCCCTTTGTTGACTTTTCTTGGCTTGTCGAATCAAATGCTCGGTTTTGATATTCAGTTCATCAAAACTGCTACTCAACGTGGCCATCAACTGTCTAGTCATATCGTATAATTGAGCAGTATACTTAAAAACTCTATCACCGGTGACAAAGTTGAGTCTGGAGCTACCATTCTTACCCTTTGTTTGTCCTAATAATGAGACTGCCTTTACTTGTCCCACATTGTCTAAATGGGTTCCGCAACATGGGTTATCATCGATTTCACCTATCTTCACAGTTCTTAAAATACCCTTTTCGGAATTAATTTCGCCCGATGTTTCTGGAACTTCAACTCTAACTTTTGTACAGTTGAAGATTTCGTCATTAACCTTATCACTTATATCAACCATTTCTTCGTCGCTTAATTTACGTGGTATTTCAACATAATTGATTATTTCTCCCATATTCCATGATAACGTAGGCAAGTCATACTTATCTAATATTGCGGACAGTAAATGTTGACCTGTATGTTGTTGCATATGATCAACTCTTCTTCTCCAATCGAGTACAACTTCAACCTTACTATCTTTATCTATTGATTCCCCAATAATATGAATGGCTTTTAAATCTTTTCTCTGAACATCTAAAACTTCAATTCTCTTATCACCATTTTTAATTATATAACCTCTGTCACTTGGCTGTCCACCTCCCTCTGGGAATAGCACAGTATCCTCCAATTCAACTTCGTATAATGGTTTGGGTTCTTCTGCTAATATTTCAGCCCTCTTCTTACTCTTCTTACTGCCCTTCTTCTCTTCAACCTGAACTTCTACCGGGGTACATTTTAAAACGGTGGTTTTCAATGCACGCAAGTACGAATCTTTCTGGCATGCTAATGCTCCAACAATAGTTCCTGTCTTACCCATTGTTGTTGTTTGGAAAGTTTTGATAAAGATCAGTAAGGTGCTAAAGCAATCAAAGGGCTATGATAGCTTTATTGAAAAAAAATCAGTAAAGAAAATAGAGCAAAAACATTATTTTTTTAGTCTTTGAATTACATGTCAGAGCGAACAGAATCGTATAGCCTTCTTTCTCACTAAACAAGTTGCATCACGATTATTTGTCAGCGCAGCAATCTTTTGGTTTCGCCGCCTTTGTTAAGATTGGAGGCCATATGTTGATATACGCATGGACAACTGGCTTCTGATACATAGTTGATCTTAATTCATAGTAGGCTGTTAGTTTGTGTACCAAAAGGTTTCTTTTCAGCATCAAACAAGAATCTATACATTAAATTTAGTATAACAATTCTAGAATAGTTAGGCCATCTCGCGTGCTTGATATGTAGCCGCACACATTTCAGTCGATCGACCTTTTTTTAGACACTAAAAAAAGGCACGACAAGAGATCTGCAACACGCAAGATCAACATTTTTTTCTCGTAGTTTTCTGAAACGACTCTTGGACTTTGTAATATTACTTTCCTGCCTGCATCAAAGCTAATTTGCTGCTTTTTTGCCTTCTAAGCGCTTATTGAACGCGTTAAAAAATGCCTAAGCTTACACAGTATTCACATCAGAAGCAGAAAACTCAATCAGAGCCATACTTTCGTCCCAGAAACTCCTCTGGTAACTTATTCCAAAAAATAAAAGGTTTCTTCAACACGAAGGCACCAGCATCGACCTCGAAATCAATACCATCGGAAGTACCAGACTCTTTCAAAGAAGAGCCATATAAGCTTAATAACGTTAATGTTTCGGCAATCGATTTATCGGTGAATTCCAATCTATCATTCACTTCGAAAAATCCTAATGATACACTATCTGAATTTTTCAGTAAAAAGGGAGACACGCCATTAAATGATATTGAGATTGAAGGTGTCATGAGTCTTATTAAAAAGTCACAAAGCTCAAGAGCACCAAGCCGAAATACAAGTATGTTTTTAAATTCGAACATGGATACGAAATCGCACGGACTTTCTTCTTTTCACGATATAAATAATTCAACCATCCTCAGACCTGCCTCACAGAACTTGCAGAAACCAGTTAAAATACAAACACCGACTTACAAAGCACGCCATAATACTTCGCAAATTTCAAATAAAAGCATCAGCAATTCAGCAGCCAACGCTTCAAGCTCTTTTCTTATGGCTGGCAAGATTAGAAAGAGAAGAGTTGTTGATTACTCAAATTTACAATCACAGTATAAAATGAAAACTATATCCCCGCTAGCTGCATTTTTAGAGAAAAGAAAAGCAGCTGAACAGGAGAAAGTTGATTTGGCAACTACACCAGAGCAAGCAGACTCCGATTTGGTTTATAATGGTGGAATAATTGATTTATCAAATTTGGATGATGGGAAAGCTAATCTGAAAAAGAATGTTTCTGATCTTAGTAAAACTGCAAGCAAGGTACTGGATATTTTGAGTTTTGATAGTTCAGAGAAAACTCAATCTAAAAAGGCCGAAAAAGATGAGACTAAAGTAGACCTTATTGAGAAAACAAACGAGGGAGAAACCATTACAAACGTCAGAAATGACAAGTTAGCATCAGGAGCCAATTCGACTATATCAAAACCCATGAAAACGACCACTGAAACTAAGCTTGTAAATATCAAGTCTACTGAAAAACCCCTTCCTGTATTTAATTTTCAGCTTTCAAAAAACACAAATAAACATCAAAAGGCTGAAAATCCAGAATCTTTGAAAAAGGCAGAAACCGGAAAACCTAACCCAGCAATTCATATCAATGAACCTATCAACCAAGCCGACAAAGGGAAAAAAATTTCTGAGCTGCAAGCACCAGTATCATCACTTCCAATTTCCGCAGAAGCATCCACAAGTGTTGAGTACACAGGTTCAAAATCCACTCAATTATTACAGCCTGGTTTATTTGCTACTCAAACTATGCCGAAATTTAAGATTGAAGATGCGGTACCTGTGACACAGGTCAATCCAATAGTGAAAGAACCACTTGGTACCGCTGCAGCAGCTGAAGCACCTGAGGACATCGAATTAATTGAGTTTTTCACATTTCCTGATGTTCCTTCACCAGCATGCAAACAAGACGGACCACTTTTACAAACCAACGGTTCTGGTCTACCTGCACAACTTGACCCTGAAAATATGAGTCCTGAGTTTGTGTTTCCTTCAGTTCCACCAGCAAGTGACGAAATGCTTAAGCTAGTAGCTAGCACGCCTACAGATATTTATAGTGATCTATTTGAGTTTTGAAATGTGTATATATATGTGTGTAACTTTAGCAAAACGTCAACTAATGAAGATGACACTGCTACTAAAATCTCAGTCTTCATGTTCGTGAATACTGGACTCGATTTTTTCATTTTTCAACATTCTGGTGCTCAGCTTTTTCTTGGCCTGGTGTTGATAAAAAGCTGATCGTGCAGTAGAATGAAAACATGTTGGAGTCTTCTTTTGCCACTATTGAAGAGTTTGTGCCGACCATTGACACGAGGAACTTATCTTTCAAAGTAAATTTAACAGATGATTCGGTAAAGGGTAAAGAATTGGTTCTTGTTAAGCAGAGTCCACCGACTGTTCGAAATGAAAGCGAAGACGAGTACTTCCCCGGTAAGAAGAGCCGAACACAACACAGACGAAAAAAGAAAAATGCCATTCTCACTGCTCCAGAGGGTGTTACGTCTAAAGAAGCTCTGAAAATGAATGGTCTATATACCAAACCATTAAACAAGAAATTAACAGTTGCGCAAAAGAAGGAAAGAGAAAGACGTGATGAACTGTATGGTGACCTGCACGATGCAGATCCTGATGACTTGCATTTTGGTCCACCTAAAATTGCCGATCCAATTTTTGAGAAAAAACTTTCAAGTCAACAAAAATCAAATAAAAAATTACCTTCACAGTTGGACATCTTTAAAAACAGCAGATTCTTTAGTATCGAAAACGGGCTTAATGGTGGAAGTAAAAAAAGTGGCAAGCAAAGCAAGAATAGTAATAGACATTATGAAAATAATGTTGTTGGTGATGACTATTACAGTAACAGACCATTCAATACATCCGACAAGCAAAACAGTGATTATGGCTATGACAGGCCATTCATTAAATCCAAAAAACAGAGCGATACTTATTACAATGATAGACCGTTTAACACGTGTAATTTACCATCAAAAGAGGTACAGCATGCAAAAGAAAAATTACCACCTCTCAGTCAAAACACTGGGCTTGTTTCTACAAACCAGTACGACCAAAATCCGGAATTCGCAGAAATCATTAGTATATTAAGATTAGCTACTGAAAAGAAATTACGTGCAAAGAAAGGTAAAAGGAAGACTAGAGAGATGACAGCCAACATGGATTTGATCTCCTTAATTCAATCTGCACTGCTTGATAGTGATTCTGACAGCGATTTCGATAGTGGTTGTAAAATGTATAGAAAAAAAAAAGCAAGCAAGCGTAAGAAGAGTAAGACCATAGAAAGAATTAAGTATTCGTATTTTGAAAGTGATTCTGATTTTGGATCTGAGTCTGGCAGCGCTTCTGATCATGATAGGGAGGAGTGTGAAAGAAGAAAAAAGAAGGCAAAAGAGCATACAAACGCCAGCTTTTCTAGCTTTAATTATCCACGTAATGTTGACTATGGCCCTGACCTAGAACTTCAAAATTATCAGAAAAATAGGAAAGTCACTCAGCGTGTTTCTGATCTAGAGAGCGATTTCGGTGGTGTGTATAAGAGAAGATCCAGAAGAGATACAAGTAAAAAGAAGTATAACTGCAAATGCGAAAAA
The DNA here is from genome assembly GCA_030573035.1 of Pichia nanzhaoensis. Taxonomy (NCBI): domain Eukaryota; kingdom Fungi; phylum Ascomycota; class Pichiomycetes; order Pichiales; family Pichiaceae; genus Pichia; species Pichia nanzhaoensis. The sequence goes on from JAJMCN010000005.1 coordinate 291,782, forward strand.
TATGAAGAATTTTCTGATGAAAGTGATGACTTTGATGATAATGAACATGAAAGGCGTCGTACAAAGGAAAAACTCTTGAAGAAGAAACAACAGAAAAATTATGAAGAAATGAAGGAAAAATTTTACAAAATGAAATTGGATAACTGTGGTGATCCTAAACCTGACACAATAATCGAGGAAATGGATAGTGGCGATAGCGATAATATTCCTAGGAAACAAATGTTGTTGATGTATGCGGAAGATCATAGCTCAGATATTAAGAACTTTTCTGGCCCAGAAGAGAAAATGTTCAGTAAATCCAATAACTCTAAGAGTGAGCCGGATCCAATGGATTCAGATGGTGAGGATTTTACGGACTACGAAGCAAAAGCTACTAGGCTGAAATCCAAGTCCAAGAGCAGAGCAAGTCTAATGGATTTAGATGGTGAGAATTTTACTGATTATGAAAAAAAGATTAAAATCAAGTTCAAAAGCAAGTCAAATCATACTGCATCTGAAAGTGAGGATTTCACCGACTACAAAAAGAAGACTAAGACTAAGTCCAAGAGCAGGCCAAATTGTGTTGCATCTGACAGTGAGGATTTCACTGACTACGAAAAAAAGATTAGGAAAACCAAGTTCAAGAGCAAGCCAAATCGTGTTGCATCCGACAGTGAGGATTTCACTGACTACGAAAAAAAGATTAGGAAAACCAAGTCCAAGAGCAGGCCAAGTCTAATCGATTCAGATTGTGAAAATTTCACCGACTGCAAAAAGAAGACTAAGACTAAGTCCAAACGTAAGTCAAATCATATTGCATCTGACAGTGAAGATTCTACGGACTACGAAGGAAAAAAGACTAGTTTGAAATCAAACGCAACTTGTATTGCATCTGGTAGTGGGAACTTTACTGCTCACGAACACAAAATAAAAACCGAGCCCAATAGAAAATCAGGCTATACTGCATCTGACAGTGAGAATATCATGGAGGACGAAGAAAAAAAGCTAAAGTCAAAATATAGTTACACACCGAAAGCTAAAACCAAATCAAAATTCAGACTTGTTCTGTCCAATGACGATGATTTTTACAATATTAAAAACAGAAGAATAAGATCGTAAATAGATAATAAAGTTGTGTAGTTTTTACTTTTTTTTTAAAAATTTTATAAATTTTCTAACAGAACTAAAATGCAAAACTATAAAGGCCCAAAAATGTGTAAAAAAAGTAATAGAATAGAGTAGTAAAGTAATTGAAATTGAAGATCAGTTTGGTTAGTCTGTATAAACAACAGATAACCCTTCTTGGACTGTTGTTGCAGCTAAAGTACCATCAGCAGAAAACATTTCACCATACATTATGGATCTATTTTCACCTGCTTTCAAGTTTTTAGTATTATAATTGAAAAAAGTACTTGTATCAATTTCATTATTAAAGTAGATGGTATGATCAAGTGAGACAGAGAATTTAGTTGTAAACATTTCTCTCAAATTTAAGCGCATATTGGCACTCAAGTAGAAATAATCCGAAATATATGCGATAGCAACCCAATTGAAAATAGAAGGATTTTTCAAAGTTTCCTTTGTTTTAACCCAATACCTCAATATTCTATCGCTTGTTAATTTTGAACTCTCTTCAATCGGGATTTCATCTAAATCAAACATATTTAGAGGTAATTTCCATACACAAGGTTCTCTATTATAACAACGAATCACTTCATCTTCACAATTTTTACCCTTCAAATATTCTAGATGTTTAACATTCATTGATTTTTTGGACCAAATTTTGAATAGATCGGTTTGAGTCAACATTTCATCAGGATGTTGAATATCTTTACCGATAATTGGAGGTTTGGTGTTATGATTTAATTGACCAATTAAATTTGAAGCGGAACCTAGCAAATTATAGGATTGTAAAGAAACAATTGCTTTAAAGATTAAAACATCATTCTGAAATAGATTAACTTCTCTGGTACAATAATTTTTACCATCTTTAAGGTTAATAACCTTATAAAATAAATTTGGAGTTGTTTTAGCCGAGTGTAGGAAATGGCAATGAACTGAAATTGGTTTCCAAGATTTTTCTAAAGTATTTGAATAGTACAACGCCGCTAAAACTGATTGTGCAGCCATCGTACCACCAAACAAACCACGACCGCGATAAGGTATGAATAGCTCTGATTTGTTTGTAAATACATCACTTGATATTTGTTTTAAATCTAATAAAGCCTCCAAACTTGATTCTTTTGAATGATCAAAATCGGTAAAGTCATAGTTGATATTATTAATTGAAATGGAGGTATTTGTTGAGCTATCATTGGTCAGTTCGTCATCCGAAAGTGAATTATTGTTGATGTTTCCAACATTTCCTGTGGCTTGGTTTAACCTTTCAATGTTTGTAGTGCTTAAATCCATTGTTTGTCTGAGGGCAAATGGGGTACTGAATAGGGATTGGATGTGAGCCTTAGTGTTGTTTTTGTAGTTGTGTTTGTATTTGCTGCCGTTGTCCGTGAAGAGCAACGAGGACAGACGTCTGCAGCGGCTCAGGGAGCCTTTAAGGGCAACAGCGGGAAAGGCATGCGCCGAAAGCGGAGAAGCCAAAAACATATAAGGTAATCTGACAAATAAACAATAAAGGGGCAACCCCGTGGCTCTTATCTGCTCCGAAGCCTATTGGCCGATTAATAGATTGGCAGAGTGGCAGCTCAAGGAAAAAAAAGAAAAGAGAAGCAGAACAAAAAGAAAGAGAGGGGAAAAGAGGGGAAAAGCAGGGGCTTTCGCGCTGCGGGGTAATTCTGCAGATACAATCACGTGCATGTCACGTGTGGGTCACGTGATCGGCTTCTATTCACGCCTCAAGAACGCCTGATAGGCATCGTTGGCTATATTCACCTGACCAACACTCTTCATATACTTCTTACCCTCCTTCTGCTTCACTAGCAACTTCTTCCTACGACTGATGTCACTCGCATGTAGCTTCGCAAGCACATCCTTCCTCCGTGCTTTAATTGTTTCTCGTGCAACGACCCGGTTGTTTGCTCGTGCCTGAATTACAACTTCAAACTGCTGTATGCGTAGAAACTCCTTTAATCTTCTGACAAACTCTCGTCCATTTTTCTCAATCTGTGATTTATGTAATACCGTTGATAATGCATCAATGCTATTACCATTAACTAGCAATTCCATCTTATAGATATCGCTAGGTTTGTATCCCGCATCATCATAATCCAATGACGCAAAACCTTTAGTAATTCCCTTTAATTTACCGACAAAATCATCAATTAAATGTGCCGTTGGTATATGGTATTTCATTAATGTTTGTCCATTACTCAAATATTGTAAATCACTCTGAATACCTCGATTATTCTCACATAATGTCATAACAATACCCGTGTATTCCTTAGGAAATGTCATCAATGCTTCAACATATGGCTCATATAATTCTTCAACATTACTCTTTTTATTCCCATCAGGAAAATCATCCGGGTTAGATATAATCTTTTCACTACCATCTTTGAATTTGACCTTATACGGAACTGTTGGTGCGGTTATAATCAAGTTTTTACCATGTTCCTTCTCCAATCTCTCCTTGAAAATGGACGCATGCAATGATCCCAAAAATCCTAATTTCCACCCCTGTCCTAATGCATTAGATGTTGTTCTTTGAAAAACAACAGATCTATCATTTAAAAATAAATGTTGCAAACTTTCTTCCATTTTCTTAAATTCACTACCATCGGCAGGGAATGCTCCAACGAAAACCATGGGTTTAGGTTCCTCGAATCCAAGTAATGGTTCAACAAATGTTCCAACCTTTTTCAGTGTATCTCCAACAAAAACTTTATTGGCATCTTTAAAGCCTGGTATAATATATGCAACTTGTCCAGCTACAAGTTTAGGTAATGCCCTTCTATCAGGATACATTATTCCAACCTCTTTAACTTCAAACTTTTCATTGGTTTTACAAAACTCAACCTTATCACCCTTTTTGATGCTGCCATCAGCAACATTAATAAGCATTATAACCCCAACATATGAATCATACCATGAATCAACAATTTGCGCTCTCAATGGTGCATCTCTATTATATTTATTTGACGGTGGTGCTGGTACATTTTCAATTATTTTAGGTAATATATATTCAACATTCAAACCAGTTTTAGCACTAACATGAATAATGTCATCCCTCAATAATTCAAAAGTTTCCTCAATTTGATCTTCTGCACGTTCAATGTCAGCCGTATCTAAATCAATCTTGTTTATAATTGGTATTAAATGTAAGTTCATTGAATATGCAATATAAAAGTTGGCAACCGTTTGTGCTTTGATACCTTCACTTGCATCAACTAATAACAATGCACCTTGGCATGAAGCATATGATCTGATAACTTCAAGTCTAAAATCAACATGCCCCGGTGAATCAACCAAATGAAACATATAATCTTCACCTTGGTAGTGATAAATCATAGAAACTGTCTGCGCTTTAACCGTGATACCCCTCTCTCTTTCAACATCCAATTTATCTAATACCTGTTTATTATCAATTGTAGGATTAACAACTCCAGTTATTTCAAGCAACCTGTCAGATAATGTTGATTTCCCATGATCAATATGGGCAACAATTATAAAATTTCGGTAGTTTCTCAATGGGATTTTATTAATCCTTTCACTGAGTTCTTCATTAGACAAGATCGGTGTCGGATTGTTCTTGTGGTCAAGAACATAATTAGTGTATCCTTTATATTTTTCACTGCCTTGGGTATATGGTACCGACGACTGGTTTCGTATTAGCCTGAACCTAAACAGACGGGGGCTTTTCCATATGGCTGGTACCCTCATCATCCTGTCCTACACGATAATTATGTATAATTCCTTCATCATCGACGAACTTTTCAAGATGTACCGAGAATTTTTCTTGCCAAGTTTCCCAAAACTCACAAAATTTTATAATTTCAACATTTATTATATTAATTTATAACTATAGTACAACGACATACACACTCACAATCTGACAACACTCAATCTATTCTGCAATGTACTTTAGAACAACCACAACAGAGTCTCCACGTAGAAACATCTTAGACACAAATCTCTCTCGTAACACTTTGGTCGTGTTTTTGGCCTTTCCTTCAACCTTGTTGTCCTCGTACCAAAATTCCTTGACATTTTCCAACACCATGTTACAATGTCTGTCAAACGCCTTCACCTTGGCCACCAATTTGTGGTTATTTCGCAATGAAATCAACACAGAATCTGTATGCTGCACCGCTTGTGCAAGCACACGCAAGGGCCCGTTGCTAAACTCATAGTCTTCCAAGTCCTGCAGCTCTGCATGAGAGAGTTCTGCCTTGGGTTTCGTAGACAATCCAGACATTTTTAGCTACCAGCAACAGTTCCAAAGCCAGATGTGTCCCAGAAACCAGTGAAGCAAGGGATTATATAGGAGCTGGTTTGTTGGCTAAGCAGATGGTGTAAGGGCGGCGCACCCTTTTTCTCTGGCATCTCTGTAGGATACAAACCGATTATTACGGGACAGACAGATAACACTCTGTCGATCTGTGCAAGCAATGCCACTGACTGCAGTAATGATGAACTTTTTGACGCTACAAGCCCACGTTTGCGGAGTAGGTGTGGGGATGGGCATGAATTTGAGCATGAGCATGAAGAAGTGCCTGGTTCTACGGCGGTCTATATCTGCCAGCCAACTTCTGAGCAATAAGCAGATTGCATCCAACATATCCAACACAATGAGTGAGATTACTCGAGATAAGTACCTTTCGGATACGGTAGTTGGTAGGCGAGGTGAGGCATTGAAGAAGGCTATCCCAAATAACGGCATTACGGTACCCTTCAAGACCGTGAATCCAATGTTCCAAAACACAAATGCTGATAAGCAAGATAATGAACTAGCAGCGAGTACAAATACAAATACGAATACGAATATAAACGTGGATGCAGAGATAGCTGCTAGAAACCAGTACGGGCTAGGAATCGATGAACCGATTCGAATCGAGTCTTTTTTTGACTCATACAAGGTTGTACAGCAGTTTAAACAAAGTGGGTTCAGCGATGAACAAGCCAGGATACTGATGAGGTATACTTACTTTCTTTTGCAGGACAAAATCAGCTGGGTGAACCAAACGTATGCGCCTAAGGTAGATTTGGAGAACGAAGCATATCTCTTTGAAGCCGCCCACAGTGAGCTGCTGTTCGAAGTTACCAACTCAAGGGAGATCTCCTTGATGAATCTGACCAATGCAATGATCATTTTGAAACGGTGGTTCAATAATCTCGAGGATGAGACGCTAGCACAGATCAAGTTAAACGACGACCTTATCAAAATGGACTTGAACTCGTTCAAGCACGAGAACAACCTACATCAAAAAGCACTTAATTTGAAGAACTCGGATCTCAACAGTCGAATCCTCAGTGATATGGTGAGTGGGTTGAAATCAGAGATTGAGACGTTTAGATGGCAGCTAACACGGGCCGGCATCCTGGCCATCATGATCATGGCAGTTTTGATTATGGGCATCTGGAACGTCACGAAGAAGCTTGTTGCCGTAGAGGACGATAGTGAGTCCCGGGGTCCGCTGTTGCTACCTGTCCATGAGCAGACCGATGAGGAGTCCCATGACTACGAGGCCGACTGGGACGAGAGAGTCTCCGTCTGATGTATTGTATATTTTATCATATCCTATCATATCGCCATCTCGCTAACAACTGCATCTTCTTCGCGGCCTCGCTAAAGCTTGCCGCCACCGAAATGCTCCTTGTCTGTGACGGGAATGATATATAAAGCACTGGCATTTCCCACTACCAGGCTCTTTCGGCTACCTCTGCTATTACTACTCTCCCTAACTACAATGCTCTCCGCTTCTAGAACATCAGCTAGGACACTGCGTGCCGCCTCTAGGCTCCTCTCTGCAAGGGCTGCAGCAGCAGTGGTCATCAGAACACCATCAGTAAAGAGAACCGTTGCACAACTCGCACATTTTGAAGCCCCACGCCACATCACCAACGAGCCTACTAGGCTCTTCACCAAGGAAGACGTCAAGGACTGGGAGCTGCTGACAAAAGAACTCGACTACTTTACTGAAAATCCAAAAACCGTTCCATTGGTCATCAACGGTGAAAAAATCAGCAATCGGGACACCAAAAAAATCATCAATCCTGCCAATATCAAGCAAAACTTAGGTACTTACTGCCAAGCTACCACTCAAGACGTCGAGCTGGCAATTAAATCATCCTTAGAGGCAAAAAAAGTTTGGGCGAACGTACCTTTTGCTGATCGTTCCGCAATATTTCTAAAGGCTTCTGAATTGATCTCTACCAAGTACAGACACAAGATGTTAGCGGCTACAATGTTAGGCCAGGGCAAAAACGTTTTCCAGGGTGAAATCGACTGTATTGGTGAATTGATTGATTTTTTTCGTTTCAATGTCAAGTACGCCTCTGATTTGTATCGTCAGCAACCACCAGAATCTACTACAGGTGTATGGAACAGAACCGAGTACCGTCCACTTGAGGGTTTTGTGTATGCAGTGACTCCATTCAATTTCACCGCAATTGCAGGTGGTTTGATTGGTGCGCCTGCATTGATGGGTAATACTGTTGTTTGGAAACCATCAGACTCCTCAATTCTGTCAAACTACTTGCTTTTGGAAATTTTAGAAGAAGCTGGCATGCCTAAGGGTGTTATCAATTTCATTCCAGGTAATCCAGTCGATGTTTCTAAAGTTGTTTTGGAGCATAAGGATTTTGCTGCACTCCATTTCACCGGTTCAACTAAAGTTTTCTCATCAATTTGGTCGACTATTGCAGCTAATGTTGGTAGGGGCGTTTATCGTGATTTCCCAAGAATTGTTGGTGAAACAGGTGGTAAGAATTTTCATTTGGTTGATAAGAGTGCCAACGTTGAAAATGCCGTTTTTAATACTTTACGTGGTGCGTTCGAATACCAGGGTCAAAAATGCTCAGCTACCTCAAGGGCGTATATTTCCAAGTCTATTTGGCCACAGTTTAAGAAATTGCTAGTAAAAACAGCCAATTCAATCAAACCAACCAACTGTTCCATTGAATTACAAGGATTCGTGGGTCCAGTGATTCATGAGGGCTCATTTAACAAACTTTCCGGTGCGATCGACACGATCTCCTCTGACCCAGATCTAACCCTTCTCTCTGGTGGCTCGTACGACAAGTCAGTTGGATACTTTATCAACCCAACGATTGTTGAATCAAAGAACATTGATCACGCCTTCCTTAAAAACGAATTTTTTGGCCCATTATTAACAATATACGTGTACGATGATTCCGAAATCGACACGGTGTTGGAGAAAATTGACAACTCCACAGGATATGCACTAACGGGATCTGTTTTCAGTACTAATCGTCTGAGTATCAGGAAATACGAGGAAAAATTAAGATACTCCGCAGGTAACTTTTATATCAATGATAAATCAACGGGTGCCGTTGTCGGACAGCAGAGTTTCGGTGGTTCACGATTATCCGGTACCAATGACAAGGCGGGTTCTGCCGCTTTGATTACAAGGTTTGTTTCCGTGCGTAGCATCAAGGAGAATTTCGGTGAATTGAAGGGACACCTAAATCCATCTAATTTTTAGACTGTTGACTTGTTTAAACTTTATAATATAACTAGAAAAGATCTTACTACGTGTCTATCATAATACCTAATAATAAAAAAAAGAACCGAAAATAAAAACAATATAAAAACCAATAACTACTAAATCATCCAAAAAGTCTTGAGAAAATATTCTTCAACTTTTTTGTTCCTTCTTTATCCGGTGACAATGAAGATACATTCTTGGAATTCAGCGATTCAGTCTTGCTGGTACTAGCACGCGGACCAACCTTAACCGCTGATAATCTTCGTTGATATTTGTCAAAGAGCTCCTGCCTTTGCTTCTCGTGTTCCAATAAAGGTTTTCCAGTGTCCATAGAAACACTACCAGCACTACTTCTTCTACGATTGATCTGTGTAAGAGGAGGAAGTTTTGAATCTTCTGTATCATCAATTGCACAACTATCATCATCTGCACTGCCACTATTTAGAACCTCAAGCATACTTTTACGCCTTCCTGTTTTTTCACTGTATGCTGAACTATCTGTTTTGAAATTATCATACGAACCACTAGTAGCTGAACCATTTGAAAGTGAATGTTCAAGTTTAGGAGTGTCATTTAGATTATCAAACAACGAAGAAACGGCTGTTTCATTTGTTTTCATCTTCGTCAATCTATTATCTGAAGAGGTCGAATCACAAGATGAAAAACTGTATGCATGTGAAGTTTTGGGGCTCTTGTCAATAATAATCTTAGGATTTGATTCTTTTGGCTGGAAGGGTATATTGAACTTCACTACTGGATTTGTGGTTTTATTGATGTTATTGTCGTCAAGAGTATTATTGATTGACAATTGATCATTACCGACATGAACGACAGAAATCAACTTTTTATTTGCTGTGGTAATTGAGGTGGATTTTGTCTTTGAGTTATTCGTACCTATTAAAATCAGGCAAGGTTGATAAAGGTTCAAAACTTCATTAAAATAAGTGAATGACTTGAAAAATTCGAAAGTGATACTAATTGGTTTTGCAGATTCGTTTGTTGAGAAATAATTTAATATTAGACTTATAAAGGAATCAATCAATTCATCCAATTGATCTGATTTTTCATTACCCAAAATTGAGGTCGATAAAGAGCAACATATAACTACTGTGTCTCCTTTAGTTGAGAATTTATTGGTATAATAGTCAAGAGCCGATAGTGAAGAGGATTTATTTGATAACAAAATAAGGTAAAATTTATCGTTTAGTTCATTATTTTTCAAGTTTAAATTCTTATAGTTACTACAAACTGAATTTTTGGTAATGATTGGTTTTGTGGGGTATTCTTTTAAGATTGCATTTGGGGATAAATTTTTAAAGTTGGTGTCAGTAGTATTGTAAGTCAAAGCATCTTTATCGCTATTAGAGAAGGAAGAAGATGATAATCTTGGGTTAGTATCGAAACCGTAACTTTTGTGAATGTCAACGGATCTGATATTGAATTGAGGATCCAATGCGAGTAATTCATTATCGGACATCTCACTATATGGCTTCTTGCGAAGGTTATTGCTGGGGTGTTGGGATGATAGTGTGTTAGGGCTATTGCAGACATTGTTTGACGATGGGGAAGCAGATGAAGAAGACGAAGAGGCGGGAAGAGAGGGGGAAGAAGAAGATGAAGGTAAAGAGGCAATTGCAAACTCAAAAGTATTTGACTGCTGAGCATTGGCATTTGGAGAAGCATGAGAGTCATTCACATTCTTATCTGCACCAGGTGGTGCGTGATTACCCCATTTGAGGATTGGTGTGGGCTTGAACGCGGGATTTCGGCTGGGAGGAGAGCCCAGAGCTGTGGTGGGGAGCTGGGAAAAGGCAAACGACGTCGAGGAGGGCGGTGGGGGTGAAGGAATAGTGACGGTTTCAGGCTGATAGTTGTCAAAGGAAACCCGTTTGGTAAAGCCTGCGCTAGCCGTTGTGGGTGTGGTGGCTATTGGGGGGTTGCTGGTGTAGTCGTTATGCGGAGGGAGCAAAGAATGCGCCGGACCGGATTTGCTGTGTCCGTTGTTCGATGTCGAGTGTGTTTTCTGAGCCATTGGTTGTGTGGTTGTCAATTAGGGATCAATTACACTGATGGAAAAAGAAGAGGGTGAAATTTGGAAGGAAGTTAGAAAGCAAAACAAGAAGAAGAATACGCAAGGGTGAAGCATGGATGCATTATATATAACACACAGCATACAAGCTGCTATGTGATAGAGCATCCAGGGACAGACAATAGGCGCAGCAACAACACAACAATACCCCTGGGAAAGGGCTTAATCCGAGCTTTTATTTTTGAAAGGGTCCCGCGACCAGTTTCGGCGTCGATCGCCGCGTCGATCGCCGCTGTGTGGCTTTGTGTTTGACAACGAAAGACTCTCAGGTTAGGCAACATGAATCCGATGGCGGTGGAACCATGTTTTGGCAAACAAATGGTAGGCAGCCAGATACGACACAATGGACTACATACCCAGCATCGACACCCCTCAGGATGCAGATAAGGCCCTTGTGGAACGCATACACACTCAGATCGATGCTGCGCTTTCTCAAGTCGACTGTTCCGTCCCACACCCTTCTTTGCTCAGACTGGAAATACCCCATGTTCCAATATTACCCATCTCAAAGGACGGTCTAGTACCTTTCATGACGGAAAATTTGGCTGAAAAGTACACAAATAATGGCAAGGAACTAGACACTCAACTCTTGGAACTGCTTACCAGCTATTCCAGTCTTCGAACATTGAGAAATAACACTTTAAAGGATATCACTGACCCCGGTTCCTACCTCAACAAAAACTTCAATAATTTATTAACATTGGAAGAGAAATCAGCGGAGTTAAAGTATCAGCAATTGGAGGAGACGTTAAATCGAAAGAGGAAAATATTGGACGATTTGAAAACACAGAGAAAAAGGCAAGCCCTGGAGTTTAAGCCAATAAACGATTTTCTTTACAACAGATGGAATGAAAAGGTTAATGAGCTTATAAATATTAAGCTAGAATTATCAAACTAAAATTTATGTCTATATACATTCGTTTGTTTTTCTTTTAAGGGCGGATTTGGTTCCAGTTTTGTTCTTTAATAGCCGGTCCCCAATAATTCAAGTGGCTCAATTGTAAATAAAACTCATAAAATTTGGTCCCATTAGCAAAGGATGCTGCATGTCTGGTAGCGTTATTGGCGGATGCAATTTTCATAACAAAATCAATATAAGCATCAATTTTAATGCTGTTGCAATGTTAACATTATGTCGAAGAATTCCAGAGATTGGTATAGTCACTCATTAATAAGATATGACATGCTAACTAATAAGTTCTTTGTTAGTTTCAAAAGGCTTTCTAGTCAATATTCTTTAGCCGGTGCTAATTATAGAGTTTTTAAGTGGTTTGTCGAAGACCTCTTTAAAATTGTGTCAGTACATGCATGGTTCCCTATACAAAAATTGGCAGGTAGTTATATTCTGGTGAAAACTATCTATCAATTCGATGGTTCTCCTAAAAGGAAAAGCCACCATAGTTTTTTACCATTTTAACTCAGTATTGTTTGTCAAAAATTGAATCACATCAAAATTTTTTTCAATCCATATTTTCTTATCAAAGTAAAGACCGTTTGAAAAATAGACAATCCCAATTTTCATTATTCTCTCTTGATTTGTCCTTTTCAAAAAGTTGAAGACAATGCAACCAGCGTACATTTTAATTTTCAAACATTGTTACACTATTGACTACGGAAATGGGTATACCAATGTTGTTCTTTGAAGGTTCTTTTCTTATTTGTTAAATTTTTATATATATTATTTGAGTGAACTGAAAAACTATATAACCATTTAAGCACCGATAACATCAGCATCATATTTAGCCTTGAACCAGTTGATAGAATCTTCTTGAGAGACCTTGTGGTATTTACCAACGGTACCTCTACATCTCTTTCTTCTAGCAACTCTGAAACCTGCTCTACCCATAACAACAAAGAAGTCCATACCGTAAATACCGATATTTGGATCATATTTGATACCTAAATCAATATGTTCTTGAATACCAAAACCAAAGTTACCAGTTGAGGAGAAGTTTCTTGCTCTCAATTGATATTCTTTAACTTTCAAACCTCTTTCTAAAATTTCTTCAGCCTTTGGACCTCTGACAGTAACGTGGACAGAAATTTTTTCATTTCTTCTAATACCAAAACTTCTAATAGTGTATCTTGCCTTAGAATGAACTGGGGTTTGACCTGATAATTGTTCTAAAACCTTGGATGCTCTGGTTAATCTATCACCGGATTCACCGACACAGATGTTTAAGACCAACTTTTCGATCTTTAATTCTCTCATAACATTGGAAGTTTTGTCAGACATTTTTGCTTGTTGTTACTTGGTTGGTAGAATACCGCTTATGTTGATTCTTCTGCTGGGTCTGAAAAACCTGAATATGTTTGTAGTAATATTCCACACACTCTCGCTTCGCACACACTACTGCACCACAAAAATTTGAAATTTGTGAAATTTGTGTGCATCGTGTAGCAAAAAAGGGTTTGAGTTTAAAATGTTTAGCACGTGATTATTTTAAAACCCTTTAATTAAAGCATCGACGCGTCGTTTATTAAAAAATTAACAACCGTACACCGAAGGCAATTTTCTTATTCTCAACAGGTTACTGATAGATCGATCTATCTACATGAAGAGATATATGTTGAAATGTACGGGTAGGTAGGCAATTCTTGGAAAGACAGCGCTTGAAACAATGTCTATAAACAATATCGCTTCCAAATACACATTTCAGAGCACGGTCAGCTCTGAACTGCAAGACTACAATTCATCATTTGCACCTTTTGATCCTTCAATCTCAAATTTATCCCCATCAATAACCGTGCCGCCAATATCTCAGCCTACAGATTTCCTACGTGCTCATACAGATGACGAAACAAATCCTGATTGTTCAATTAAAATAGCTCATGGTACTACTACTTTGGCTTTCCGTTTCAAAGGCGGTATTATAGTTGCCGTTGATTCACGTGCAACTGCGGGTAACTGGATTGCTTCACAAACGGTTAAGAAAGTTATAGAAATTAATCCAATGCTTTTGGGTACAATGGCAGGTGGTGCAGCTGACTGCCAATATTGGGAAACTTGGTTGGGTACTCAGTGTCGTTTGCATGAACTACGTAATAAACAGCGTATCACCGTTGCTGCTGCTTCAAAGATATTATCAAATTTGGTTTATAATTATAAAGGTATGGGACTTTCAATGGGTACAATGGTTTGCGGTTGCACTCCAAAAGAAGGTCCAACTATTTATTACGTTGATTCGGATGGAACGAGATTAAAAGGTGATTTATTCTGTGTGGGTTCAGGTCAAACTTTTGCTTATGGTGTCCTTGATTCAAATTATAAATGGGACTTAACTGTTGAAGAAGCTTTGTATCTTGGTAAAAGATCAATTCTAGCCGCAGCTCATAGAGATGCCTATTCTGGTGGTTCAATTAATTTGTTTCATATTACTGAAGAGGGTTGGAAATTCCACGGCAATTTCGATGTTGGTCCTTTGTTTTGGGAAATTAAGGAGAAGGAAGGTTCTTTCAATAATGTTAAAGGTTAACCTTATAGATTTAAATGATATAGATATCTTTCTTTATAATAATAATTGTACTGTACATGTTACAGACTTTTTTCGACCTAGCTAATGTCAGATTTGAATTTTTTGTTGCTGTCTATATCATTAGATTCCGGTGAAACTTCTTCAACTGCCCTCTTTTTACCTCCTTCTGTAGTTTCCTCATGCTCCTTCTCTAAATCGGCCAGCATCATATGTAACTCGTCAAATTCATCTTCGCCATCAGCTTCTCTATCAATTTTCTGCGGTAGTTTCTCTGCTGTATTCTCTTTCTCTGACTCTTTCTCCTCCAAAATCGTATTTTCACTCTTTCCTTCCTTTTCCTCCTCGGCTTCTCCTTCCTCTGCTTTGGCCTTGTCATCACTCAAAACGCCGGTTGTCTTTTTCTCAACTTCAGTCACCTTCTTTGTATCATCGTTGCCCTCTTCGGCAGCTTTTTCTTCGGCTGGCAGGCTTTTGACTGTAGGTTTTCCAAATTTGGCAATACTTTTCCTTATCTCTTCTTCCTCGTTGTGATCATCACTGGATTCAACTTTGGTGGTTTCAATGGAAGTCGATGGCGATTTTCCTTTCGCATAAAATTGCGGCTTCATAATGCCTATGCCAGACAAACCATTAAGCTTTACGGATGTTGGAGGTGGTTGGTGAATTGCAGCTGGATGCGATGGCCCAAGTGACTTCACAGAAGCTCCGCTAATCGGCTTGACTGCAGGTTTGAAAGTCGACTTTGAAGTGGTTGGTGCAGTGTTAGATTTAAATGATGGTTTTACACCGCCTTTGGTAAATTGATAAACTATCGGACCTGTGCTTGGTTTAGCTGTTGTTGCTGCCGGTTCGTTCTTGATACTCGTGTTTACGGATGTGGATCTGCTCGATACTTCAGACTCGGAGGTCGGTAGAGCTTTGTGAAAAATAGGATCCTTGAACTCTTTTTTTTCTTGTGCAATGTGTTGCACTGGAATATTACTTGTGGGCAAATCCAGATTTTCTGTGGAAAGCTTTTTTGGTAGAATTTGAACTGCGCTGGATTGGACGCTCTTATTCAATGGTACTGAATTTGGTTTCAAGACATGCGATGAGGCCAAAGCTGAGCCCTGCAATGAAGGTTGAACAGCCACTTGTGTTGATGCAGATTGCGTCGAAATTTCTGGCTTTGATTGTTTCTGTACCGGTTGAGGAGTTTTCGGCGGCAAATGTGGTGTTAATCCTTTCTGTTTGCAAACTTGTAACGTAGCTGCATTGAGTGCAGCTGTTAAAATTTTAGTGACATGACCAGGATTCTTATCAATCAGTGTGACAAGTGGAAATCCTTTTATTGCGAAATTTTTTGCAGCTTGATCAACCTGAGAAATCGTCATTGCTAAAGCTTTGGTGAGAATCTCAGTCGATGTAGCCCGATCATACATTTTACGTGACTTAGTTAATGATATTAACTCTTTTTGTAAATATGCTAGTGCTTTCTTTGTGTTAGCTGACATGTTTGAACCAGAATTTGAATTGGTATTTGACTTTGGTTCAATCTTGGTCCGGGTTGGTGTGTTATTATTGGTAAGATTCATAGATGATGATTGATGTGGGTACGGATGGGGAGTGGAAACTTGGTGCTGTATCGGTACAGCAGCTGTTGCCTGTATGGGAATTGAAGCATGATTCACACCCATGGCTAAATTTATACCCGACGTCTGAAAAGGGATGTTATTATTCCCAGAGGTGGGAGCATGGATGTGAAGATTGGTTTGAAGTTGTTTTGGATGTTGATTTACCTTTGATAAGGTCGATTTTCCCTTAAGTTTCGCATTTTCTAATTGTTTTTGTCTTGCTTTATCTTTTTCTGCAACAACTTCCTCGTTAACTCCCCATAACCATCCCTTACCTTCTTTAGAAATTTTTCTGAAAGATTTATTTAAAGATAAGTTGTGTCTGACACTACTTTGCCAACCATCGGGACAGTAAAAATAGTAGGGGTATAACTCTTGTATTCCCTTATAAATCTCAGACAGTGACAACCCCCTCTCTGTTCCCCTTTGCCGTAGACAATCGGTTATCAGAATCGAATATGGTAAATTTGGCTTGG
Source organism: Pichia nanzhaoensis (assembly GCA_030573035.1). Taxonomy (NCBI): domain Eukaryota; kingdom Fungi; phylum Ascomycota; class Pichiomycetes; order Pichiales; family Pichiaceae; genus Pichia; species Pichia nanzhaoensis. Next base: position 308,039 of record JAJMCN010000005.1, read on the forward strand.
TTCTATATTGTTCAGGTATTTCGTCCAGGGTATAAACTTTTTTCTTTGCTTTTGGCTGTCGTTTAGGTTTAGGCTTCGCTCTGGAGTCTGAGGTTTTGGATTTGAGAGAGTCTTTCTTAGACTTAGATTTGGATTTACCATCCATATCAAGTTCGCTATTTTCAAGTGCCAGAACTTTCCCAATTTCTTTCTCGATCTCTTCCTCACGTTGTTTTTCACTATCAGCATTAAACACTATATCTAAACCATTTTGATCCAGCAGCTTATTATTTTGAATGTCTTTATTGAGATCATCAAAATTAGCAACTAATTTGTCTATGTTTTCAATTTGATCAATTTCACAATGTGCATTTGTATTATTGGAATTCATGCCATTGGAATCTTCTTCTACTTCTTTTCTAGGTAAAACAAATATAAACTCAGTCTCACCGATTTGAATCTTGGTTCCATCAGCTAATGGTACAGTAACGGCTTTCTCCACAAAGTTTCCATCAACGAACGCACCATTGCGTCCCAACACACTTAATTCAAATCTTTGATTACCAAAATTATAAAAAATTTTTGCATGTCTTCTTGATATTGCCTTTTGACTTCCTAAATGGATATCTAACGACTCAGTTAAGGAGTCACCTTCAACCATTCTTCCTAGTAAAATTTGCATCGTTTGAACATAAAACGTAAAAGACTCAAAATCCAACATTGCATAAGCTTGAATTTTCTGTTGATCTTCTGATAGAGATGTGAGCTGGCCATCATTTAGAATTTCACTAGCAACTCCGTTGTTATTGCGGTTGGTGTTTACAGGATGTTCTTGCTTGACTCTAATCATATTAGGTGATGGATTTAAATGTACAGTCTCGGTTTCTTCCTCTGTTTTCACCGACTTTGTCCTATCACTCAGCAAACCATCGGGAAACTCAGATAAAATATTGGTCAGCTCAGATTGTGTTGGTTGTTGCAAGTGTATTCCCCCATTCTCAATTTCTTGTAAATCAAAGTTTTCGGCAGATGATAATCCACCAAAAATCGAACTGTCATGATTAGCTGCTATGTCATCCTTTGCAACATTTGCAGTACTGTCTATTTTCTCTTGAAAAGACGTCCCCAGTGACTCCAGCTCTTTTTCAGAAATCTCTGACAATGCCGAAGTTGCGTGGACGCCTGCTTCGTGTGTATTCACGGCATGTGCGTTATTGGTGCCAGTACTTGGAGAGGAAGATGTTTGAAACTGAGTGATGTGTTGAGACGTTCCCGACGAAGACGTCTGTGCCAGTGAAGACATCGTTTGTTTGTCCGATGTCTTTCTGCGGTCCAGAGTTTGGTAGATACACTCATTACAACCAGAAGCAATAATGACAACACCAAACTAAAATGCTGAAAACGGAATCACAGCGACTGCAACAAAATTCAAAATACATTAGATTTACAGTCTCTTACATTATCGACTAGAATCTATTACTTTATAAATGGGTAGCACAGGCCACCTCCTCTACGGAGCACCGTTCCGTTAAAATCCTTTGTAAAACACGTTTTATCTCCATATGGGAATTCAGCACATTCATGTCCTCTGCTGAAAGCCAATCGAAAACTCGTCCCTCTTTGATCACGGTAAGAAGATAAAAATGATCATATCCTGCTGTTTTGTATGGGGCTGAGCCTGTTGCAGCTTCCAAAAGCGTAAGGCCTGCACTAAAAAGATCGCTTTGGTACGTAGGTAAGGGTTTTTTGCTGAAATCGAGTAATTCAGGTGCAGTATACTGAAGCGTCATATCTGGACATGTAGTTAGTTCACTGATGGCCGACGCAGAGGAAAAATCAATTATTTTGAAAACAACATCATTAGCATCAATTCCATAAATGTCTAGATATGAAATCATAATATTTTCTGTTTTCAGATCGCAGTGTACACAATTGAGCTCTTTCAAAATTTGCAACGCATCAATTAATGCTTGTAACAGTCTCCACCAAAGATCAACTGGTAATTTGGTATCATTCAAGTTTTCCACTTCCTGCGATTTAAGGTAAGAAGTTAAACTAGCTGACATTTTCTTCATTAATAAGCATGGTAATTCCTCGTTTTTCTTGAAGAAAGGAAAATCTTGCCTATCCAAATAATAAAGACCATAACAATCAATAAACGGATAAAACCTGTTATGGCTTTTGAACCATTCGTTCTGATATTCTCTTAATTTTATTGCAAATTTAGTCTCTTGAAGAATATATTTCACCTTGTTTTTGGAGATCGGCACCTTGACTGCAACACTAAATGCGCCGTTATTTAGTCCAATGGCTGATAGTTCACATGAGTAAACGTAGGCATTTGATCCTTTGCCTATTTTATCATTTATTTGCAATTTAAATATGTTAGGATTGAGAACAAAGCTCTCTAGTCTAGTGTCGTTTAATGGATATTTGACTAAGTTAGCCTTTGACGTTGAAATGTTAAAGTTCGGTGAAACTGGAGTTATTGGAGTATCAGGTGTGCAATGGGTATCAAAAATGTTTGACTCTGGTGTTGTGTACGAATCAAAAAAAAACTGAGAGTCCGTTTTGTTGCTACTTAAAGCTGGTGTAGCAAATTCGTCATCAGCAACAAACGACGAGCAGTCAAGAGCAAATGACCCATCGTTCTCCTTATCTTCTCTATTTGTGTGTTTTTTTGCAATACTATTTGTAAATGACGGCAACTTGTGGTTTTCATTGTCAACGGAACTCTTTAAAATTGGTGCTAATCCAGCCCTCTGAGTAGTGTTGTTCAGAGACGTTATTGTCAACGAAGTGTCGGACTCCAAAAACTGGGAGTCTCCAGTAAACAGACTGCTTGTTCGTCCCGTGCGATGTGTTGTGTTGCCGTCTGTCATTGTGTCCATCTGTAGCGTATAAACACACCGTTGAAATCCAAGTCAATCACAAAAGAACTTGGGGTTGATAAACAACTAAAAAAAATCGAGGCGGGTAGTTTTATACCTTTTCGGGACCACAATGATTGGCCCACCGAGATAAAGGAATCTACGAAATGCTAAGGCATGAGGTCCACTACAAAGATGATGTGAAGACTATAGAACACTATGGAGAAGACTGGTTAACTGGAGTTTTGCAATGGGCCCCCAAACCGTCGTTTCTGCTGATATTTTCCTGGAGGCTTTTCAATGCTCTTACAATAAACACATTCTTTCAGGCAGATGAGTACTGGCAAGTCTTGGAACCTGCTCACCGGGCTGTTTATGGGTACGGATACCTGACATGGGAATGGAGACTTGGTTTGCGATCGTACTTGCATCCCTTGATTTACATGTTACCTTATTGGATAACTGCAAAACTAGGTTTGGACTACAACTATGTTTTGGCTTTTCCTAAAATTGTGAATGCATTTATTGCTGCAACTGGAGATTATTATTTGTATTATTACATTTCTGAAAAGCTCAAAAACAATAAACTAGCTAAGTTGGTTTCATATTTGAGCTTACTATCAGCTTGGAATTGGTATTGTTGGTGTAGATCGTTTGCAAACTCGATTGAATTGACACTTACAATTGTATCACTGTACTACCTAGAAGTAGGTAAAATTACACCATCCCTCACAATTTCTGCATTCACGTGTTTGATACGTCCAACCAATTCAATAATTTGGTTGTATACCCTTCCATCTCTATTTCTGAAGAAGCCAAAATACATTTTTTTATCTATTTTCATTGGGGTTGTTGCAATAATAACAGATGGATGTTTAAACTATTGTTTTTACTCCTCATTCAAATTTCCACTAATAACATTTTTCAAATTCAATGTTTCGGATAAGCTATCCTCCTTTTATGGTGTTTCTCGTTTAGACTTTTATTTCTTTCAGGCAATCCCAGTTTTATTGTTAAATTACCTTCCATTTTTCTTATACGGGATGTTTGTAACACCATGGTCAAACCTTAAAGGTTTGCTACTGACCTACCTATCTTTGTTCACGTTGATCCCACACAAGGAGTTTAGGTTCATTTATCCAATGATGCCAATTTTATTACTATACACCTCATATGGAGCACTTGAATTTTCACAAAAAGCTCCTCATAAATTAGCAAAGCTATTCACAATATTAACACTACTATCATCATTTGCAATTTCATTTTACTTCACACAATATCATGAAATGGGAGAACTTAAAATGCCTTCAATCATTCGTGATAGAGTACTTAGTAATACATTTAATGAAACAGTTGATGTTGGGTTCTTAACTCCATGTCATTCAACTCCATTTCAGTCACATTTTCACTTGCCTGACTCCAAAGTAGCTATATGGTTCATAACATGTGAACCACCCTTGCCCTCAAACATTTTGCCAGAAATGACTGTTGATACCTACAAAGATGAATCTGATCAATTTTATGAAGATCCAGTAAATTTTTTGAAAGAGAACTTTCCCAATGACATAGATGTTACTCTAAACATGCCATTGGATGCACAGTGGCCCCATAAATGGCCCCGGTATTTAGTAATGTTTCAAAAATTATGGGATCACAATAATGAGCTTAGAGCTTTGATTAGTACAAAATATAAAATTATAGAAAGTTTGTGGAACTCACCAGGACATTGGGATAGCCGAAGAACAGGCCATTTATTATTACTTGAATATGTCAACTAATTACTACATAATGTATGAGTATGATATTTACAAATCCCACCTGGACTTACGATTTTGAACGACATCGTCCGTTTCATTATCTTTCCCTTGTTCAGAAACAACGGTGTCAAAGCTTGTAGCCTCTTTAACTTTTCCAACACTTTCCCTGCGTACTTGCATCAATAAACTACTTAGATTTAGCCTCTTTGCCCTCTCTATAATATTTTTCGCCTTCAGAAAATCTTTTCTGCGATATGCAACATCGAACAATCCAACAACACATTCGGGTACACCAAGTTCTGAACCTAGTGCAAACCACTCTTTGGCCTTGTCAAGTTCCTGAAAAACATTTAACTCAAGATATCCCAAATTTGCAAAAGATTCTCTAAACCCTTCAGCAGCACCCATTTGAAAATGATATCTTGCCTTAATTGGATCAATTTCATTTAGTAAGCCAAGAAAAAAATGTGCTTGTGCATTATCTGAAGCAGGTGCCAACTGAATTGCATGCTCAAAATGTTGTTCTGATTTGATTAGTTCCTGCGTCCTAAAATAAATTAATCCTAAACTTCTATGTGCAGCAGCCGAAATTGTAGATTTGTTGTCTAATTTTAAAAAATGATCATATAACGAAATTGCTCTTGCTAATGACTTGGGTGATGATGTTATATTAGAAATTGAAAGATCGGAAGTCGGCGAATAATCCGCTGCTGGATCTTCTATTTCCATTACTTCTTCACCGTTTTTCAGTGATTTTGTGAACGCATTCAGCTCCCTATCAGCAGCCAATTTAAAAGATAATGGGTGTTCCATTTCCATCAACTGCTTAATATATCCTTTGGCAGTTGCTTTATCATTCTCTGTCCAGCCATCCCCCGTTTCATCCAAAGCCATAAATGATAATGTACACAATGCATCCCTTGATCCTCTTTCGGCTGCATATTCGATCAGGTCATTTTCAAGTTTTAGTAACAATGGATTGATGGTATGGGTTTGTTTCCGAATTTGGGCTAGAACACGTTGAAAAATGAGTAAATCATTACCCTTGAATTTCTCTGGTACTTCTGCGGCTTTGCTAAGACCGTGAGAGGAACAATCGTATATGGATTCAACGATGGGTAAGTAGCTGTTGAAATTATAACGTGCATCGTAATCAAAGAGTAACCTTGAAATGACTTTTTTTGAAGGTAAAATGTCGTGCAACAATGGTTTTGTGTTCGGTAGTGTCGAGTACAGTCGACGGAACATAATGATCGTAGTTCGCCACAATAGAACTAGTCAAAGAAAATAACGCATATTGTGGTAACATGAATGTAGTCCCTGAGAGCGTGAAGTAGTTTTCATATTATTACCACTTCCACAATGTGTACTACTTCATTGTGAAGTTGTGCTCTGTGGAACTATGAACAGTGGAGATACGGAAGAATCGACAATACATCCCTTAGAACTCACGGTGCAGGCGTTGCTAGAGTCGCCGTTGGAGGTACTCAATTTAAATTTGAAGTCTTTGCACGAATCGCAGATGATTTTACATACGATACTGTACAAGATGGAAAATACCTTAATGGAGACGGCGAACAATTTACGACCGGGCAGTTTCTTTCAGCATAATAAGACCGTTTTGGATATAGACACCGACTTTGCCCACTCCGAGGACGGGGTACGTACTGATTACAACGATGTTAACGGTAAGATAGATTTAAATGAGTACTTGAAGAAACTTGTCCGGATAAGAGGCAAATTAAAAGCAATCGAAAAAATTATAGACGCTGTTGAAAGTCGGGTGTGCAGAATTGAAAAATCGATGGATTTGGAATAAATATATCTTATATACTGTAGACTATGTAGATTATAGGAGAAGTGATCATTGAAAAAGGTTCCAGAGATAGAAGGGATAACTTGGCGACTTAAGGCGGTATGCTTCAATGACAAAGCTGTAAAGGAAGAAAATGAGTATACTTGAAACAACAGTACCTATAAACTTCATACGTGTGTTTTTTGAATAAGGTAAAAAATGTACCAATCCACCTAAACAAATCGTCAGGGCAGCATATACGATAGAAATAATTTGAGTTTCTGCACCGAATTGTTGATTATGACCAGTTGCAAAATATGTTATGTGACCCGCCTTGTCTGTCCTGTACATTTCTGTGTTTCTGATTTGATTATACATGTGACCGGATATGAAAAGAACAATTAAACAAATTGAAAGCAGCTGCCAAACTACTTTACTTTGGAAAACTGACAAGACAATTGACTGGTATCTGTATAGCGCTGTAAGTAGTATAATCGAAAAAACAGCAACAGTAACTAGGGCAGATTTAGAGGCTGGAGGTTCAAACTTTAGTGAATTGAAATCCAAACCATTTACGTTGGAAGCAACCCATCTTAGGAAATTATCGTTATTTTCCACTGCTAGAAAAGAAAATTCATTGGTGAATGTAGCCAATTGCGGGCCCTCACCGGGAGCATAGAAGAAAAGTCTTGGCACGGAAGTCAATCCAAGAACCTGGAAATATTCTCTTGCTTTGGAAAAGTCTGAATATGCAAAAATGACTCTTGAATTATCATCCTTGCTCTCTGCCGGATCAGCCATGCCATTTGAATCTTTATTTTTCAAGTTTTCACTGTACTGATAGGCCATTGCCTTGTATTGAGGGCCAAACTCATTACACAACGTACACCCAACACGAGCATCTTCTGCGGTTAAGAAAACCACAAGTGAATAGTTTTCATTTTTGATATATTTTTTGTAGTTCTTGTCGGTGATGTGTAGCAAGCCGTCTTTGCCAAGGGCTTTATGCGCTTGCTCGTACGTGAAAGCCCAGGAAAGTTGCAAAACCACCAGCAGTCCTGTCCACAGTGTCCACAGTTTCATCCTTTAGTGTTATTGACGGTACTATTGCAAGCTGTTGGTTAGCTCTTTTCCTACCCGTCTAGAAGTCTGACGCTGACACGTATACTGTACGAGCTCACACAGTGTACTGCTGCAACAACACCTCTGCACCGCGTTGGCAGACGTCTTCCACCGGTGGTGTTTTGATGTGCTTCTTCACCGTAGCAAGAGCTTCTAATACCAGCCCAGCAGTATTGCAGTCCCAGCCAAAACAGGAAAGGAGACAGAGGATGCCCATCAGAACGCTAGAGACGTACCCAGAGTCTTTTCCTTTGGAGACCCTGAAAAATGCCACTATCGGTATCGACATCGAACATTACATCACCCACGTTCTGACTGCAGATACCAATCTGACTCTTGGAGCAATAGGCGGGTTCCCTTTGTCCTTGAAGGACAGGATTGTGTCTGATGTGGAAACTTTGAAATCTCGTGATATCACACCGGTTTTCGTCTTCCCGGGTTTGAAAACAATCACCCAATTGGACTATCTTCAACAACCAGGTTTATTGCCTTTTGAAAAACACTCAAAAGACCTATGGAGCAAATATGAAAAGCTGAAAAATATATCAGAATGCAATTTTGGTTTGAAAACTTTAGATAGTGTGTATTTGCTAAGGTCGATTATGGATGAACTTCTTATCATATTGCAAGAAAACGAAGTAGAATACGTTATCTCACCCTTTTCCCAACATCATCAATTATTTTATATGTGGAAATCAGGTATTGTTAACTGTATTTACTCATCAAATGACTCACTATTAATGGAAAACTTGGAAAATTTTATTGTTCATATGGATTTCAAATCAAATGCATTCTACTTTCTAGAAAACAAAAAGGTACTCAATGATCTGAATTTATCATTCAAACAATTTAAAGACATTGCAATGTGCGTTGGTAATACGTTCCAACCAGATCAACTGATTAAAACCCAATCTTCAGACTTCATGCATCTGTGTCAGAATACCCACAATGGCACATTTTCAGCTTTTGCATTTTTATCATCAAACTCGTCATCAGACAAATCCCTAACCAATTTCATCAAGGGAAGTTCAATTTTGGAATATTGTCCTGTTCTTAAGGCAAATGGTAGGGTTGAACCAATTGCTTTCGAACTTAACGACTCTCTGTTGATAAACAAATTTACAGATCCAACTAGTACTCCTGCAATGAAAAATCTAACTGATAAAAAGTTACCTTCAAAGTTAATTGAATTATTTGGTTTACGTTTACCGGATGAATTTTATTTTTATCAATCAATTGGTTTAACTTGCTTTCATTTGGCTGAAACCTTTTTTATTAATAATTACATTGAAAGATTACCGTCTGATAGATTAGTTGATTCAACTTATGAAAAAATAATAACTGGACATTCCTCAATGAAATTGAAGGAAATTCTGTTCAAGCAGTTCATCAGTTCATTTAATAGATATATGCTGAGCAAAAAATTGGTTTTAACCACTTACTTCGAAAATAAACCCAAGTTACATACCTTAGACTTTAAGTCAGTTCCTTTCAATGTTGCTGATTTGAGGCAGTTGGTAGTCAGACACACAACCGCTAAATCTTTTGATCTTGCATCAGTGTTGTCCAATTTAAACAACACTTTCCTTGATGAGTGCACTTTTTCAGGTCCTGCAAATATATCCTCAAATCATGAAATCATCTCAACTTCTTTGTTGAGAACATTAACAATATATCAGTTCATTGATAACAAAGCTAAAACTTTCACGTTAACCAAAGTGGGACTTGCCTTTGTCGATTTTATCAACAAAAATAATGTTGATTTTGAGATTACATTGCTGATATTTATTTTTTTCCAACGTTTGAATGAATCTGATTTTGAAAGCTTGTCAAAGGCATCAGATTTGACTTTCAATGGTACTGAAAAGTACGACTTACCTACCTTAATTTTGATTACCAAGTTTTCATCATTATTTAGAATAACAGGATCTTCAAACTATTCAGGTCAGGTTTTACGTTCTTTGCTTCACTTCAACTCAACAGTTGAAAAACTTCATGATGAAATTAAAGACTTTCTAACTGTAAACGTGCTGGTCATTCTGTTTGGTAATAGGAATGATACCGACAAGTTTGTTCGTACTCGTGAACAGTGGTGTTCGTTAGCGACAGAGTTACCATTCAAGCAATCACTAGGAAATACAATTCCAGGTTTGATTATTGAGAAAACTTTGGAAACTTTCATCAATGAATCAAAAGAAGATTTCAAACATAAGCTACAAGAATCTTTGTCGATTTTTTCAGCTACTGTTCAAAACCCGGTTAAAGTGTCACTTGAAATATTAAAATTTGTCAAACTGATTTATGGCATAGTTTCACTGTTGGATGATCAAAAACTGGTAAAGCCAGGTGTTATTACTAAGTTCAATACGTTCGACTCAACAATAGATGATATTATTTCACAATTCTAGATTTAAAATTAACCTCTGTATCAAAATTTTCAATCATGAAAAGTTTCCCAATTAATGTATTAGTTACCTACAAAAAACTCATTATAAATTCAATTTTGAAGTGACACTTTCACTTAGTTTCTCGGCTATTAGTTCAGAGTAAGAATTTTGATCAATACATGAACTCTGTGATAATGTATCCTTACCGTTGTCAACCCAATCTAGATACTCTGGTATCAAGATGTCTCTGAAGTATTGTGCTTTCAGTTCCACAGAAGTTGTAACTTTTCTAACTGATCTGTTGCGGCAATTAAATTCATATACATCCATTTCATCGCTTTGAGACGCTTTGATTTCTTGATAAATATGGCCATATATTGCGTCCAATGTGTCAATAGAATTTATAAACTTAGAATATAATTTGTAATACCTCTTTTTGACAAATGGTAGAACGTCATTAATCAAATCGAATTCTTCAGTGCAGACTAAATCGAACTTGGAATTCCTAATACCGATAACCAAAATATCCTGACGTCCAAAATATGATTGGAATAACCATTTATCGATCTTTGATGGAAAATAATTGACTTTTCTGCTGATAAAGTCTAAAAATTTTTCCTTTGTATTAAGGGACCGAATTTGCTTATAATCAAGTGAATAAATGTTACAGAGCTTAATTTCTGCGTAATGCTTGATTCTCTCATTTTCTGGAACCTCAGATATCGGCTTCCCATTATTCCCTTGTTTATATGAATCTATTTCAACAACAGATTTGAAAGGCCACCTACCATACTTACCTTTTAGCAGGATTTTGCAGTGGGATCCATCAACAGGGTTTGGCTCATTACATAAAATAGATTCCAGTTTAACTCCAATATATGCAAATAGCTTATCCTGCCCTTGTCTGGTCGAGGTATTTGCAAAAATCATTTTGTTTTTGTACAAAATAACATTGTACGTATCGTTCGTTTGTAATACTATGTCGCTGTGCAATCCATTGTGACAGTAAATTTCAACATGTTTTTCCTTATTAATATTGCACATATCATTGAGTGATTCGTATGCTGTAAGCGTGAGTAAAAAGTTTTTAATCTTAGATTCCCTCTTAGTGTAAGTGGACATTGTATAACCGTTAACCCCATCGGTTAGTGATATTGGAGTTGGCTTGTAAAATTGGCCAATTCTAAAATTTTCCTTTAGTATATATGGCTTCAATTTGTCATAGTTGAACTGAATTTGTTTACCCAACAAAGAATATCTAAATATCTCACTGGGTCTGCTAGCCAGTACCGAATATTGTGCTTTCATTGATACTTCACTCATAATACGATAGTCAAGTCGTTCTGCTGTGCAAAACTTTTGAGGAAGGGCTTTTGCCGTTTGACACACCGCAACAGCACTTTTTTGCGTTTCATGCTAGCCTCGCCTGTAGTTCTTCTTTGTGGGGTAAATCATAGCACATACACGACATTTGTTGATTTCTATAAAAGTATTTAACACTATAAAAGAAGTAGCGCTGCTGTGGCATCTTCATAAAAGATAATTTAAAAGTAAACAGTAAAAGAGCAAGCGTAAAACATAGGCAGAGACTAATACTGGAACAAATTAATGCACCGGCTTAACATTTCAGATAACTGATTCACTTGCTTTTGTGCAGACATCCAGTCCTTCGCATCAATTGCATCCCAAATCCCAGGCAACACTTGTTTAATATGAATATCATCGACACTGTTCTCTGATTGCATTCGAAGTTCGGGATTCCTTTCCCTTCCGTAAAACACATTATAGTTCCATTCATTCTTATAAGTTCCATCAAACGCAAGCATGACCTTAGTCATTACCAGTAGCTTAGAATTCCAGTCCCATCGATTAACACTCAATAAGTTTGGCTCAGATCCATATCCATCATCACAAATACCTTTCCAAGTCGAAACGAACGCTTCATGTTGCTCTGCAACATTCATAGTAACTGCGTCCAAAACGTCATTCAAGTCATTAAAATTAAGTGAAGCATTCGTCTCTGGTGATGCAGTTTCAATAAAGCCCTTAATTTTTTCAGTGTTTTCCCTTATTGTATCAAACATGTTACGAACATCATATGGTAATATTGGGGTGTCTGCAAGGTTTACTATGATAGATGCAACTAGTTTGGTCATAAAAGAATGTTTTGACATGTCAGGATCCAGAAGACTATTCTTAAAATTTTCAAACGTATCCAGGCATGAATTTTTAGGATAATGAGCAGTATTGAAATGAGTTCCTGAATCATCGGCAACGCCCGTTGCCAACTTCACACTAATTGCTGCAACATTATGATGTTCAATCATTGGTAAGGCATTTGAGTTTGGATTGATATAATAGTTAATATTCTGCGAATTGTCGAAATTCAAGTTGGGTTCTGTTGTGCGGTTTGAGTTCATCAAATTCGTAACTGCGTTTTTAATCAACGATTCAAATAAAGGGTCTGATGACACTTCTAAACTGTTACCTTGAATTATGTCATCCAAATCAATATATGCATAAACATCCCTTCTAAAAAAGTCCGAATTTTTCAATGCAAAATTGGATGAGCCAGCTAAATTATATTTAGAGCCTGAAAATGAGACAAAATAAATTGATCTCAATGGACGCCAAAACAATGATGATGACATCTCACTGAAAATATTCATTAGTTCTAAGAGAATAGCAGAACCTGAACTTTCTATTGCACCGTAACAAAGAGAATCCCTTGAAGCTCCAATTATTATTGCAAAAGTATCCTGTTCCTTGCCCTCTAATTTACCAACAATATTCCACAGCTCTTTATAAGGTCTCTGAGTTAAATCATTTTGTAGTAAAACTTCATCACTACCCCCTGTCCAAACTGGTATACTATTACCGTCAATTGTAATATCCCATTCTTCAACTCTTGAACCTTGAGTTGAAATTTTTTCCATAATTTTAATAAAATCTTTCCATTTAATTGGCATCGAAGGAATTGAAGGAGCCACTTTTGAATCTGCCAATTTTTGATCTACATCTCCATTATGGTCAACAACTGTACCAGCAGAATTTCCAGGGCCTAAAATATTACCAGGTAACTGATCAGTAAATGCAACTGGTTCTCTTTGAATCGAATCTAAGTTATAATAGCCATTTGAGTCTGGATCACTAATAAATAGAACACCAGATGCACCTTTTTCTTCAGCATATTGTAATTTTTTATACGCCGGATAAATGCCACCATATTTGATCAACAAAATTGAACCCTTTAAGTCGATTAATCTTTCTTCAAGCAGAGAATAGTCTGCTTGGGTACCATAGTTTGCGTAAATAAATTTACCCTTTGATGTCATATTCCTTGAACCTGGATTAAAGGCCAATTTGTAAAAATCATTTTCGATACCATCATCTAAAACTTCCTTCAAGTCACAATCGACCAATACTTCATCATCGTGTAAAAGTTGTACTTTAGGATTCGCTGGATAGTTTGTATAGGCTTCATACATCATGTCTGGATTTAACTCTAGCCTACTTTCCATTATCAGCCGTTCAAAATACCTTGCCAAGGCTAAGTCTCCAGCAGTACCCGCCAAATGCGGCATTGATGACAAATATTGAATGTTTTCTTCCAATCTACTTGGATCCACAGATAGTTCTATAAATTCCAATAATTTAGAAGGATCCATGAAATCCGAATGCGATCCAACAACACCGTCTGCATCAAGCCCTGAAAGGGATGCAAAATAAAGTACCGCTGCAATTGCCATGATGTAAAGTAAACGTTTAACAATCAGTGGATTACCTATTTCAGAAACAAAGTATTCAAATCTAGCATTTGCATAGCAATAAAACTGGTAAACTGGATCTAATGCATTATTGATTGGCTGTACAACTCGCCTGTTGAAAGATAAAGCAAACATTTCTGCCTTGGTAAACAAACTTCTTGAGTCGTTCTCATTACCGGCAATTTCCTCTATCTCAAACTGGTCAAATGGAGAAGGCTCATAAGCGGGTGGGAAAGCAGGCGGTTGCTCATCGTCATTAACAGTATTGTTTGTTGCACTATTCTGGGTATCTTGAATCAAAGGTGGATTTTCATTTGAAGTTGGAGAATCTAACGATAAACCAGTTGCTGGTAACGAACGGTACTTATTCGAAGGCATACTTATTGTTTCTTTGACTATACGCAAATACGAGTTCTGTTTTAAGTTTCTATATATAAGTCGTGTCGTATGAATGTAAGTTTTTAAATCAACCCAGTTGTAAATAATAAAACAAACTTGTCCTGCAACGTATTTCCTATGTTCCCTTGTGTCCTGTTTCCGTCAGAAAAATCCTGTGTCTGCAATAGGTATCGCCACCGGAACAAAGAGTATCGGAAACAGGCCAAATGACAAAGCGTGTACAAAAAAGCCTACACTTTGTTAGGAGCTGACGTCAGCCGATAAATGCGTAACATGTTCTTTACAAGCAGAGTTTCTACTTTGAGAAGAAATTTCTGAAACTATCCTGTGATCAGGAACCGGAGTGAATTCAAGGCATAAAATGGAGAGACAAAAGGTCAGAAGCAAGAAGTACAACATTGCGCTGGTGTCTGACTTCTTCTATCCGCAGCCTGGAGGAGTGGAGCTCCATATGTACCATTTGGCACAAACTTTAATTGCTAGAAATCATAGTGTTGTTATTATAACACACGCTTACGGGGATAGAAAAGGAATCAGGATCTTGACTAATGGTCTAAAAGTGTATTATGTTCCATCCGTCGTCTTCCATCGACAATCTACCTTCCCAGCGGTGTTCCCTGCGTTCCCGATATTACGTCAGATATTCATTAGAGAATCAATAGATATTGTGCATGGGCATGGTAGTTGTTCCTCGCTATGCCATGAAAGTATAGTTCACGCCAACACTATGGGGTTGAAGACCGTGTTTACTGATCATTCTTTGTTTGGTTTTGCTGACGTTGCTTCAATTATACACAATAAATTGTTGAAGTTCACATTAACTGATATTGGACACGTTATCTGCGTTTCTCATACTTGTAAGGAGAACACCGTATTAAGAGCATCATTAGATCCTTCAATGGTGAGTGTTATACCCAATGCTGTGGTTCATGAAGATTTCAGTCCAGCATTAGTACGGCCTTCTTTGAATAAAATTACGGTGGTCGTGATTTCAAGATTATTCCAAAATAAAGGTGCAGATTTATTAACTGCAATTATACCACGAATATGTGCAAATAGAGCAGATATTAGATTTTTGATTGCTGGTGATGGACCAAAATTTATAGATCTTGAACAAATGCGAGAGCGTCACCAGTTACAGGATAGAGTCAAATTGATAGGTAGCATCAGACATGAACAAGTCAGAGATGTCATGGTTCAGGGGCAAATTTATCTACACCCTTCTCTAACTGAAGCTTTTGGTACAGTATTGGTTGAAGCTGCATCGTGTGGATTATTGGTAGTTACAACTAATGTTGGTGGTATACCTGAAGTTTTGCCCAGTAAGATGACGATATTTGCAGATCCAGAGGAAGACTCATTAGTTCAAGCTGTTAACTCAGCGGTAATTAAACTGAAAGAAAATAAAACAGACACTTCAACGTTTCATTCAGAGATTAAGAAAATGTATTGTTGGAGTGACGTTGCAATGAGAACTGAGAAAGTTTATGATAAAGTTTATCAGAAAAAAAATACTTTGTTGATTAACCGACTTATCAAATACTACAATTCCGGATCATGGGCAGGGATATTGTTTGTTTTATGCGTTGTGACTGATTTTTTAATCTTAGGAATTTTGGAAATCTTTTATCCTAAAGGCAAGGTGGATTTAGCTAAGAAATGGCCACGTAAAAAAGATGGTGGTGTAAATTGAAAAGCCTTTGGAGAGGGTGAAAGCGTTCTGCTACTTCAACGTGGTCATTCAAAATGTTGTAGCTGTCCTGGTTTTTGAATTATGAGGAGTCTAAAAATTTTGTAGATTTTAATGTTACTGATAATTAGTAGTGTCAAAAGCTGTAACAGTTTTGTTTGATCATCTATCCGTTTAAATACTCTACTATTTCTCGGGTTTCGTAACTTTGACTATATTCAGCATTGGATAGCGGGATCATACAAATATCAAAAATTTTATTTGTCCTGACAAAATATGAGTGGGGAATTTTTGCCGTTAATTTAGGTAAATATGTATGTCCAGGAAGGGTATCATCAATTTTTTGTTTGGCTGTTGAGTTGCGTGATAGTTTCGATATCAAAGTACGTTGTTTCTTAATTGTATTTGATAACCGGACTTTTTCTAAGAGATCATACTCTTCTATTACGGAAAGAACAGTTCCAGAATTTTCAATCCCGTACTTATTCAAAATACCTTGTAAGTTTGATATCTGGAAACCTAAGTTGTTAAGTTTGTGGTTTGCCTCATTCAATTTAACATTGAGGTTACTTTCAATTTTTTGATGTTTTTGAACATTTTTTTCTAATTCTATAATTTCATATTGAATTTTCCTTTCATCCAATAGTTTTGATTGTAAAGTTTTAACTTTGAGCTGTAGCTCCTCTATCAACTCGTTATTCTGCGCCTGTGAGATTTTTGTCCTGTCAGTAATTTGCCAAATTGGACGGTTTAAGAGCTCTATAGGTGTGATCACAATGTCACCAATACTGATATTATCCTCAACTACTTGTTTTAGTGAGTAGTCCTTTATATTTACACCCTTTTGTTCATTTCTGTATTTTAGCAAATCAGAATAACAGCTGAAACTAATTTTTTGATTTTTTTGCATGAAATAAATCATCAATTCTCTGGAAAGTAAAGCATGCTCAAAAAATTCAGTTTCAGTATTTGCTGCGATGAGAGATGCAATATCAAGCAATGAATCGAAGGAAATTGATATGAGCAAGGATGCATCATGGTTTTCATCATTTTGGTCAAGCCAATGCATGATCAAGATGTTTAGATTTTCAACAGCGTTGGAGCTTTTGAGAAGTACGTTAAGAGTGTCGTATTCTGTTAAATGAATTATGAGGTCAATTTGACATACCAAGTTGTTCCACTTGATATACTCAGGTGTGTTGTTCTCGCAATAAAGAAGGACGACGTTTGATGAGTATTTCAATCTGTACAAAGCTTTCATAAAATTATAAATTGGAGTAGAACTTGGCAAGACCAATTTGGATATCATGAAATTAGAAAATGCACTGAGAGATTCATCAAAGGCCAGTAGCAACTTGTTATATAATCCGTTATACTTAGTACTGGGTTGTTGTTCTTTTGTTGCGTGGCTTGCTAGAGTTATGATTCGATTTGCTTTGTCAAGGCCAAGTTTATAATTCTTCAAATCTTCATCTTTGCTTGATATTTTATATTCCAACTCCTCAATTAATTTTGTTAGTTCTTTTTCAGTTTGCTCATAGCAAGCATTTAATTTTTTGTTCAAAGATATATCCTTTTCAAGAACGAGAATTTCAGATTTGAGATTATCTAGCTGAAACAATAATTCTGAATTGTCAAATGTCAATTTTTCAATTATGATTTCAGATTCGTTTAAATCAGAGAAAAGCTTATCTTTGGCGTTACTAGATGATAATCTATCTTGCAAACTTACAAGGTCCCTTTTCAAAGATTGGATCTGTTCCTCATATGAACGTTCCCGTTTACTAAATTCATCTTTCAAATGATGCAACTGCAACTCTAATTTCTTATTTTCTAAATGAAAATCGATGGTTGGATCACTCTCATTGTGAATCATTTGAATTGCTTGTTGTTCAAGCATGACTTGGTTTAACTGCTCTTGTAATGAGTTTTTCTCTAAAGTGATGCACTCAAGCTCCACTTCCGTAACCTCCAAACGTGAGGTAAAATCACTGAGTTGAAGTTCGAGTTTCTCGTTGAAGTGGCAAAGCCAGCTGATTTTGGTTGCTGAACTCACGAATTCAAGCGCAAGGAACTCATGTAGTGGTAATGAAGTTACGGTGTCCGGTCTGACAAAAATGGCAAAATTCTCTGTATTATTTCCATCATCTGAATTGAAATATCGTTTTCCTTTGACAGAACCGTTATTTTTTGCGAATTTCCTGCATTCGGGTATGAGTTGTATTCCAAGCCAAACACCGGGAGCAAAGTCGGTATGGTCCAAATACTTGACTGTTCCAACAATGGATTTTTGAGACAAAGAGGATTTCAAAACAACCAAAGAACTGAACTTTAGATGCTCAATGTCCACCATTATGCAAGTATTCTAACATTAGGTAGCACGTGAGATCGATCTGAAACAATAAATCTGAAAAGGGGCATGTCATAAGTATTCATGTTGTCGTTGTCGCGCGTAATTTCTTTGTTTGTCGTGGAAACTGTGCTGGTTTATCAGTTCAAGAGGGTACCTGCTCGACTGGGAATAAAGGGTAAATAGCAGCATGAACAATTTGAACGTTAATACAGGCGGGAGTGGGAATGCTGGTCTCAATAAGGGTGCCAGACAGGCCAAAGTGGAACTATTGAACGAACAGAAGCAAGAAATTCGAGAAGCATTCACGTTGTTTGATATGAATAATGACGGGTATCTTGACTATCACGAATTGAAGGTCGCATTACGAGCATTGGGGTTTGACATGGGTAAAAGAGAAGTGTTGAGTATAATCGAAGAATATGATACGAATGCAAATAAGTTAATCAGCTACGATGATTTCTACCGGTACGTAGCGGCCAAGATTGTCGAGCGTGATCCGGTTGAAGAAATCAAAAGGGCGTTTCAGCTCTTTGACGACGACCACACGGGCAAGATCAGCCTGAAGAACCTTCGGCGGGTTGCGAAGGAGTTGGGAGAAAACATGACAGACGACGAGCTTGCAGCGATGATTGACGAATTTGACCTCGACGAGGACGGCGAAATCAGCCAACAGGAATTTCTCAACATCTGTCTTGAGAACTGACACATTAGAGAGCACTGTGTAATAATAGCAATAATAGCAATAATGCTGCTGGTAGCAGCCAACAGGTATCTCCCGTGCACTCAGAGTGCCCAGAAAGCAGAGACCTGCTTACGTCAGCCGCGCCGATCGACGTCCCTGCCTCCCACCCCCCCGACGATTTCCATCCCACGCGGAAAGTCGTCGGCCGCGTTTCTCGGGCGGGGGCTCCCAGCAGAGGCACAGGAGGAGCAGCTAATCCGTCAGGCGGATCGAATACATGCGTACAGACATGCTGCATGTAGAAAGCACTTTTCTTCGTAGCCATACCTCTTCTCTAAAGGCAAATCTATCGGTCCATCACAGCCATGCTCTCCTCAATGCTTTCCAAAAACCTTTTAAGAAGATCCTCTCCTGTCTTTAAGAGAGCTTTGCACAATTCTGTGGCTCCAAAACATGAATTAACCCATGTTGAAAACGGTGTTCAAATGATGACCGTAAGAGATGCGCTTAATTTGGCAATGCAAGAAGAACTGGACAGAGATCCAGATGTTTTCTTAATGGGTGAAGAAGTTGCTCAATATAATGGTGCTTATAAGGTTTCCAGAGGTTTACTAGATAAATTCGGTCCAAAAAGAATTGTTGATACTCCTATCACCGAAATGGGTTTCACCGGTATTTGTGTTGGTGCAGCTTTCTCTGGCTTAAAGCCAATTTGTGAATTCATGACCTTCAATTTTGCAATGCAATCAATCGATCAAATTGTCAATTCGGCTGCTAAAACTTACTACATGTCAGGTGGTAAAATGCCTGTTAATATAACTTTCCGTGGTCCAAATGGTGCCGCCGCCGGTGTTGCAGCTCAACATTCCCAAGATTATGCACCATGGTATTCACAAATACCAGGTCTGAAAGTTTTGTCTCCTTTTTCAGCCGCTGATGCAAAAGGTTTACTCAAAGCTTCAATTCGTGATCCAAATCCCGTCGTTTTCTTAGAAAATGAATTATTATATGGTGAATCTTTCCCTGTTAATGATGAAATTTTATCTCCAGATTACGTACTACCAATCGGCAAAGCTAAAATTGAAAAGGAAGGTAAGGATGTTACAGTTATATCTTACAGTAGAAACTTAATCTTCTGTCTTGAAGCTGCTAAAATAATGAAAGAAAAATATAACGTTGATGTTGAAGTTATCAACTTAAGATCAATTAAACCGTTAGATCTTGAAACAATTTTTGCGTCAATCAAAAAGACCAATCATGCAATCACTGTTGAAGCTGGTTTCCCTCAATGTAGTATTGGTTCTGAAATTTGTGCTCAAGTTATGGAGTCCGAAGCTTTTGATTACTTGGATGCTCCAATGGAAAGGGTTACTGGTTGTGAAGTCCCAACTCCTTACGCTAAAACCTTAGAAGATTTCGCTTTCCCTGATACTCCAACTGTTGTTAGAGGTATTGAAAAAGTTTTATCATTGGGTGAATGGGCTTAATTTTTTCAAAACTTGTTTAAAATACATAATTTCCAACCTAAATAAATAAAAAAAAATTTATGTTATTTATATTAAAAGAATTGAAACTATCCATTTCTCACCAAGTACTCTAATAATCAATCTATAAAATCTCATTTCCTCACTTTTTTCATTTTATCGACTCTTTCCCAAACTCTAGCTAAACTCATTTTGACGTCATCTTGCTGAAAGTTGTCTAAATTATAATATTCAGGAGCAAATTCGACTAACCACTCCGGTCTAACACTCGTGACTGTACGAATATAATTCTTAGATGTAAGAACAAATTCGTTGTAAATAACCCATTCATCCTGCTGAGCTAAAACCGTACTTGGATGTAATAAAACATCCTGACTATCTTTGACTGTAATATATCCCTTGCCTGTACTCTTCTTTTTAGCAACTTGCAAAAAAAATCCATTCGCCAATGCTCTTCTAACATTGTCATAGTATGACAAACTATTAAAATCGCCTTCGACCAAATCAACATCATGACTTTCCATCATCCTTCTTAATTGTTTACGAACACTTTGTGCCGACTTGAGGGATCTAAAATTTAAAAAGTTCTCAACACACCATTTCCTTTGTCCCTTTTCATATGCTTCATCGCTTTCAAATGAATGATAAACATTTAATAATGTCAGATGATCGCCATCAGGATGTGCAAACAACTTTTTGCATTCATCAGCAGCTCTTTTGGCGCCCTCTCCAGATGGTCTAATGAAAACATTGGGCACTGATAACATCGACACAATCGTTAAAATCTCTTCGGAACATTTGAATGCAGGGGAACCAATCAATAAAACAGCTAACATCGGATCTAACGGGAAAACGGATGACAAACGTCCTAATGATGTTAAATTACCATCGTCATCGATACATGTCAAATAGTTCAACTCTTCAAGAGCTCTCATCATTGTCTCTGGTGCAGGTGGATCCATAAAATCAAAATGAACTAAATCATCGACACCTAATTTCTTTAGTTCTAAAACTGTGTTCGCCAAATTTGATCTCAAAACTTCAGGATATGATTGTTCAATTAACTCTTTTTCAAATGCCTCCTCTGTGTATAGTCTGAAACACTTACCTGGTCTTGTACGACCAGCTCTACCAGCTCTTTGTTGCGCTGATGCTTTAGAAATTGGTGAAACTAAAAGTGATTCAACTCTAATACGTGGATTGTAAACCTTTTGCTTAGAAAAGCCTGGGTCAACAACATAAACAATACCATCAATTGTCAATGAAGTTTCTGCAATATTCGTTGAAACAATAACTTTCCTACCTGGTTTACCACCTTTAGTATATGCCTTCGGCGCAGGCTCAAAAATCTTTTGCTGCTGATGTGGTGGTAATGAACCGTATAGTGGATACACCTTTATTGGACCACAACCTTCATCACGAACCAATTGATCTCCTTCCATGGAGATTTTTTTAACCGCATCCTCAATTTCTTCTTCACCTGTTAAAAATACTAAAATGTCACCTTCATCTTCGGTTGCATGTATTTGTAAAACAGTCCTAATGGCGGCATCCAGATAATCACGCTGGAATTCTTTTGTGTAATAAATTTCGACCGGATAAGTTCTACCAGGTACAGCCAAAAGTGGAGCATTATTAAAATATTTCTGGAACTTTTCAGCATCTAAAGTAGCTGACATAATAATAATCTTCAAATCTGGTCTCCGTTCACTTAATTGTTTTAGTAAACCCATCAAAATATCTGTTGCCAACGTACGTTCATGGGCTTCATCGAGGATTATACAAGAATAGCGATTCAAATTATGATCTTCCATTGCTTCCCTTAGTAGCATACCATCAGTCATGTATTTTAAAACAGTTTTATTTGTCGTCATATTTTCAAAACGAATATTATAACCAACCTCTTCACCTAGTTTGACATCCATCTCATCAGCCACACGAGCGGCAACTGACATTGCAGCAACACGTCGTGGTTGCGTACAGGCAACTTGTTTACCTACTAAGTGTGGCATATCATCATACAAAACGAATTGTGGCACTTGTGTAGTTTTACCTGAACCGGTTTCACCAACCAAAACCATTACTTGAGTGGAATGGAACATACGTAAAAATTCTTCACGTTGTTGATGAATCGGTAGATCGTGACGAACTTTCAGAATGTCAAAATACTTTTCACTGAATGCATTGCCTGTAAAAGGGTTGAGTCTCCCAGATGCTAATTTTTCACAATAATCAGAGTCTGTTTTATGACGTTTATCTAAATTGAATTCACCTCCGTCATGAAACTTTAATGTTCTATCCTCTAATTTATGTGGATGTGCCAACAGCTCGGCTTCTGCATGTTCTGCCTGTAATTCTGCAATTGAGGTTGATACTTCTCTCTTAGATTTCTTTGATGGTCTGGTGTCTGACATTGTCTTCTTGTATGTCCAAAGGGCAACCAGGAAGCAAAACAAATTAGAATACTGAAAACTGAAAGCTGAAAAATTTTATTACAAATTCATGATGAGAGAAACAAAAATCAATTTCAGTGCGAATTTCAATTTCAATTTTTCGGCACCACTTTTTGTCGTGTCGTCTTACTTGTTCTGAGTGTAAGTTTGCCTTTATCGACACGCTGGGTGAAAGGCTTTCTTTGTGCTATTTGCTAGTCTGAGGGTTGTTTATCTTTTGATTCCATCACTTTAATACCCACAAGTTCTTTTTTTACTGTAAATACGGTTGCTCTTTTTTTTTTTTGGAGCCCACTTTGCACCAAACAACAGAAAATCCCGACATAGTTCATTTCGAGAAGACACACTATTCCAATACTTGACATTTACCCTTTATTTTATCTCCCAAGCTTTCACAATATTTTAAACTAATTGAAATTTGATATCACCTCAATGTTTACAGTGTACAATTAGTTGTTGTAGTATCAAGATTTAAGGGTTAAAACAAACGGATAACAAATATTAAACATTTTTCAAAGATAAGACAAAAAATTAGGGCTTTCATAGAGCTTACAACAAAGAATTCATATAGACTTACTTTAACAGAAATATGAATAAGAATATTAAGATTGACAAAATGGATGATCATGATGGTTCAAATAATAAGATTGAAAGAAAGAAAAATAAAAGAAAATACAATTTTCAAAGAGCGTCCGTAGCTTGTGAGCAATGTAGAAAAGCTAAAACACGCTGCAATTATCTCAACGATGGCTCCAGTTGTTTCAGATGTGAAAATTTATCGTTAAAGTGTAGTTTGAATGACAAAAAAGTTGAACCAACATTATCTAGTTTTCAAAAATCTGCAAGTTTCAAAACAAGAGATGAGATAGATGAAATTGCGGATGGTAAAGTTTTCAAACAAAGAAAAGACAAAACGAAGTCTTTGTCTGCCGTCAACTTTGCTTCGCTTTCGAATATACACAAACCACATATTCACCCAACCATTGAATCTACTTCTACAGATTTGGATGTGTCACCAACGTCATTTTCCAACTTACCTAACGATACAAATGACTATCTTACAATTATTAATGATAAAATTGATAAATTAAGCTCAACCCTGAACATGTTTATAGATAAGAAAGAATTTCCAACCAAAAATACGAGTGGCCCTTTCATTGATTTGCCTTCGATTGGGAACCAGAATTTAAAAAGTTTTAATATTAAATCCCAAATATACCCACCATCATTCGATGCACAGGCGACAAACTCTCATAATGTGCCATTATCATACCCGCCGCAGGCGTCACAGTCTAGCTTACCAGTCATTAATCAACCCTCGATTTTGCCAAATTTTATGAATAGCAATACTATACCACCAATGTTACAACATTCAATTGCTCCATTGGCACGCCCATATTTACAGTCGTGTAGAGTGCTACAAACTAACACTGATTCGAGTCATATCAGTAAGGTTACTGATGATAATAGCGTTAATATCAATAACATCAACCATAGTAATAGTAACACTTCCAGTCACAGCTACAGTAACAATGAGAATAATGTAAACAATTATAATGATATTAATGATTCCATTAACAATTCTGCTACAAACAATAATTCCGATGCTAACACCGTTAATCAAAATTCAAATCTACATGAAAATGATGAGTTTTTTTTCCTTAATGCACCATATGTCGATATTGCAAACATTGCAAATAACTTGGGTTTACCTTTTACCAAAGAAATTGGATTTGATGTTACAAAAGATGACGTGCTGTTATCAATTCAAGGAAGATATGATTTAATTACACGTAAATTATTAGATTACGAAACTTGTTCTAGATTGATTGAAATTGCCCTATTACACTATGGTAGCTTGATTACATACGCTGAGCTTGAATTTAAGTTATGGTTTGATGAAATAAGGTTTAATTCTCCATTATTATTTTGTACTTTGGTTTTGTTTGGTTTGCGGCATACTAAATTGAATGACTCTACGAATCTAACGAACAATAATTCATTGGAATTGGACATCTTGCAAAGTATTCATCAACTACTTTCATTGACAATTTATGAAATACCCCAATCAAAGGAATTTTTACAAGCATGTGTTTTAATCACGCACTACTCACCCTCTTTATCATATAGGCACATTTATTTTGATAGTTGGTGGTTGTCCTCTTATGGGCTAATTCATTTCATGTCCCGTGAGATGAATTTAAATTTGCTAGTTAAAAGTGTTAAATCTCCCGAGAAAATTCATCAATATAGGTTATGGAATCAGCTAACAATTTCTCACTTAGTGAACTGTGTTTTATCGGGCAGACCCTGTATAATAGACGAGATCAGATTGGATCAATGTCGTGATATACTGGATTTACCCGAAGCGAACTCGTTTGATGCACTGGTTGTGGCACAGCTATGCATCTTGCTAACATTATATAACTCATTACAGTTTCCTGAAGCAGTTGATATTTCATTGAAAGAATTGAATTCAGTTTATATGGAATGGAAATATTTAACTGATTCAATAAGAAATGGCAAATCTGTTACATTATGCCACATGTTTTCAAAGGCAATGGTTTTGCGTAGATATTTATTGAAGAATATCTACTTAAAAGGTCAAACAGAATACACACAGAGAAGTCGAGAGCTTTTTGATATTATAGTTGAATTTTCACAAGTTTTGACTATATATGGTAACGTTGCGACGAGAAGTTGCAATGATTATGATGACAGTGATATTTTCAAGCAATGTTCATTTCTATGCTTTTTTATGTTATTACAGTTCAAACAGTTGGACTTCTTTAACGAATCAAACGATGTTTATATTATTATTGAATGTTGTGATAGATATTTAGAATACACCTTGTTATTGGGAAACAAGGTTTTCTATTATAATGGGTTCTTAAGGAATTATACAGAATTGCTTATCAGAATGAAAAATATGGTCCTACCCGGTCCACAACTGTAATGTTACCCTGATTGAATTAGGTGTTTTTTGGGGCATTTTTTTATAGTTTATCTAACCCTATATTGTGTATACTTTTGTGAAAGTTGAAATTTAACTTATTAGTTTCTGTTCTGTTCTTTTTTCGTCCATAACCTTCTGTCGGGGGAATTCTGCGTCGTATTATCGCCCACATTACAGCGATGTATATGCAAAGGGAAGTAGCAGAACAGGATATAGAACTAGAGCCGCGCAATGTTGTTCCCAAAAAGGCAATAGAAGTTAACTTTTTTCATGGAAAACAGCGTTCTATTTTCTGCTAGGAGCAAAAAGTTGATACTTTTTATGCCCGTCACAGTACAAGTTCTCACAGAACAACCCGTAACTGGCATATTCTATGCTGAAGGACTTTGTGGCATATAATTGATCTTTCAGTTCAAAAATGCTTTGTACTTGATTGAAGATGTATAAATTGAAGTGTTTCCCCCAGTTTATTATGAAAGTTTTCCTCTAATCTTTTAACTTTTCTTCCTAATTTTTTTTTCTTGCTTCCCTTTACACCAACAACTTTACTTTCGTTAAGAATAAATCAAATTATCTTGTCACTCAAAATGAAATTCGATACTGTTTTCCTTGCTGCTCTTGCCGGTTCTGCTTCTATGGTTTCTGCTGGTGAATATGCAGAGTCTTCTAGCCCTGAAACTATGCATACTTTATCAACCAAAAGTACAGAATGGACTAGTACTAAACACTGGACTAGTACTAAACACTGGACTAGTTCCGAACATTGGACTAGTACTACTGATGATTGTGATTCATCCACAAAGGTCCCAACCTCATCAGCCACCAAGACAAAGTCTAAGACTTCTACTGTAGAACCAACTTCTACAGTTTCAAAGACTAAAACTAAGTCCAAGTCTTCTACCTTGGCACCAACATCTACTAAAATTAAGTCCAAGTCTTCTAGTTTGGCTCCAACTTCTCAAACTAGATCTAAGTCTTCCAGTTTGGCTCCAACTTCTCAAACCAGATCCAAGTCTTCCAGTTTGGCTCCAACTTCTCAAACCAGATCCAAGTCTTCTAGTTTGGCTCCTACTTCTCAAACTAGATCCGAATCTTCTACCTTGGCTCCAACTTCTCAAACTAGATCCGAATCTTCTACCTTGGCCCCAACTTATCAGACTAGATCCAAGTCTTCTACCTTGGTTTCTATCTCGACTGTTTCGACCTCTGAGACTTCAACTGAGTTTTCGACTTTAGCTCCAACTTTTCAGACTAGATCTTCATCGGAGACTTTGGCTCCAACTGAAACCTTTTCGTCTACCGAAACTTCCTTCCTACCAACTTTTGTTCCACCTCCATTCACTAATTCTACAACAATTGCACCAGTTGTTCCAAGTACTCCGATTACCTTTGAAACGGTTACACCAATTACAACCCCAACCACCTTTGAAACAGTCCTTCCAACTTTCTCAACATCCACTGTTGAAGTTTCAACTAGCTTTGCTTCTACATTCCTCGGTGAAGCTGTTAAGGTTGACGGATCAAAGGGTGTGCTTTTAGCAGCTGCTGCTGCATTCTTGTTGATCTAAAGGTGATTAAGAAGCTACTACACCTTTTGTTTCCAACACATTTTTACCATTTTTGTTTTCATTTTCTGTCTTATTAAATACTTACTTTCTTAAACTTTTACCGTCTCAACCATATTGGCAAGTTTTTCTTTTCTCAAATCGATGTTTTCTTCCTATGTCGTTAATATTTTTTTATGGTTTTGATATTTTATCATATTAATTATTTATATAGTAAGCTACACTTTATAATTAAGTAATTAAATAATCTATTCAACATCTTCAAAAGTTTCACCTTCAACTAATTCTGGAATGTCTTCCTCCTTACCAGCATTTGCTTGTTTGGATAATTGAGCTAAACTTTCAGGATTTTGCTGGAATGATTGAGCCAACTTTTGTAATAATTCCAAGTTTTCAGCGCCTAATTGAGTCAAGATACCTGGCAGCAAGTCGGTGATCTTCTTTTCTTGACCAAAACCAGTAACTGCATAAGTGTTGTTTGCAGCTGCAGCTTGAACACCAACTCTGTTGAAGTGTAAAACGGAACCGTCGTCTCTAAAGAAGTTGGCTTCCGCAACATCAGTTAAAGTAGTAGGGTTGAATTTTTGCAAAGCAGCTTGGACTTTTGAATCATCACCTTCAGAAGACTTGTTTACTTTTTTGGCCTTGATTCTTTGACCACCAATTTTCTTTGAGGATTGTTTTTGTAACTTGGCTAGCTTTTCTGGGTCGATTGGCATTCTTCTAACGTGCTGTAGTGGGGATGGCGAAAGAAAAACAGTCAGACGGATGGTGTCAGCCAAGTTCGTCGAGTTTCGAGTGAAATATCTTCAGCACTCGCCGACGAGAAAAACACAATATTTGTTGGCAGCGTAATGAGCTCCGGTCGGTCGACGCTTCACGTGACCAAAAGATATCAAGAAACCCGTTTGGGGTAATCCACAATGTTCGATAGTATACACATAGTAAATAGGATATAATCACACAGCTACACGTCAGAAATGCCTTGCTTTTCTTCCTCAAGCTGTTTTAGCAATCGCTGTCTGTTTCTTTTACAGGTTAAGGTATCCACATGTCTTTTCAACGCGTCCTTTCTAGCGAAACCTTTGCGACACAAAGGACAAATGTTAGGAGGTACTTTTAAATGAATTTTCTCATGTCTCTTCAAATCTGAGGACCTCTTAAAAGCTATCTCACAATTTGAACATTTGAAAGTTCTGGGTAAATCAACTTCTTCACCCTCCCTTCGGCGATTCAATTCGGATTTTGTGATGTTTGTATTATGCTTGTCCTCGGGACCCTTATTATTCGCTGACTTTCTTCTGGAAATATCGTGGACGTTTGATGGAATTTTACTATTGATAGTACTAGTATCTATCGAATCATCACTATTCCCCACATCGTAATTTGCGTTCAAACTAGATTCCGTCTGTGGTTGCAGAATTGTCGGATAATTAAGCGTGTTGGACAATTTTGTATTATTTTCACCATCATGATTCGTATTTTTATGTGACATTAAATTGGCAGTTAAGTTTTGCGCCAGTAAGTTCTGTAAATGTGTATTATTGCTAGTGGTTTTATAGTAATCAGTGTTATTTTTGAAATTATTGGCTATCAAGTCATCGTTAGTTTTGAAAATATCCAGTGAAAATTGGGGGAAATCTAAGTTTGTAGGTGGGTTTCTGAGTGGATTTTCCGTAAATGGCGGGATAAAGTTATTGTGATATTCCCCCATATTATTATTCAATGAAAGAATAGAATTTTCACTACCTACAGTGTAGTTACTGTTAACGCTCACTCTCCTATCATCATTAAAATCAACAGCATAACCGCTCGCATGGTCGTTATTATTATTAGCTTCGGATGTGGACAGTAAAGACATTCTTTTTCTTAGCTCGTCATCATGGTCTTTACTATCATGATTCTGCTTCTGATTATGAATACGGGCATGGTGGTGATTATTTTCGTAAAAAGACGCGTTTTCACTCTCATCCATGCTTTTCAAATACTGCAATGATATTGGCATACCACCATGCGGAGAATTCGAATACTGTAATCTATTGAGTATGTCTTTGATGGTTGAATCGATGCTATTTTCATGCAGTTTAACAACTTCATTGGCAGCTTTCAAAAAAGCAACATCTTCGTCGGTAATAACCGTGTTGTTGTTTGCATTATTGGTTGACACATCCTGCTGGACGACAGGTTGTTGAAGATTCAAAATTTGGAAAAGCTCTTTTTCTTTATCATTTTCTCTGTGAAGTGCCCCTCGTCTATCGTGTTCAGAAATGTGATCACTATTTTTGTGGTGGTGGGTACCGAAATTCGGTGAAAAACTCGAATTGTTCAGAGACATTGACAGAAAAGCAAATTGGGCAGATTGAAGATCTGAATACGCCTCGAAATCTTATCGGACAGCGGCAAATCGGTGCAAAAGTAGGTACAAGCAAAGCGGACAAACAAAAGGCTAACCTGCAATACGGAAAGAATGCACCATCGAGAACCCAAGTGCTGGCGACAGTGCAATATAATAGTCTTTAGTATCAGGAACCGTTCCACAGCACTTGGGCTCATCCACAGTCAATATTCATGTTCTTAGCAAATACACAATAGGACGTCTAAAAAGAGAAATGTCACGTGCAGACGCGCCACACTTGTTTTAGCGCAGAAATAGCCCTGCGACCAACTCGACCTGACTCAATTCAACCCAGCCTAGCTTAACTTAACTTAACTAAACCTAACTTATCTGTACAGTTCTACAAAATAAACACTCTATTTGGTCAACATGGATTCTCTAGCTGGTCCGGTACCAACCCATTGAATTGGGACATTCAGGTATTCTTCAATAAATGCCAAGTACTTCTTGGCATTTTCTGGTAGTTCATCGTAAGTTTTGATAGTAGTAATATCTGTTTCCCAACCAGGGAATGTCTTGTATACGACTTCAACTTTACCCAAGACACTCAGACATTCAGGGAAAGATTTCAGTTCTTCACCATTATATTTGTAGGCAACTGCAACTTTGATTTCTTTAAAGGAATCTAAAACGTCCAATTTGGTAATATTCAATGATGTATAGCCATTAATCCAAGTTGAGTATTTCAAAACTACTAAATCTAACCAACCACATCTTCTTTTTCTACCAGTGGTAACACCATATTCACGACCAATTGATTGTAATCTTTCACCATCTTCATTCAATTGTTCTGTTGGGAATGGTCCTTCGCCAACTCTAGTAGTATAAGCTTTAACGACACCATAAATATTTCTGATTGCATTGGGTGGAATACCTAAACCAGTTAAAACACCTCCAATACCTGTATTTGATGACGTAACATATGGATAAGTACCAAAATCAAGATCCAACATTAAGGCGTTTGCCCCTTCGACTAAAATTTTCTTTTTGTTAGCTAGAGCACTATGCATAAATTCGACAGAATCAACCACAAAAGGTTTGATTTGTTCCTTTAAAACCTTGTATCTCTTCAAGTCCGCTTCGATATTATATTCAAAATCACCATATCTCTTTTGTCTTGTTGCATATAACCTTCTTAACTTAGTTTCAAACTCTAACCAAGCTCCAGGTTCATCACTAATTAAATGATGAACTCTAATACCAGATCTTGAAGCTTTAGTTGAATAAGTCGGACCAATACCTTTACCAGTGGTACCAATTGATTTTTTATTGTTTGATAATTCAGCTTCTCTTAATTTATCAACTCTTTGATGGAAATCGAAAACTAAATGAGCTCTTGATGATAGGAATAATCTATCTCTACATTTCAAGCCTTGGTTTTCAATCTTTTCTAATTCATCAAAGAATGATGGTATATGAACGACGACACCTGAACCCACTAAGTTTAAACATTTTGGGTTAACTAAACCGGAAGGCAACATATGGAAATCGTATTTAGTTTTACCGACAACAATTGTATGACCTGCATTGTTACCTCCTTGGCATCTTGCACAAACTTCAATGTTATCACACAGCAAATCAACCAATTTACCTTTACCTTCATCACCCCATTGGGAACCTAAAACAACGTCAGCCATTTTTCGATATCTAATATAATTTTACTGAACGTGAAAGTTGCACGCTAACCAATGAAAAGAAAGAAAAGCCGAAAGATCTAAGTGAAGATCAGAGAAAAACAAACAGCGGCAGGAAACAGGAAACCAGATGTACAGTAATAGCCACTGGTATTTTAAAATAGTCACAACATTGATTTCTATGATACGGAGCACAATGAAATCTTCCGCGGGTTCAAGTCAAACGCTAATTGCGAGCTGGCACCGCCTAATATAGGTGGGGGCAGCTTTGGTTTGGTCACCCGCTACAGGCTGGCTACGGTGTCAACATGGCATTGCCATGGAGCCAACGATGCTGGATTCGTGGCAAGCTGATGAGGATACCATCGGTAGC
Source organism: Pichia nanzhaoensis (assembly GCA_030573035.1). Taxonomy (NCBI): domain Eukaryota; kingdom Fungi; phylum Ascomycota; class Pichiomycetes; order Pichiales; family Pichiaceae; genus Pichia; species Pichia nanzhaoensis. Next base: position 339,700 of record JAJMCN010000005.1, read on the forward strand.
AATTTTGGCTACCCTGCATATAGTAGTTTGCTTTGGCCCCGAAATCGAAACATTGCACAATCTGACTCCACTCTCCTGAAAAGAGAAAAAAGAAAATGTATTACGTCTATCGACGCATGCTTTTACTGGACAGAACCTAAATCAAGTAACGAATTATGACCGCATCTCTTAGTTTTATCTCTAAACTTGAGAGGATTATCGAATTAAATGTATACAAATTTATCAATCAATCATATACAGGAAATTAAGAGTAAATTAAAGTAAAATATTCCAAAGAACTAAAATGTCGGTAGCAAAATAAAAAGCAAAAACCTGCTGTCGTGTAAACTGATTAACACATCTAAATCTATTCGTGTTTGGTGAAACAGAACTTACCAATGTGGTATGGACCTAAACAGAGAACGTTGAAACAAATCTTGGATTGTTCTTTGACTAATTGAAGACTTGGAAAAAGATCCTTGGTGTTCTCACGGAAGCCTGCTGGACTTAAGTCCTCCTTCCATTGTTGACCGTATGATTTTGATTCGTGAGCGTCCATTATTGTGTTGTGTTGTTAAGTAATAGGGAATATGGAAAAAAAGATACAATCTAAAAGCGTTTTAATAAGATTTAAAATTTTGCAAGCAACCGGAAGAGCAAAGGCCAGGCTATTTATTCAGACATTTAGTACACCATTTGCAGACAGGGTCTGCAAGCCAAAAAATATTGATAAGGGCACGTGTACCACAATTTAACAATTTTAGCAGACCATGTGCGGAACAGGCAAAAAATTTGTTTTTCATTAAGGCGCGTTATAAGCCCCCCCCCTCGTGGGGAGCGCGCACATACTTAAAAGGTTCTCAAAAAAAGTAAAGTAAAGTTGGGGTCAACTGGGAATTGAACCCAGGGCCTCCTGCACCCAAAGCAGGAATCATACCACTAGACCATTAACCCGCGAACGAGATCCTAGTTTTTAGAATTCTTATCACCACACTCAAGGAAGAGTAATTGTGTGTAAAAGCAGACCAAAAATCTTCACTAAAGAAGCTGTATTAGTGCTAGTTTCTTCATGGACGGTTTTTTGTTACATTTTTAACTAGCCCAACTGAATAGCAAATTGTATATTCACGCTACACGTCTTCATGCATTTTATAGGTTGTTAGAGGAATTATACTTGCAGTATAAACTATCGTTCATGTACTTACTCTTCTTACTCAAGGCCTATGATAATATAGATAAAATTTTTCTTTTAATCAGAAGATCTTGGGATGTTGCAATCTTTTTCTCAGAAATAAAATTAAGCAAGCGGAGTCTTTAGTAGTTTACAATATCGAATTTGAACATTTTCTTCTTCCCAAAAATTTTGTGCTATCTGCTTTGTTGATAACAATTAGAAATACAGTACCGACGCAATCCATTTGGAAAAACAGCAGAAATAAAAAATATCAAATGGTTTCACTAATATCAAATCATCAACGACCGCAAAAACAGCATTTTTCTTTCCAAAAAATACGTCGTTCATCTAAAACGTTTAGGTTTAGGGCTTTACTGTCAATTTAGGCCTTACAAGTAAACATGTTACAAATCTAATGACTAAGGCTTTTGTTATTGTTCGGTGTAGAAGGAATTGGAACTCTAGCGTGTGCAATTTCATTAACATTTAGTGTGAAATGCTTTCTTGTTAAATCTCCTGTAATTGCACGCCTAGCGGCACAAGTACGCTCCACATTACAATAGCTACAACATGTGAAAAGACAGCTTTTACTAAAAGTATGGTCGTCAAGCATATAGTTGAACAGCCAGTTCAAGCATGCCACACCTCAGAACCACTAGTTCAAGATTATTAGTTTAACTACTACAATTAGCGACTTGATAAAAAAAAAACAAAATAATCATGCAAAGTTGAAGTCAGTAAAATTGATGAATGTTGGAAACAGATGTTTGTCTTCATTAAAGACTCAGAGTGAGCTGAGTAAATTTTCATCATTAACAACTTTGCTTGATTTGAAATATATCAAAAGTTTTACAGAAAAAACAGTCAAGAAGATTTCGATATACCGATCATCTTCTGATGATAGATGCACATCGTATTTCCTACCGCAGAGTTGTATTCCAAAACATGTTCCTCTGGTATTCTGCACAGGTCTCCAAGAAGAAAAAAGGTTCTGTTAAATAGACCAAGAGTTGCAAACAGCGAAGAAGAATCTTTAGCGAGACATTTTCTGAAATGCTTTCTCATTTTCTCCCGAAAGAGGGTTTCTCTATGAACTCCATTGATCATCTCTCTAATGGAAAGAGCATTCAAGAAAGATTACGAATGGATTCTGTCAAAACAAAGTACCGCATATGATTTTCTAGGTATACCTGGTGATGCTACTGTTGATACCGTACGAAAAGCGTACAAAAGAAAGGCACTTTTGCTACATCCTGATAAGAACGCTGACGTTGATACGAGTGAACTATTTAGAGAGGTTTCTATTAGCCACACAATATTATCGGATCCTCAATTAAAGGCAAAATATGACTCAGATTTGGACGTTCTTAAAAAGAAAGTCAGAGCCGGTAATACAGATCCATTGAAAACTTCTAAAGTCTCAAAGTTTAAAGCTGATTTAAAACAAAAAGAAAAAGCGCACAAGGCACATCTGAACGAACGATTAGAGAGGCAAAAAAACATAAAACACTTCCACAAGTGGTATGACAAATTTGTAAAAAACAAAAAATTCGAACCCACTGAATCATCAGTAAAAAATAAATACGTTAAAGAAAAAGTTGAATCGATATTTCCAAAAATGAGTGTGGTGAAGTGGAAAAATAGGAAAGGAATAGGATTAGATGAACAATTGGTAGAAAAAATGATGCAGGTTTTTGGACCAGTAAAATTTGTGAAGTTTCACGATAACGATATTAATGATAATTATCACTATGCATATGTTGAATTCAAGTCGCCCATTGGTTCTGCCTTAGCTGTAAGTCACGATTATTCCAAGACGGCCGATTATTGGGATAGTATAAATCTGCGCAAAATGTCAAGTCTCCTTAGGTCAGTGGAACTTTTAGCTTATGATAAGATCGGCATAAAAGATTTCAGGGCATTAAATTTGTCAGCCGCAGATTACATTGCTTTCAGCATCATGGAAGACTATTGACTTGCCTAGAAACTTTATAATGTATTCCGTTGTATAAAAGAAAAAACATATAAAAAGCATTACTCATTATTTATTCAGAATCAATTAGTATCGCTTCGGGGGAACGAACTTTATTTTTACTTGGAGCATGTGTTTTGCTCTTATCCTTTCGTTTTTTTGTTGCTCTTAAAGTTTGTCCCTGTCCATTAAATGTGACCTTGGCCTCATCATGCTTCTCTTTTTCTGCAGCTTCAAACTCATCGACATAAGGCTCTACAGGGAACCCAAAAAATAGATACCCCTCTGGTAATTCTAATGGTTTAACAGGACCTGATAAATCTGGTTCTTTTATTTCTTCAGTGTTGTCGACATTTTTCGGTAGTTGTTGTACTCTCTTACCTGATAGCCTCAGCCCACTTCCTTTAAACTTATTTACTGCCTCATTACTCACATCGTTTAATAAATTCCCATAATGAATGCTGGTTGCCATTGATCCTTTGCCCTTTAACGATGGAGCAGACAACGCTTGTTCTCTTTTTTTCTTACTGTTTTCTTCCTTTATTTTTTCATAATCTGGTTCAACATATCCTACAGGAGGTGCAAATTCTGTAACCAAATCAGTTTCAATCACACATATACCTTTGGATGGTGATTCAGGTTTAGCTTCTAGTACTTTGATTTTGAAGACATGACTATTGTAATTCAGTTCAATAATATCACCAATCGTTAACGTTGTAAAATTTCTCAATGCATTTTCAAGAACCGCTTTTGGATCTGTTATCTCTAAAAAATCAGTTGACTGTGGTTCTAATTTAACAAAGTTACCCTGTGGTAAATCGGTAGTCTCGATTTTAACCACAGTACCCGCTGGGATGTTCAAAGTATCCATCATCCAATCAGGTAGGTAACACCTACCCTCATCTGCCGTAAATTCAAGCACACCACTATGTGTATATTTATTTGTATTTGTAGTGCTAATCTTGAAGAGCATTGGATATCTGATATTCAACATTGTAAGTTTATGCAAGGCCGATTGTGGTAGAAAAACCTTACCACCATAATTAGCAATATCCCTATTTCCTGCATCCTTCATCATTTGAATTGGGTAGCACCTAAAGAAATCTTGAAAGGAATTGGAAATCGGAACCATGTGTGAAAAGAACTGGTCTGATTGGCCTGAAAAACCTGGAAATCCGGTAAACTGAATAATTGTTAGCAAATTCACGTTAGTATTCAATTCAATTTGGGAGTCTAATAACCTGCAAGTTTGGAAATCAAGTATACATACCATTTTCTTATTTATTAGGGTTTGTTCATGTGTCACTTGAAAAGCAAGCAATAAATAGAACGAAATTGGCTATGTTGAAGAAACATGCCAGAAGTCTCTCATTTGCCTTCAGAAAAAAAGAGATGGCAGTTTCCGCCACTCGAACCATGAACCTTGTCGCCTTTTTCTAGTATGTTGTTTAATATCTTTTTAGGTGTCTGGGGTATCAGAATTGCAAGTCAAGGATATCGGGGATACAGCAAATGAATGATACCCGAAACACAGAGGCAGATATAGACTTGGATGATTTTTCCAAGGATCAGTTGCGTCAACTATTGGATGATGATGCGTATAATGAAGAAGCACTGGATTTTTCTGATGAAGGTGGGGCAAATATATCTGGAATTGATGATAATGACGAAGAAGAAGATCATGACCTTGATGGACCAGATGGTGATGATATTTCAGATGAATCAGATTATGAAGATTCAGTTAACAGTAAACAAGATAGATATAAAACATTGAAGGATCTAGGTTTTAGTGATGAGGAAGAGGAAGATGTGATGATCAGTGACAATGATTCAGATGACGAATTCTCTTTCAGAAATGCATTAAGAGAGGCTAGAAACTTCAAAGTGAAAAGTCGCCAAATAAAGAAACAGAAAAAAGGTGGTTTGGCTGCTATGAGAAGAAGAATTCGACGTACTGAATTAGACCCCGAAGTTAAGCTATTATTATCGCAAGCCAATGAAGCATTTGTAAACAATGATTTAGATAATGCATTGAAGTTGTATTCTAAAGTTATTAAACTTGATAAGAATAATTTCAGTGCATATAAAACCTTGGGTGAGATTTACCGAATGAGAAACGAATTGACGAGATGTTCCAACATCTGGCTTCTTGCAGCTCATATTAATCCAGGTGATGTGGAATTCTGGAAAACCGTTGCAGAAATATCTGTTGAGTTAGGGCACTTTAAACAAGGTATTTACTGTTATAGACGTGCGATCAGCGCAAGTGGCGGTAAGGATTATGATGCAATATTCTCACGTGCATGCCTTTACAGGGAAGTTGGTAAATTCAAAAGAGCATCTTCGGGTTTACTGAGATTACGAACAGTTTTACCGCTGGACTCCAAAATAGTCAGAGAACTAGCTAAAGTTTATGTTGAAGAAAATAGAATTAATGACGCTATTTCACTGTACACTAAAATATTGGACGATAATGTCAAACATAGAAAGTTAGTTGATAAAGGCGAACTTGTGGATCTAGATAACATTCAGTTTGACTGGTCTGAACTTAACATTCTGTCTGAATTGTACGCGTCCAAAGCAGCATGGTCATTGGGTGTCAAGGCTATAAGACAAATTTCAAGATGGATCCAAGAAAGAGAAAATCAATCTTTTTGGGATGATAATATAAGTTGCGATTCTGAGTTTGATGAGAGAAGACTTGATCACCCTAGATATCAGAAGTTGAAATCCCACGAAAAAAGTTTGGATTACACATTACCAATTGATATTAGGGTTCAGTTGGGTATCTTTAGGCTTAATAATAAAAATGAAAATGAAGCACTGAGACACTTTTCTGTTTTGCTAGAACAGCCGCTGGATGAAACTCCTGACTTGTTTTTTAAAGTCGGTATGGAATTAGAGAGTTTTGCATTGTACAAAGATGCATTAGAGTTTTTAATCCCATTATCGTATTATGAAGAGTATAATACATCTGAACTAGTGATGACAATTGCAAAATGTTTAAGAGAGACTGAAGACTTTGAAAATGCTAAGGATACATATATACGGCTTTTGGATTACGATCATACCAATGTTGAACTGAAAGTTGCACTTGCGGAATGTTACTTTTATTTGAATGATGTCGATGCTGCAAATGTTTTGTACGCCGAAGCCAAAGCTCAAAGGAGTAAAGAGAAGGCGTCTGCTAGGGAGAATCTTGTCACTACTAAAGTGGATGCTGCTATCAAACAGGCTGATGATATTATGAAAGAGGGTGAAGATGAAGAGGAGGAAGAAGAGGAAGAGGAGGAGGAGGAGGAGGAAGAGGAGAAAAAAGAAGAAGAAGAAGAAGAATATATGGGAGAAAATGAATTACAATCCACAGAAGCAATCATTGGCGATGAGCCAGCAAAGAGAAGGAAAAAGAAGAGGGTTACATATACAGAAGAGGAATATCAGACAATGAGTGTTAAGTCAGAAATTAGGATCAAGAAACAGTATGATAAATGTATGAAATTGTTGAAACAAATTGAAATATTACGGAAAAAAGAGTTTATTACGGAGCCAGAAATGTTTTCTCTCAAAACAATGGCAAATATATGGATTGAAATTGTCTCTGATTTAATTGAAATCTTTGCTATGTACAGATGGTTTTTTTCCTCTGACAGGGCTAAAAAGTTCAACATGAAACTACGTGTAAGAACAGCGAAATTAGGTATTGACCAAAAACTCTCAAGAATGAAATATTTACAAAATGAAATTGCTCTTTCACATCATTTTTCCCATGAAGAGTATCCCCAAAAAGAGTTTAAAGGTCTAACATATTCAAAATGGTATGATCTCTTTGTTCGTTATTCATTATTAATTGCTGAATTCGAGAAAGATCCCGAAAATGCTATTGCGATTCAAGAGATAATTAAACAAATCAATGTTTTCAAAGGACAAGAATTATCAACTCTATTGGTTGGTTTATCAATTGGGATACTTACTCGAGATACTTCGCTTATTATGACGCAAACAAGAAATTTAATGAATGATTACCAATTTGCTATTGATTCATTTAGATTATATCTTGCAAGTGTTTTACCTACACAAGATATGGAGGAAGCCTATGCTGATCCTCCATCGCAAAAGTTTATGTTACGTCAAATCAAGGCATTTGATTCACTAAAGATTGATAATAAAGATAAAGTTGTAGGAAAAGCCACAGTTACAAAAAGAAACGTTGATACTTCCAGGGACCACTTTTTGATTAATTACATTTATGGGTCATATCTATTTACGAATAAATCATACTATTCTACGTTGATCTATTTGTTGAAACTGTACCATACTTATCCAAACAATCCCGATTTGCTATTTTTGTTAGCATTAGCCAACCTTCACAGATCAGTTCAGCGGAAAACGCTTAATACAAGTTTTCAGATCTTGCAAGGGTTGACATTCTTACTTGAATATATCAATACAAAGGATCAGAAAAATCCATACAATCAGCTGGAGGCTTATTACAACATTGGACGTAGTTTCAATTTGATTGGGTTAGATCATATTGCTATTGGATTTTATGAACGAGTGCTACAAATTGATGTTGATGACGCGTCATACGATCTTAAATGGGAGGCAGCCCATAACTTGTGCACAATTTACAACCTCAACAAGAACTACCGTCAAGCTGAGGCGATTATGGACAAGTACCTTGTTGTCTGATCTTGCGTAATATCTTTCTACTTGTTTTCTACTGTTTAAACAATGTATAATATTTGAGAGTCACGTGATTTGGAGAGCGAGGTTTAACAGAGAGAAAGAGCTGGCGGTTCATGAATTCGTTATGTATCGGTGATGATCCTGTTTCGCCATTGATTTGGCGTGAAGATAGACGGAAAGCCACCAGAAGTGATGGACTCACAGCGACACATATCAATGGGCAGGTTGGTAGCCATTGGGAACCAACTCGCAGATATCGACAACAATTTTGAGGAGTATTTGTTGAATTATAATACTGGACACCTATCACAGGTGATAAAAGAAGTTGATTCCAAAATCAGCGCTGAGACAAATAAAAACCAAGGTGACACAATATTTGAAAAGTTTAGTTTAGCAAATTATACAACGCAGGATTATTACGAAATGATCGAAATATGTAACCAGTTATGGATCGTCAACGGACTTCTTACTGAGTTGACAATGAAGACACAATTTCAAGAAAAAGTGTTTCTTTATAGGAGGTTAAAATCCAAAACAATAGAATTAGCTAAAAGTTTAGATACTGAAATGGGATCAATTAAAATCTTGGATGACTTAAATGATAAACTTAATATCTTAAAATCAGAACTAGCCAACTCAGCAGAAGGCAAGGTTGGAAAGTATATTTCAATAAATCATGATTTAGAAATTAAATATATTGATTTTGACGAGGGCCTTAAATTTTCTGCTTTTTTGAATTTGTGTAAAGAATTTTTGGATGCTGAAGTCAACACATTGTTTGATTTCAACAAGGTCTTCAATGATTGGACACAAAAACTTATTGTCAAACTTGATTCAGGATACGCGTTAACTTTTCAAAATGAGGATTCTTGTCTGCGCCTGGAATTAAGCAAATGTGAAAAAAGTCTTTTTGAGTATATCAGCTCTATTGAACAGCTGATATTGTTTTTCGATAAACTTACAGAAAAGAATAAGAACTCGGATGTGTTTTCAAATTTAAGGTTGATTATGTGTAAGCCCATTTTGAGATCCATGAAAAGAAACATTTTTTTGAAGGAAAACGTGTACCCATTAATTATTGATAAACTAAACTACGATCAAGATGCAATTGAAGAAAGTAAGGTGTCCATTATTGCAAAAATCTATCGTGTCTCTAAATTACTTTCGCAACAGGGATGGTCAAAGGATGGAATCTGCGATTTAGAATTTTGGATGGATGACCTACTAACTTCGTGGATTGATAATTTGGTTGATCTTACGATTGAAGACTTAAAAACTTTAGTCATTGATTTGATGGACGATGAGAAAAGTGAACTTTTCAAAGATGATAAATTAATCTCAAAACAGATTGCAACAGTGGCGAAAAAGAACGAACAAAAACATGTAAAGGAAACACAGAGCTCCGTCAATGACGATGGGTGGGGTGAGGATTGGAACGATAACGAAGATGATTGGAATGCCGATGCCGACACTAATAGTGAGGTGGGTACACATAGAACAGGAAAAGAGGAAATTGCAGATGATGGCGGGTGGGGAAATGAAGATCTGGATTTAGATGTTGCATCTACCGACGGAAAAACCAAAGAGGATGATGATGGATGGGACGCTTGGGGTGAAGAAATAGAACTAGATGGTGCGGACAATATCGTATCAGATAAGAATGAACTAGAAGCGGCAAAATCACCACAACCGTCATACAAATACTCAAAATTAGTTTCCGAAGTCTTTGCAATTTTTGAGAAGTACATGAAAAATTATCAGGATTTACAGAAAATCGAGGTGAAAACTGCTCAATTAAATGAAGCTGAGCATTTGTTCAAGCATGGAATAAAGAAACTATGCATTGCATATTTTATGATAACTGAATTTGATGCTTCTAAAAATTATGGTAATGCTATATTGTTTTATAACGATTACAATGTCATTCTTGAAGAATGCTACACCAAGTATGATGTCGATTTGACCACTTGTTTCAAAATGAACTCGAAGTGCATTTACAAGTTCATGAATTCATACACTACAATAATAACTGCGATTATTGACGAGTACGACAACACTATTTGGAACGATAGCAAATTTGATAATGATACAGAACTAAATCAGCACAAACAAGAATTTTTGATTCGTTTTGACAATGCGTTTGAAGAAATCAAAACGGAATTAACCAAAATGAGTGGTTTAAATACACAATTGGTTATCAACACGTTTGTCACAATCATATTTGGTGCGTTTGACTGCATATGTGATAAAATATTAAGCAGAACTGACATCTCGTCATTTGAATCTGAAGTTCTTAGTGAAATAATTGATTCGGTGATTAGGAAGATAGTTATAAAGATGCAAAACGTGAATGTCAACATTGAAAAAATTCAAAGTTTCAGTAAACTTCATCAAATCAACCTTGTTCTCTCGAGTAACTTGAAGGAAATTCTAGCTTATTTTTACGATGCAAAATTATACGAGATGGAAACTTCTGAGTTAGTGGCATTAATTCATAGCCTATTTGTTGAAAGCCCACAAAGAACGAAATCAATAATAGAGATCCAAGCAGTTAGAAATACTCAAGTCTGATTTGTTAGTCCATTTATACAAGCCTATAATTCATCATGCAACTGTTTTAGCATTTTTTGGTTTCCCAAAGGAAGGACCACTAAATAATCGATAAACAAGTCACCGAACTCGTCATTAGAGTTAGTCACAGGCATACCCTTACCTTTAATAATTTCCACATCGCCATTTTGTAGAGAGACGTTGGAATCTCTGAAAATAGTAATTTTCGGATCGTAATGATCAAAAAACTCAATATCTCTTGACCACCCCCCATATAAAGCTTCTTTCAAACTCAAAATTTCAGTTCTATACAAATTCTTTCCTACTCTCCTGTATCCTAGATTTGTATCTTTACTTTCTTTAAAAATCACGTTTAAATCACCAGCTATTATACCTGGCTGTTTTGGGCCCTGGCCTTGTAATTTTTCAACATGGTTTCTTTCACATCCTGCCTCTAGATGGATGTTATGCGTTTTAGCCTGTTGATATGCTCCTTGTCCATTACATGATTTACACTTGTGTTTAATCTCTTGACCAGCTCCTTGACATTTTGGACAAATTGATTCTATTCTTTGGATCATACCATGCCCTAGATTTCTAGTTTGTAAAAGCTTACCTTTACCGGAACAAGTTGAACATTGGTGCTTCAAACCATCCGATGATCCAGATCCATTACAATCATTACAGATGTCCATCAAAGATATTTGAATATCCTGATTTTTACCATTGAAGAAATCAGAGAGAGTGAATTCCATTTCAGTGCTCACATCTTGACCTCTGGGTGGTCCTTGTCGGAATTGTTGTCCAAAAAAGTTCATAAAAGGATCATGGTGGCCTCCGTGATGGCCTTGCTGTTGGCCAGCTCCATTCTGCAGACCCTCTTCACCAAATCTGTCATATATGCTTCTTTTTTCAGTGTCCATGAGAATATCATAGGCGTTTGAAATTTCCATGAATTTGTGCTGTGCAGAATCATCCCCTGGGTTTTTATCAGGATGATATTTTTTACTTAATTGACGATAAGCATTTCTGATCTCTTTTTCATCGGCGTTTCTTTCGACACCTAGAACCTTATAATAATCTGCTCCAGCAAGAACGATGGAGAGAAGCGAAGAAAACAAAATAAAAAACTTAAACTTGTTCATCATTCTTGCATATATCGGGTATTTTGCAAGAGGGTTGACACACTATAAAATCCGGTATCAGATTTAAAGTACAAAAAACCCAGTATGGAACTATGAAAAATCGACACGTTTCACGAAACACCAAATAAAATTTGTCTGCGCATTACATAATCTGATCCAAAATGATTAGAGGTATTTTATTAGGCCATATCAGATGCCAAACTTAGAACACACCCATGTAATTGTTAATAAAAATATATAAAAAAAAACCTGTTTATAATTGTTTTCTCTGAAGAAAAAAAAGAATAAAGGAAGTAAAATACGTCATCACCATTGATTCGAAAACACTAACATCTCATTTCGAATTGTTCACCAGTCTTCCATAGACGAAAGCAACCTTTGTTTGAATTGCGATTCACGTCCTTCACTATTGTGTTACCACGTATACTTCCAATCCCCGCTGCAAATCCTCCGATTTCATTACGCATGATATCACTGATTAGAGTGTCATCCTCAATTAATTCAGATACAACCTTTGTACTCAACCTATTCAACATTTTGGTTCTTGGTGTTGGTCTTCCTGTGAATCTTGAGGTTCTGATTTTTGTCTTGTGTGAAGATTTATTCAAAACTGTTCGATGAGCAAATGCCGATGAATCGGAGATATAACCTGTACTGAATAAATTGCAAATTGATCTAAATATTCTCTGAATAGTTCTCGTTCTTGAGTATCGCGGTTGTGGTAATGACCTCATGAATAAATCAAGTATCAGTATTAGCAAGCAATGGGTTAGACTAATGGGAAGTCATATACTAACAACAAAGAATCCCCATTTTACCCCAGTCTAAAAGTGCAATGCGCGTTATGTATGAAGTATTATCATTAAATGTCGAACTTCAACCAATCCCAATCCGTTGCTAAAGTTTCACCCATGTGAGAGTCAGAACATACCATGGGTTCACCTAATTCAACAATATGCTCATCTCGTAACATTGCATTAAATCCCCTTTTTTTACCTATACTTGAACTTACAGAATTAGCTGTATTAATTGAATCATTTTTGGCGCTTATTGGTATTTTTGATGAGCTTAACGAAGTCATATTTGAGGAATTTGCCATTGACATTGGAGTGGAACTTATTTTTGAGTGAGACGGAGAAACCACATGCCTTGTTTTGTATTTTTGCTTAGAAACATTATTAGCCGTTGGTGGTCTAATAACACCATGCAATTTGAAAAATAAACCACATGCATTACATAGCAATCTATTGTCACTTGTCTTACGCCATAAAGGAGTAGTTGTGGTGAAACAGTTTTCACATGTTGGACGATTAGTAGTGTTTATGTTATTATTAACGTTGATACTTGTATTTTTGGGGACGTAATTATTGATGTTTGATTTAGAGAGCGAATTTAACGTAGTTACTGAATCATCACTTCTGAATCCTGAGAACTGAGTTATTGCGGGAGAAGTTGAAACTGTGACCGGTGTTGGATAGGTTTCATTATGGAATGGTTTATTTGAAGTTGATGCATTTTGTTTATCAAGGGATGTTTTCAAAGTATTAATATAGCTTGTTAGGTTATTGTCGAGATTTGATAATGTCTCATTTTTCTGAAATTCGGTAGCCACTGTTGGCAGTGCGTTATTTTCTGTGAAATCATTCAAACTATCATCAAAGTTAAGATAACTTTCAATATTGAAGTCCTGATGTGTATTTGAATGTGCCAATTTATTAACTTTAGTTGCATTAACAGGCAACCTTTTTATAGATGGAGAGGATAACCTGCGTTGTTGAGCTGGAGAAAACATTGAATTTAAGTTTGAGTTTGAATTTGAGTTTGAGTTTGAGTTTGAGTTTGAGTTTGAGTTTGAGTTTGAGTTTGAGTTTGAGTTTGAGTTTGAGTTTGAGTTTGAGTCTGAGTTTGGTAGTAAAGAATGGTTTGAGAGGAATAAATCGTGCGGTTCTAGATCCCTTAACATATTAGCATTGAGAGAGTCGATGTTGATGTCAATATCCATATTGTTTTCTGGTGGGAACGGTGCTGTTGTTTTATCTGGTTTCGCAAGACTATTTGTTGAGTCAGGCTTAGCTCCATATTCTTCCCTTGAAAGTCTTCTAATATGTTCGATATAATCGAAATCTGATGACGATGCTGCTGTTGGTGCAGCTAAATTTTCTTGAGTACCATCAGTTATATTTAGTAGATCATCTGCATGATGGTTTTTTAGCAAATTCAAGTTGTTCAGAGAAGAATGATTTTTGGAGCAAATTGTTGTGGGAGATGAACTAATTGATTGTTTGTTTAAACACGAATTTGGAGTTGAAGAGGAAGAGCAAGAAGAAGCAGAAGGCGGATAAATCGAATTACGACGATCTTTTTTGACTCTATTGATACTGTTTAGTCTCCAAGACAAATTCAAAATCCTTTGATTTTTTGGTAGCAAATTGTTGTTATTGTTACTGAACATCTTAAAAATATCAAGTGAAGTATTACCGTCATTTGCAAATTCAGACAAGATTTCATCCTTAAAGAGTTTAATTGGCTTTGGATCCGATGCTGGAAATGGCATTTTTGTTGGTAAAGCGGAAGAAGAAGAGGAAAATGGCGGTAGTCGTGTATTAGTATGGGAAGGGGAAGTTAAGTTGGTCATGGTATCACGCATCCAGACCGTTGTTGAAGTGACGTGAGCAGCGAATTGAGTTGAAGAGCGTTTAACGTCAAAACCTAGAAGGAGGAAAGCAGGAAAGCAGCAGTACTGAAAGAGAAAGAGAAAGAGAAAGAGAAAGAGAAAGAGAAAGAGAAAGAGAAAGAGAAAGAAACAGATGAACCCTTAACCAGCCAAGCAAATCTGTCTCACCAATCTAATCAGTCAGGTAGCTAAGCAGAGATGGTCGGAGGTCGTCAGAGGTTTTCAAAAAGGTCACAGATGATCAGGAAGCCAGGTAATCGAGCAATCAATTATTACTCAAACAATCGAACAATCAAACAATCAAACAGTTGGCAGAGGCACGCAATAAAAAAAGAAAAAAAAGAAAAAAAGAAAAAAAAAGCCAAAAAAAAGAAAAAAAAACAGGAAAAACAGGAAAAACAGGAAAATAACGGCTGCGCGCCGGCACAACAGTCGCTATCGCTGCGCCATGCATGCGGCGCGGAAAAATGCCGCCGGCGCAACATCCGCTGGCTGCGCACAGAAACTTATCTGGCCAATGAGAGCGCGCGCTCCCCGGGGCCGCACCAGCCACACCGCACCGCACCAGCCACTTGCCCCGGACTTCCACGAGGATTACGTAACCGCCGCCACCGCCGTTTCTGCCGTGCTCGAGTGTTGAGCAACAAAAAAGACCAGCACCACTGACAGGCACAACAGCAAAGACGGACGTTTTTGGTTTGCCCTTTGCCACCCTCCGTCCATCCACTACACAGACACATATGTCTGTCGAATCCCTCGTTGACTCCGTCACTTCTCCAAATCTCCAGGAGGATGACTACTCTCTTCTCTTGGACCTCGTCGAATTGGTGAATAAAAATCCGGCAACCAATGTAACAGAAGCCTTGAGATTCCTCAAAGTTAAATTACAATCTTCCAATGCAAACACTTTGCTAAGATCAATTACCCTGTTGGATTTTCTGGCAGAAAATTGCGGCGCCATGATGAAGGCACACATTGCGACTCCTGATTTTGTTGACAATAACTTGCTCCCAATAATTGATGACTCTTTGATCCATATTTCAATTAAGTACAATGTTGTTAAAGAGATTTACAAATTGGCCAAGTCATTCCAAAGTGACGACAGTTTGTCAATTATGAAAGTTACATTTGATAATTTAAAGAGAAAGTTTCCGTCTTTGTGTTCCCAAGCTGCTGATGAAATTGATGGTAAAAAAAAGTCAAATAATTCATTTGCGAATAACGATAATGGTGATGCTTCAAACTTGGAGGATCTAGAATTGAAGAAAGCAATCGAGCTTTCCTTGAAGGACTCTCTTCCTCAAAGACAACCGCAACAACCACAACCACAGCT
Source organism: Pichia nanzhaoensis (assembly GCA_030573035.1). NCBI lineage: Eukaryota > Fungi > Ascomycota > Pichiomycetes > Pichiales > Pichiaceae > Pichia > Pichia nanzhaoensis. Next base: position 355,213 of record JAJMCN010000005.1, read on the forward strand.
ACAGCCACAACAACAACAGCAACAGCAACAACAACAGCAACAGCAACAGCAACAGCAACAGCAACAGCAACAGCAACAGCAACAGCAACAGCAACAGCAACAGCAACAGCAACAACAAAGTCATCATTTACCCCAACTGTCACCTGCACAATCCTCAGCCTCATTTCAGCAACAACCACAACAACAGCCGCAACAGCAGCCGCAACAACAGCAATCTCTACCGCCTCAAATAATAACTCCAGATTCATTACAAGAAGATACTTCAAAACCCGATAAGTTCGTCGCCTTATATGACTTATCATCACCAGATGAGGACACACTATCATTCAAAAAGGATGATATAATAACAATTGTTGAGGAAATTAATGATGATTGGTTACGCGGTTGTCTCAATGGTAAAGCAGGTATAGTTCCTGTCAATTATGTTAAAAGAATACCAAAAACTACAGAGTCAGACTTATCTAATTTAATCAAAACGTTAAACAGTTCTTTCGATATCGAATCAACATTGTCTCAATTGATGGATTTAAATAAAAAGGTCAAAACTTCATCAATGACAAGTCAACAATTTGAATCCTGCTTGCTTTCAAATTCGTTTCCAAATAAAATTCAATCAATCGAACAAATTAAGAACAATTTAAAACAACTTTTGGAATTACACAAGTTGAAACTGTTGGAATTACAAAGTCTTCAGGCAAATGTAGATAACAGTTTACAAATATATCAATCTTTAATAACTGAAATCGCACCTGTTCCCGAAGATCCAACAATCTCAAAGTTCATACAAACTTATCCGGATATATCAAGTTTATCAGTAAGCTCGCCAACTGCTCAGCAAATTCCACAAGTACCTTCACCATCTACCGAAAATGCCAACCAGTACAATTCTAATATGTATAACTATTAATTTTCTTAATTTTTTCTCATTTTTTTATACAAAATACTTTCAAAACTGCTTGCAAACATACAAATCGCTGTACACCGCACAACGTGCCCCCTTCCTTACTCCCATCACCAGGATTGGTAAGGGCCTGAATGAGTGATGTATAGTCACTTTGAGTAGTACAGGGAATGAAAATTTTATCCACCACATTCCAAATTTCAGCCGACTCATTAATTTGTACTTGAAGTCCCACCTGTTCATCAATCTCCTTCAGTTTGTGCAAGATCAAATAAACTTTCCTCAAATTCATTTGACTGTACTCTATTCGCTGGTTAGTAACGAAATGCGAGAATGTGATCGACAAACACGCAAGGAACCCATCAAGTATGAATGTCTGCTCCTTTATCCGATCTAGCTGGATTCGTAGCATTTGCTGGCATAGTGTCCTATATAATACATCCAAATCAACCCCACTAACTATCACCACTGACGTGTTCATGTACACCTCTCGCCATAGTCGTGGTGTTAGAGTCGAATAATCTACAGTAACATACAAACTGTTTTCCTGTTCTTTCCCGGCATCCACTCCATTTTCCTTTTCGTTTTGACTTTCGTTTTTATTTCCGTGGTCAACCGTTTCACTGTGTTCACTGGTTTCTGGGTTTTCTAGGCTTTCTGCGTGTTCATGCTGTATGCTGACTAAACGGATTCTACGGCCAGCGTTACTATCGCCAATGTACTGAACCACTTCACCTAGCGTGCTATGGGCCGTTGCACGCATTGTATTCTTCCAAATTCACCTGAATGAACAGAATGCCGTGGAAAACATGCTGAGCTCGCCTTGTTAGATTATATCTTTCAGTCCACACACGCGTCATGAACATAATAATAGCGTCCGTTTTCGATTTTCTTTGCAACATTTGCTTTAAAGTTGCTCCCATTTTTACGCTGAAAGATCAGGCCAAAAATGGACGCTCTGCAGACGCAGTTCGAAGATTATGAGGATAAAACGGGACTCAAGTTTCCGTTTAACACTTTTCCCAGGACAAAGGATCAGGAGAAAAAATGCACGATTCCAATTTCATGTTTATATCAACCTTTAAGGCCGAAAGATCATCCTATAATTCTCCAGTCTTACCCCATGGCGTGTTTTAATTGTAAAAGTATACTGAACCCATTTTGCCTAATGGATTTGAAATCAAGATCTTGGAGCTGCTCTATCTGTGGCAATAGAAATCAATTCCCCAATGATTTGAATCAGCTTCCCATCGAGTTCAATCCTGATTTACTAGACATAGAATACATCATACCTCAAAATCTTAATAACTCAGGTACAATTCCTACTAGAAAACCAGCTTTTTTCATGTATATAATAGATTTAGCATTAGATGCCGAAGAATTAGACTCATTAAAGGAAAATATACTAGTCTCAGTTGGTTTATTACCATCGAATTCAATGATCGGTTTGATAACTTTTGGTAAGAACGTTAATATCTATGAAATAGGAAATCAAGGGTACCATCGTTCTTATACTTTCAACGGGACAAAGGAATATACAAGAAACGAAATTAGTACAAAATTAGGTATTATGAAAAAGGATATTAACAATATGAAGAGCATAAGTAGCAATTTTGAAATTTCAAATAGGTTCGTCCAGCAAACTTCAATTGTCGAATTTAATATAACTAGATTGATTGATTCGTTGAAAATTGATTCTTTCAAATCTGCCAAATATCATAGAAAGGACAGATCTACCGGTTGTGCAATAAATATTGCATTTCATATGTTAAGTATATTATATCCTAAAATTGGTTCAAGAATTATGTTATTCACTGGTGGTCCATGTACAATTGGCCCCGGTAGTATAGTATCAACTTCTCTGAAGGATCCAATAAGAAGTCATCATGATTTAATCAAAGATTCCAAGATTTCCAAGAAGTTCATGAATAATGTTAAGTTTTATCAAAACATTGCTGAAAAGGCATCGATCAATGGACATACGTTTGATATATTTATTGGCTGTTATGATCAAGTAGGACTGAATGAAATGGAATGCCTAGTTGATAAAACTGGTGGAGTAGTTGTTCAAAGTGATAGTTTTACGTCGGCGATTTTCAAACAGTCTTTGCATAGTTTTCTATCTCTAAATGAATATGGCGAGTCCCAATTTGGCTTGAATGCAACATTGGAAGTCAAGGCAACCAATGTGAAGGTTAATGGTTTGATTGGTCATGCGACTGCATTGCCGTTGGCTGATCCTAACAGTAAAACAAAATTTTATTCTCAAGGTAAAAACAGCCATAACAAAATAGGATTAAGCGGTACAAACGTCTGGAAACTTGGATCAGTGTCAACACATTCATCGTATGCCATTTATTTTGATCTCAATGAACATGTTGTTGGAGATTACTCGATTATCCAATTTATCACCAGTTATCAGCATGCGGATGGGTCACTTCATATTCATGTTACCACCTCTCAAAGATTTATCAACCAAGATAAACATTCAATGGAATCCGTCATCAATAATTTTGACCAAGAAGCTGCAACTGTTTTAATTGCGAGACAGGCAATTTACATGGTTTATAACAATTCAAATATTGATGCATTGTCATTTACGAATAAAATACTGGTAGACTTTTTGTCAGTCTTTGCTAGTTATCGTGTCAATGATGCAAATTCAATTATAATTCCACCAGCAGTTAATTTATTACCACAATTTGTTTATTACTTACGTAGGTCAAATTTCATTCAAATATTCAACTCATCACCGGATGAAACTTCATTTTATCGCCATTGTTTTCTTACTGAAGATTGCATGAATACATTGATTATGATACAGCCCACGTTAACAGCATACGAACCAGAGAAAGAGCCCGAACCTGTTTTGCTAGATTCTACATCAATCAAACCCAATAGAATTTTATTTTTAGATACATTTTTCCATATTTTGATATATCATGGGTCATTGATCGCAGATTGGCGTAGACAAGGGTATCAAAACCAACCAGAATATGAGTACTTTAAAGAATTTCTTGAACTACCCAGACAAGAGGCAGCCGATATTCTAGTCGACAGGTTCCCACTTCCAAGATTTATTGACACCGAAGAGGGTGGATCACAAGCAAGATTTTTGATGTCCAAACTAAATCCTACTACGAGTTATAATTCGTCGGATTCCTTGGACCAGCTGGCTAAATATGGGCAACAAGACGGTAATAACGGTGCCGTTATTATGACTGATGATATCAATCTACAAACCTTCATGAAGTATGTCTATGAGGCGGTAGTTAAACCAGCGTAGATATAAAAATCCTATATAGAAAAAAAAAAGACTCTAGCGAATCGAATAGGTAGTAGTAGCATCGTGCCCGACAAAGCGGAACACTTTAGTATGCTAGATAGAATAAGTCCTCAAAAATTATGAATTCCGAAGCTTCAAAAAAAGAAGCCCCGACACACATGGAAGCAGCAGGTATGTGCAATGCAGACCAGCCATGCATGGACACTAAGGATTTAATGATCTCCCGTGTCAACTCCAGGTAAGTATGAAAAAAGAAGAAGCTCAAAAGAGGTGGGAGGCAAAGCCAAGGACTGAGCAAGAGGCGAAGAACGCTCCTTTTATAGTTTTCTGCAGTGATGTATTCCGGTAAAAAGAAAAAAAAGAAAAAACAGTGCGAGATGGTTTGTTGTGTTGCGAACGTCTCCTGAAACTGGTTCATGTTTGGTGTGTTTGGTGGCATAACCAGGAAGCATAACCAGGAAACAGAACACACGCAGACACAATGGCACCGAGAGAAGACACATATTTGGTTCTTCAACCGGGATCCCAACACACGTTGGTTAAACTGGGCTTAGAAGATCCGCTTGGCCTACCATCGCACTCGGTTCCTACTATGGTATACAAAAAGGATACGTTGTATAGTGTGAATGCCCTGGACGGGTATGAGCCAGTATACCCTATCGTTGCTGGTAGAATTGTTCATGTCGAAGGTTTGAAATTTTTAATTGAATCCATTATTGTTTCTTTAATCAAGGACGATGGAGAAAATTCCGATGTTAAATCGACAGAATCGATTAATCTATTACTTGTTCAGACATCGACTAGATGGAACCCGTTCGATATAGAAGCTATCGTCAGCTATAGTTTTGAAACGTTGCTTTTGAATAGTGTGAGTGTGGTACCGATTGGTCTATGTTCTTTATTTGCAAATGGGTCAATTGCGAATGCCTTGGTTATTGATATTGGTTATGAGAAAACTGAAATTTTACCAGTTGTTGACTATCAGGCTTATCTACCAGGCAAAAAAGTGATAAATAAAGGCGGTAGTTCCATAAATCTAACGCTGAAGAAGTTATTACCCAGATTCAGTGATGAACAAATTGAAGTTTTGAAAAAATCACCAATTTTCGAATGTTTAAGTGAAGAAGATGCCAAAAAGTCATTCTTCGGTATGGAAGGGTTGATTGAAAATTTGGATGATCAAGACAATGAGGAGGAAGATGGTGTGTTGGATATAGCTGCCATTGTTACAAGTGATAAGCCTACACGGGAATTACTTGACGATACCACTCAAAAGAAAAAAAAGAAGAAGGAAATAAAACCGAATTCTGAGTTGGAAACTAACTCATTTTATGATTTAAGTGGTGCTTTATTAAATGTTGGTAAAGAAAGATTTCAGGGTTGTAATGATTTGATTGACACGCTGGTTTTCAATATTTACCACTGTTTAGCCCACGTAGCAGACTTAAAGAAAAGACAAGATTGTTACGATAACATAATTATAACAGGTCAAACAAGTAAGATAAAAGGGCTAAAGGAGAAAATCATATTTCATTTATTTTCAGATTATGTTATCTTGAGCGATAACAAATTACTGCAGCCACAGGCACAATTTAGAAATGATGTGCGTCCAGTGGATGATTCGTCCATTTCCCAGGTCCCAAGACACTTGAAACTTGTTCCTAAGGTAGACTATTTCAGTGACTGGAAGAAAAACGGATTTGAGGATTGCTCATTTCTCGGAGCTCAGATCTTGTCAAAACAGGTGTTCACGTCAAACAATGAGCTTTGCGTGACAAGGGAAAGCTACAACGAGAACGGGCCAATGGCAATATGGAGTACTTGTTTGTAGATGCATTGCTATGTAGTAATCGTGTAGAGTAGGATAATTTCAGCTATTAAAAAAAAATGTCCGCCCCGCTTCCAAATCGGGAAAACCCCGCCAAAGTGTATCGCACAAAGCGGCATGAAACCGTGGACAGCTTGTATGTAGACAACCGTTGATCCACACTGTGAAGATCTGAATATAACTGTGCGCCTCTCGAAACCGTTGCGCCCTCAGTGGAAAAAAGGCAAAACCACTGACGTCTTTGCTGTGAGCGACCTCAAAACTGAAATTCACATCAGAAACTTGTCAATCTTGAGCGAGGCGTTTATGCATCCGTGGATAAGCCCGCATATTGTGATGTAGGACATGTAGAGTGTGATATGGGCTACGTATGGACCAAGCACAGGGTAATCACTGTGACAGACTGGTGCATCTGTTTATTCGTGATTGTGCGTTCTTTTACATAGGCTCTAGGTGCTTGTACTGACAGCCGCCCCCTTTTCTGTGCAGGGGCGTTGAATGATCAACCTAGTATGGAATATACTTACTATCGAGTATACACGGAGACACAAGTATCTATTTTTATGCTACAATAGATATTATACATTACATAAAAGAACTACGAAAACTTTGAAAAAGAAACAAAATAATACAACGAAATACAAAAAATTCAACAACTTACATCATTCTCCTCTCAATCTTCTGGCTAAATGAATATCCTTTTGCATGATTGTAACTCTCTTAGCATGAATGGCACAGAGATTGGTATCCTCTAAAAGATGCACCAAATAAGCTTCACTTGCCTCTTGTAATGCTAGAATTGCAACACTCTGCCAGCGATAATCTGCATCGTTTCCGAATTCCCCCTGAACAATCTCACGAACGAGTCTGGCAAACGGTAACTTACGAATCAACAAATCTGTGTTTTTTTGAAACTTTTTGATTTCCTTCAATGCAATAGTACCTTTCTTATACTTTCTTTTCTTTGGTTCAACTGGATCACCGGGTTGATTTTTGAGCAATCCACTAGATAAACTTGCTTGCTCACGAACCCATTCTTCTTCTTCTCCATCAGATGCATATATGTCCTTTTTAACAACGATTCTAGCACTACGTTCTGGGAGTTGGCTCGTATTTGAAGATTTCGACGATGTGCTTTTTTTTGACTTCTTACCTTGTGAGCTTGAAACTGGCGCACTTACAGGGACTGCTTTGGATTTCCGTCTAGCCATTCTAATTGCGGCTCTGAATGTGTAACGCTTGTAGTTTCTACACCTTCTGCAACTCAATGCAATCTGGTAGGCCTAGCGCTCAGTGACTCTAATCAACTCAGGCATTACAAAACCCAGCACATGATTTCGCTCGAAAAGGAAGGAGCGCCTTTCCTTTGGTTCTTGTTTAATTAATATACGTGTAATTATTATGTGTTTCAGTATGAAATAATATAAGTAAAAGTAAAAGAAACAAAAGACACAATAAGGGATAGGAACATCCAAATAGTAAAACGAAAAGGTAAAGTAAGTTTGAAAAAATGCAATAAAAAATAAAAGTAAAAATAGAAAACAAAAGTAAATAATAGAAACAAACTAACATACACAACAATAGTGAAATACAGTAAAATAGAGTGAAAGCAATTTTAATTAATTAAGAATACGATCCAAAATGAGGCCATCATCATGCTTCAACTTCTGACCCTTGTGAAAATCCACTAAAAACATCATCATCTTCATGGGGTTTCTCGCCTGTGTTTTTCGTTTTACTTTCTTCGCCTACTTCTTCAGCATCTTGTAATCCCTTGAATTTTTTCTTAGCCTCGCCTGTATTCACAGGTTCGACCCTTTGGACATATTCTTTTTGACCTTCACCTGACTTGAAAAACCCAAAAAATCCTTTATTTTTCTTTCCGGATTTAATAACAGGAATTTGGTTTGAAGCATCAAATGCAGTGTTTCCACGTGGCACCGAAGTTGTTGCGCTCTTGATTGGGGTTTTTGGTGTAACAGCAGTTTTCTGTTTCCTTAAGTCATTAGCTGCGTTTACAGTTTTTCTAACATCCTCATCAGTGACTATGTCGACCATCGATGGTTTCTCCGCGGTTGGAACATTAACCAGTGGATCGCCACCCTCTGTGTGACCCGAAGCCTTGATTTCCTCCCAAGTCTTCTTCTTGACAATGTTTTTTGGTTCAGACTTTGCAGCCTTAGGAATATCATTAGTTGAGTCTTCATTTAATTTTTCAGAAACTTCAACTTCAGGTTCAGCCTCAACTTCAACTGCAGGTTCTTCGACTTTGGGCCAAACCTCTTCAGGAACATCCTCAGGTTCAGATTCAACTTCCGGTGGAATATCAATTGGACTATCATCTAACACAAACTTGGAATCATCCAGATCATCAGCATCAAAATCAGATGGAGCCACAACTTCTTTACGTAAATGCTCTGGATAAATACCATTAATATCCTTTTCTTCAGAATGATTTTGGTTTGACAGATCCTTAATGTTTTCTGCCTTACTAGAGACTTCGTGGTGTAAGTCTTTCCGTCTAAGTAATAACGCTGCTCTTTCATCCGCCAATGATTCCAAGTTGGCTTCTTTTTCTTTACCTTCACCATTTAATTTGGTTTCAGCAGCAAACGCAGCAGACGTCTCAATTGCTTCCTGTTCAGTATCATCTAATAAACCTTCTTCTAGCTCTGATATCCGTTGATTCATAATTTCAATCTTAGATAAAGTGTCATCAAGTTCAGATTGGATTGCATCCGTCTTAGCCTTTTCTTCATTGTAAAGAGATTCCTCCTCCTCCCTGGCTACAGTTAATTCATTCAACTTAGAGGTTTCAGTTTCAAGCTCTGCTAATAATGGTGCAATATCGTCATCTCTTTCCTTTTGCATTAGATCAAGTTCAGCTTGTCTTTCAGAATCCTTTTCAGTCTTGGTAGCATTTAACACTTTTAGTTTCTCTGCTCTTTCATCATCAACCTCCTTTTTCTCAGATTCCTCCTGCTCAACTTGCTGGGTGAATTCAGATTCCTTTTCAGTGTACACATCTTGTAACTCTGATTTGAACTTTTCATGTTCATCATCAAGCCCTCCTTTATCAATGACTAGCTGATCTCTTCTTGCCTTTGCTTCTTCTGCCCTTTTCTTCTCTAAAGCAATTTGAGCTAATCTCTGTTCCTCCTTGAACTGCGCATTTCTTTCTCTGATCTTGGCAGGTAAATTTTTTCTCTCTTGATCAACTGCTTTTGTCTCAACAATTCTCGATTCCATGTCAGCAATAGCAGGTTTAACGAGATCTGTAGCAATCTGTTCAATGTCATAATAATTCATGGTTAATCCCCCGCCCAACTTAACATGACCTGGAGCTAAACCATTGGCTTTTCTTTTAGCCGCATTTTCCTGAGCAACTTTGAAGGCAATCTCATTGAATTTAACATTTGAGTATATATTCCTATTTGCAGCATCATCGTTTAATTTGTTGATTTGTTTATCAACTATTTGAGATGCGATTGCATAAATACTGTTGTCAACTAACGAGTTGTTTTTTAAACTTGCTCTTTCAACTCCGGCATATTCAGTTGACACTGCAGGATCAACTTTCAACGCAGATGCAGCAAAGTGTGATGCGTTAACAATTAGACCTTTATCCGAGGGAGTTGCAATACCTAAACTACCCGGGGATTTTTGTTGAGAATCACGTACAGAGGCCTTGATAGCCTGTGAATGAATGTTTTGGATATAGATGGAAGTATTTTGAACCTCTTTATGGTTATCAGTTGCAGTGGTTTTAATTCCTGATCTAAAGTCCTTTGCAGGGGTGAGCCTAGAATTTAGAGTTTTACCAGCGCTCAAGGTTGCAGCTCTTGAAATACTACCAAGATTCATTTTTCTTGAAGTTTCAGCAGCATTGTTTGAGGTGGTAAGGCCAGATCTGTGATCTTTTTTAGCACTTAAATTCTTGGCAGATTTTGATTTTGAATCTGAGATATTTGAAAATTGAGATAGAGTCACTTTACCAGACCTAACATCGTCAAAATCATAGATGTCCTGTAGTGCATCTCTTGCAGTGAACTTAGAGGATTTTTTCAGAACTGACGCAGCAGCGCCTTCAGATTGCCTTTCATTGTGAACTGGAGAAAGATTATCAAAGGGATACTTCAGTGCTTTAGCTGAAATTGCAGCATACTCGGCTTCTGGGGCAACATTGTTTCTTTTCCAACCAGTAATTGAGTCTGGTTTTGCAATCAAAGCTGCATGAGCAGCCTCAGAAGATAGGTCTTTCGAATATCCGTGGATTGACAAATCGGTATTCGCAGCTAAAACAGCGGCAGTATCAGAAGCTGAAGGGTCAACACCTAAATTGACTTTGGCTGGATTGTTGTAAATACCATATTTTAATTTCGCTCTGTATATAGCTTCACTACTGAGTGGCTTACCTTCAGTTTGATAAACGTGATACTTCGAAGATTTACTTGTCAGTGAAGGGGTGGATTCTGCGTAAGAAGTTGACATATTTGATTAATATGCTGCCAATTGCAATAAAACTGAAGTGAATGGTATGTGTTTGATTTGCTTAACAAATAGGCAAAGAAGTATTTATAAAATGAGGATAGATAATTGATGAATTGATAGTCAATTAGCCGGTTGAAGGGTTTGTTGTGATTATTTAGTAGCTTTAAATTGAGTGGTAGATTCTTGACAACTGAGGTGAGTATTTAACAACAAAACACAGTGAGCAAAAAGAAAATATCAGTAATCTCCAATAGCAATCAATTGAATGTGGTTGCAAAAGGATAGAATTAAAGAAGGGGTAGGTATGACCACCAGCTGCAAGGTGAGTTCGATAAGAGCGCTCAGTATGAGTCGGGAAAGGTGGTGAAGCAGAAAAGAGAAGAAAATGAGCTTTGTTCCCCTTTTTCCTCTTTTGGGCAGTGCCATTGCCTATTTGGGAACAACAACGCACCCGTGCACCGGCCCCCAAATTGGGTAATTGCCACTGTTTGGCAACATGTTTTCACAGGGGCATTTTTTGGTGCTGCCCGATGAGGCAGCTTATGAATCGATGAGCATACAAGGTGCCCGTGTTTGGTGATACTAGGTGTTTGTTTTGGTAAGTTTTGGTCACCGGTGTAGGGGATAAACTTTATTGTACTGTAGCAAAGCAGAATGTTTTCACGTTCCGTTCTGTCTACAAATAGACCATTTAAGTCAAAGGGGCACGACCACTTCTTGTCAGAATATAAGTCAAGTAAAAAAAAAATGATATTAGATCACGAATTGCATGAGTCAAATAGTGCATCACCATTTATGATTTCGTCATTTCCGTTAGTATCTAGCGCAGCATGCATGATTGATCCATCTTCATCTCCTTGCGCAACGGCCGATGAAGCAAAATGTTTTAAAACTGTGAATCCCAGTTCTGTTTGCTACAGGAATAACCTCGATAACCTGGAACTTGGTTTGTATCAAAAATTAAGTCGGAATAGTAATAGTGAAAATAATAGTAACATTGGTTATCAAAGTGACAACAGTAGGAGTAATTCAATTTTTGCAAATGTTGAACAAAAGTTTGTTAATAATGATTTTTATAATCCTGAGTTGTGCGGTTCAAACTCAATATATTTTCAGGATTATGTTTACACCGATGTTATCAGAGAAAAAGAGTCATTGTACGACACAGATATTCAAAACCAGTCATTTGACAATAGCACTAGTTTTGAGTTAGATTCAAACATCACCTCAAATTCAGCAAACGACGAAAACATAAACCCAATTTTCTTCCATCACACCCCATCACCAAATTCCAAGCTGCATTCAATAAGAGTAGTTACATCTTCAAATAGAATCGCCAAACTAAAAGACAAGAAATTGGTCAGCGCAATCTATAAAAGCTTGGAGTTGACGGATAATAATCAAACAAAGATGGCCAGTAACGGTAACACTAACAGTCTTGGTGAAAATAGTATTTGGAATATTAGTAAAAGTAAAAACAACGGAAACGGCAATAGTAATAGCAATAGTAATAGTATTAGCAGTGACAGCAGTAACAACAAAAGTAGTGTCACCGTTCACACTAATAAACAGTCGTTCAAAACATTGAATAATAATCAATGCAACCGAAAGAACAACGAATCATTATTTTCTTCTACAAAAAATAGATTTAACCAACCTCCAAAGGAACTAATTTTAGCAGAAAGTAATTTACCTTGCAAAATGGTCTTTAGTACACAATTCAATAAAAACTTCACTCCTGATTACTATGCAAGCGAGCATCGTATGAGGTCAAACCATACAAACTACGATGAAAGCAGTAATAAATGCTTGCAGGATAGCCAAGGAAATGGCAATAAGCATTTGAGTAATGAAATCGATGATTATTCATATAGAATCGAAAACTCACAGCACATAATTCGTTTAAAACGTGAAATCAAGTGGAAAAATCATTCAGTTACAAGAAATACGCTCCATGATCATGCTATACAAAAAACCACACATCAAGACGACGAAGAAACTAAAATTGATAATTCAGAATCAAACGGCGAAAGAGATGAAGATTATTTGAAAGACGACGAAGCAGTTTCAAAAGATAACGAAAAAAAGAAGGAAATTGAAAATTTTAAAGAAGTAAAAATGCAGACTGCAAAAAATCAGAACAATGAAATAGTGATGGAAATATTCAGGGAATCAATGAAGAAAAATAAGGACAATTTCCTAAAGGGTAAACATCGGGATAAATCAGGTATGCCAGCTCCGAAGGTCACTAAGTTAAAAGTTGCTAGATGTAATCCTAATTCGTCTGTAAAAACCAGTATTTTTGAAGAAAAAGATTTATTCAGATGCACGCAATGTCCAAAAGTATTCAAGCAAAGGTCACAGTGGAAACGCCATGTTGATTGTATTCACCTAAAAATTGCCAAATTTGTTTGTATTAAGTGTGGTAAGGCATTCAAAAGATCAGACCATTTGAAAAACCACATAAGAAGAATACATGGAATATAGAAACCTACATATCATAGTATCTAGCTTTAAATAATTTATTATTATGCATGATTATTTGACAAGGTTAATTTCATGGAAAGACAAATAAAAAGTGAGAACGTTTTTTGCCAAAATGGCGGAGCGAAGAGTGTTGATGATCAGAAGTATCACTCGATTACGAAGGTAAATTAAAAGTTTGTCTGGTTTGTGTAGTGTGTTTCCTTTTGGCGTGCTTCCCCCTTTTGCACAAAGGATACACCCAGACAGCAAACAAAATAGTTTTTGAGACGTTGAGCGGATACATCTCGTATCTAATACTAACCTTTTATTTTAACAGATCAAATCCCACATTTGGACAAACAGGATAATACCAAAGATTCATGACTTCAATAACTTATATATAGTATCAGAATAATCCCATTGAAATCATTTTTGTTTATTTATAAAAAAAACATCACTGCGACGTACTCCCATTTTGTATTGACATTATTTCCGAAAAAGCCCCATTTATCATATAATCCCTCTAGTTATTATATACACTGCACACACACATGCATGCAAATCCATTATGTTGAAATCTGCGTACGCACAATATACCAGGTTCGGTAAGTATTTTGTTTTATTGATTAATTTTTTTCCTCATTTGTGATCAATTAATAGTTTAAAAACCCCTCTGAATAAATCACATAATATTTTTAGTTGCATCAATATCGTCATCTGCATATGTCCTTTAAATCTTTTGATGACATGCATTGAATAATCACATTATTATTAGTAATAAACGAATCCGTATTCATGTTCTGTCTACAACTAGTCACTTCGTGTATTTCAAAATTAACATTGGTGTCCAATTGTATTCTCAACATCGTTCCCATTCTTTTTTTCGTAAAGCTCAATTGCATTGAGTTCAAGTCTCAGTATTGTCAAGTTTGGTATGTATTATCTTGCTCTAACGTTCTGTTTTTGTCTCTATAACTATCTTTTTGCTGTCTACATATATTTATAATTTTTTTTATTTATTTATAATTTTCTGAAAACTAAAACATGGTTCACGAAGCGCTTTTTTGTCATCATGGTTTAATGCATCTGGTCTCAAAAAATAGTTAATAGCTTTTACATATATCTAGTCACTTACAATGTTTGTGTATAAATACAATACTTTAGACATTATTAAAGTCGTGGTGCTTCTCCGAACGCTGCAGTTTGCGATTATCTATTTTACTCCCTTGCAGTTCGATACATCAACGCAACTATTAATCGACAGATACAGCGATTATAAGCACATTTATCCGGAATGTATAATCCATATATTAAATAATCTGATGTCATGGGATTCGGTGTACTTTCTCAAAATGTCAATGGAGGGAATTACTTTTGAACATGAATGGGTGTTTGGTCCACTATGGTGGAGATTCATGAACTTTTGTATCACCCTTATTAAATCAAAAACTGGATATGTTGCTAATATTTATGATGTACTAGTAGCATTCATGATTATAAACAACATTCTACTTGTTCTGACGAGCAAGATTTTATACCACCTTGCTGTTTGTATTTGCCAAAATAATCAAAAAGTGATACCAAAGGGATTCAATGTTTCTAAGTTTGCGTATTTCTCATCACTGGTTGTCTTCGTTCAACCATCGGGAATATTCTCCATGATATCTTACTCGGAAACAGTTGTGCAATTTTTATGTTATATGGCAATTTACATTTATTTAAAATCTCGATCCAAAAGGGTGATTGGGTCTTATGCTCTCTATTTCGTATCAGGATCATTATTTGCACTCTCGTTCGGTATAAGATCAAACTCACTGCTTTTTGGCATCCTCTATATTTATGATTTGACCATATACCATAAGACTGGTGATATCTTTTGCATCCTTGCGACGGGATTCCAAATTTTTTGTGCATTATCATATTCAACCTATGTCCCTTACAAAATATATTGTCCTGAACGTGGTGAATGGTGTAATAGTTACACGAAATCAGTTGCATCATATGCACAAATTTATTATTGGAATGTAGGGTTTTTCAAATATTTTACCCCCAGCAATATTCCTTTATTCATCATTGCCTTGCCACAGTTGATAATCATTACTATGTCGATATTCAAATTTAAAAACTGGCCAGGTATAAGACCAATATGGATTGTGTCTGTGATCTATCTTTTTGTACAGTTCACGATGTTTCATGTTCAGATTATAAATAGGTTAAGCACTTTTATACCAATTCATATATGGTATGTTTCGTACTTACTTACTGAACAAAGTCGTTTTGGCAAATTTATTGTCAGGTGGTGGGTTATATGGGTACTAGCACAGACTGCACTTTTTTCTGCATTTTTACCACCTGCCTGAAAGAATTTTTATAATTAATTGTTTTTGCTAGATACAAATTACACTTACACGAACACATTTGCACAATTTAAATTTTTGTTCCCTACAATTTCTTCCCGTAACTCGTTGGGAAAAGACCGGTATTACCATCCAGCTCACCTTCTGTCCACCCAGATCCATCATCTTCCTGTAGAATTACTACCTGATCACCTTGTCGAACGCTTAATTCATCATCACCCTGTGCTTCATAATCGTAGAAAATTTCCATTTTACTAACTAGATGAGCATTTTTACGTGGCACAACTTTTGGACCCTGCTTTTTATGTGTTTGTTGTGGTAATTGTTGAACTTTTTGTTCAATCTTTAGGTACGATGTAGGAACCAATCCCTCCACGCCTGAAGAGTTTGAAACCGCTGTCCATCCAGATCCGTCATCGGCTTCCGTAACAGTGAAAGTTTCACCTTGAGACATAGGCAATTCATCATCCCCATTTACTTGATATGGGTATAAGGCGGTGGCGACGTTAGTTGTGATCGTTGTAACATTTGAGATTGTTGTGCTTGCAGACCTACGAAGAGAATGTGGATGTTGATTGACTGGTGTATTGTAAGCATCAACGACATTGTTCATTGCTTTACCTAATGAATTGAACATTCTAAGCTTAGTATTTGTTGGAACAATACTGATGTCATTGACTGATTCTGAAAGTTGCTGAATTTCGGGTTCCTCATCAACATCGTTGGCCTGGTCTGAAAGTTTTAATTTAAGAAAGCCAAATTTTGATTTTTTCTCTTTATGAATTGGAGTTGTAATTGTCATATCGATATCACCAGTTGCCGCTTGAATCGTTTCAATTTCGACTTCGGAAATGACTCTTTTTGTATCGTTATTTGTAAATTTCTGTAAGTTTGTAATCGATTTGACTAGTAGTTCTTCAAATGCTTGATAGTCATCAGGTGATTTAATTTGAACTTCATTAAAGGTATCACCAACCAACTTATTTCTTTGAACCAGCAATTCCTCAACACTTTGTTTTTCGTCACTACAAATATTCGTATAATTTTCATAGGTTGCACATGAATTATTTAGTTTAATTTTCAAATCATATAATGTTGAATCATTAATTACCATTTTTTCATCATCATGCCAAATTTGCGATGGGATATAATTAAAATCAGTTGGTTCAACCCAATTTGAGACATTGTGCTTTACAAACATTGCAGTATCCAGCTTTGGCAAATTTTGTTTGACCACGACGTCGATTGAGTCAACAAATTTGCTAATCCTTTCGTTAGACTCTTTTTCCAGAATTGAGCTTGATAGCCAAATGCTATTAACCTTGCTAACTTTCGCTTCATTTAAGTCTTGTAAACCATCTAATAATTCAGGAGTATCTTGATAGTAATATTTATCCTTCAAACGATTACAAACGCTAATTGTGATCAAATAATTATTCTTGGAAATGTTCATCTCAGTTTCCCGTTTTGATAGTTTTTCTTGTGCTTTTTCAGTGGAGCTTTTCAATGTTTTTCCACGTTGGTTTTCCATCGACTCACAAGAATTGTCATAATTTTTTTTCTTAACGCCCATTTCATTAAAATTGTTATCTCTAATCGATGTCAAGTCATCATCAAAATTTTTCCAACGATCCCTTATACTCGAATATCTTGATTGCAGTTTATTCAAACTTGCAGCAACATTGATATCAAAATTGTTTCCCAAATTTTTTCTTTCTTTTGCGATATTTTCAGTCTGAATTAAGACTTCCTTCCAAGCAACGACACTAGCGCATTCCAACGATCCAGGAGTGATGGTTGGATCATCACCAACACTTAAAACAGGACTTAATTTTGAAACTTTCTGAAATGATTCAGCACATAACCTCTGAAGTTTTTCAGCGTATTCTCTTTCAAATATAGCCCTCTGCTTATAAAATTGTTCTATTTCTGAAATAAATGAGATATTATTTTTAACCCATTTGTCAGTTTTCTTGAAACCATCTTTCAGTTCATTACCTATGCTAATCTCATCCATTGTGTAAAAATTTAGGTTGTGTTAAACCTGATTGTATTATTGAAGTAGGTAGAATAAGTTTGGCAAAAGTAGAAATACAAGAAGTCATATCATCTGGAGAACAGTGTGTGTACGCGAATCGGTATATTCAACATGAATCTGATAAAATGCAAGTTGACTTGATATCGAAAAGCACTATGGTGTATGTTGTGATAGTTTAGGAAAATTAACCGAACCTGCCATGCTGGGATTAGAAACTGATGGAACGATTTGGAGGAATTTAGTACGAAATTATATGACAATAAAGGAGGATATTGGCGAGTTATCTGACAGGGGATTTAGCTTTAGGAAGATTTTAAGTATTTCAAAAGTCGATAAGGCATACCTTTGTTCTGTGTTTGTGATGCTAAAGAGGACAGAAACTGTTGTTGATAACTTTAGAATGTGCTGTAGTGCAGAGGAGCAAAAACAGTTTAATGATCATTTGTTCATTTTTCGAGCAGTCGAGCTTTATATTGCAAAAAATCCAGCCGTTAATTATGGGTTTTCAAGAGATGGTAGAGGCGATGCAGACAGTCAAAATCCAGACATAGAATATTCCAAGGATGCAAAGACAACAGGAATGGGGTGCGCCAAAGAAAAAAAGGAGTGTGTTCCAATTGCCGACGGTGTGCCAGAAGACGATGAAAGAGAAGAAGGAAAAGAAGGAAAGGAAGGGAAAGAAGATCAGCATATATTGAACGAGACTACTATGGGCATAGATATTCTAAAGGAGCAGAAAGAGCAAACTAACCAAGCGGTGGGACGAGAAGAAGAAGAGCAGAATGAGTTACCGGAAACTAGCATGAACATGAGCATAAAGTTAAAAGAAAACCGGAATGCAGGGGAGGGATTTTACAAGGATCATGCAGTAGAACAATCCGATATACTACAACATAACGAGGCAGACGAAAAAGTGAATGATTTTCGGATCCACAAAGAGATAGAGAGAACCTTGGAGGAGGCCAAAGATGATCGAGAGGGGCAAGAAGTAGCTAAGACTAATCAGGAAAATGCGATACAGGAAGTACGGGAAGACCAAAATATGAGTGAAAAGGCCGGAGGAGAAGTAGAAGCGGAAGATAGTATCAATATGACGCATGCAAGGATGGGGGAAGCTACAGAAGAAGCCAATTTTACAATTCAAAGGGACAAAGAATTTAGTCCCAAGTTGCCAAACAAAGCTATCAAAAGAGCAAATGAAGATGATGCTATATTTGCTGAGACGAAGAAGAAAATCGGAATTCAAAGGGAAAACGATGAAGAGCCCAAGGAGAATAAGGAACTTGATTTCTTTGGTTCTTTAAAAGATTTGAAAAGAACAAGAGAAGAGCAAGGAATTGAAAAAACAGACAAGGCAAACCGAAATCTTGAGTTCAATAAAAAAAGGATAAAAGACTCCTTGTGGAATCTCAAGAAAAAAGGTTACGAATACATCAACTTACTTTTCAAACACAAGAAAGATAAGGATGAGGCGAAGACCAGGACAGAGTTACATCAGACATTGCGATTGTTGGCGAAGTACGACCAGATTCTTCTGGCAGACCAAGAATGTGTAGACATGGATGTTCTTCTGCAGGCCAACAGCGAAAACGAGAGGCTCCGTTTCAGGCTTTTCGAGCTGACCGCAAATTTGGACGTCGCGTCGGCGTCTGCTGCAGGGGAGTCTCACCGGAGAGCGAAAGTCTGGGCCAGGAACGCCACTGGGATACAGTACGGTGTGGCGGTGCAGGCACGTCATCAGGCGCTTGAAAAGAGCGTTGCGCACAGCGAACGCTTGCTCGCGCGGTGGGAATCGGGGTGGGAAGCTGGTCTTGTGCAGCAGCAGCAGCAGCAGCGCGAGGAGCAGCTGCGGCGGCTCGTGGCAGAGTGCGACGTTGTGGGAGAGGGGTGCGAGCAGTTTTCGGCCTTCTGCCTGGACGAGGTGGCGCGTGGCGCGCGACTCTTTGCGCGGGCAAACGAGGTGGCGCAGCGCGCGCACGTGATGCTGGAGGAGATTCAGGTTGGCCCTGGTGGCGGTGCAGGGCAGCAGTGTGCCGCGGCGGAGAAAGAGCAGGAACAGGGAGCAGGCAGGGAGAACGCAGCGTGTGTTGGAAGGAATAGTAGCAAGAGCAACAGAGGAGCATGTTGAAATCAGCAGTGCTGCTAACAGCTTTTCCTCAGCACCGTCTTTACATCCCCCCATAAATGTCAGCAGGTGCAGCAGGTTCAAATGCTTTCAAGCGTTTTCTCAATTCAGAGACAGGTCCGAAAACCATCCACTTTTGGGCTCCCTTCATGAAATGGGCCTTGGTGATGGCCGGTGTCAATGAAATGACCAGACCAGTGGAAAAAGTTTCAGCAACCCAGCAGCTTTCTTTGTTTGCCACCGGTGCAATATGGACGAGATGGTCTGTTGTTATCAAACCAAAAAATTACCTACTTGCTTCGGTAAACTTCTTCCTTGGTACCGTCTCAATCATTCAACTTGCAAGGATTTATCAATGGAGAGTTAACACCATTGGTGATACCTCATCCGACGCAATCAAATACATGCTTGATATGAAAGATGAGAAGAAAGTTAAGGCCGAAGAGCAATAATCTTATCTTCACTATGGTTGAGATTTATATTCCTTATTAGACACTCTGCTAACAACTTCACTCACTCAAATTACTAATTCTGTACGATATAATATTAACACTAATGTATATCATCTTTTTCTAATATTACAAACCTTTCTACTTTACACTTTATTTACCTAACTTACTCAAATGTTCGCTCATCAGGGTATCCTGTTTCACTATATTATCTAATTCCTGAATGATGTTTGAACTTTTTGGATTTAATATTTGCAGCCGTTTCACAATATCATCATCTGCAAAATCCTCTTCGGTATCATCAACATCCATTTTGCTTCCATCATCAACTTCTGTCTCTTCTTCTCCTCCCTCTTCCTCATCTTCTGCCTCTTCGTTTTCTTCATCGTACTCTTCTTCCTCTTCATCTTCTACTTCGTTTTCTTCATCACTTAGTATTCCTGAAGTCATACTTTTAGCAAAAACAGTCTTGATCATCAAATCATGGACTTTGGCCTCGCTTATGGGCACACCATCTTTTGCACACGTCAATTTGTATTTAATGATCAGTCTGATTCTAGTCAAAGCTAACCAATTGATCCAACCAGTATTTTTATGACAAACTTTTTCAACTGATGAGTTTTGCAGTACCTTTCTTACATCGTCATCCATCAAGTCTCCAATTTGAAACGATAGTGAATTACATAGATTCTTACCATCAAAAAACAACTGTCTTGGTATTTTACCAATACGTAGTTGACTAATTTCACTACCCTTATCACTAAATTCATCAATATATTCATATAGCGTTGGTGGAATAATATAAACATCACCTCCATTATCAATAATCTTTTCAATCTCTTCATCATGATTCATTTTCGATGATCCCCTGAATGCTTCAATCTGATACTTCGCAGCCTTGGGATCTTTGGTTGGGTCATAACCTAATTTAATGAATGAATGTCTCCATGGGCCTTTTGCAAATGTGTACGTAACAAATGGCAACGCAAATCGAAGCTGGGATCTCAATTCCTTGGGTAATAGCCAATGAATATGCCTACGTATCCAAATTGGCTTCATATCAAACAATTTTCTAAGAATCTTCAAACATTCGACTAAGTGAAATGATGGAGATTCCGCTATTATACGTTCAGGTATATTTGTCTCTCTCATCTTTTCCAATTCTCCAAGCGCCTTGGTATACTCGTTACTCAATCTTGGGTCATGTTTATCGGGGATAGGATCCCCCCAATTGATTTGGATTGAATACAACTTAACTGATTTGTTCATCCATCCACCTTGCTCATCAAGTAATAAATTGCCATAATATTTATAGCCATGAGAAACATCAGACCGTGAATATCTTACCAACGCAGGCAAGTCTAGATCATCCTTATCAAATTTTTGAATTTCTTCCAAGCTGTTATGTAACTCATTGGCAAACTCTTGAATCTTCTCAAAATCTCCGATTCTAACAGATTCATTGAATTTCTTATTAAACTCTGATTGTTTGGTTATTTTTTGAAAATCAGCCAACTCCCGAAACTTGTAATTTTGTTTTAGAATTCCAAATGGTTCCATATAAAACACAATACCCTCCCTTTCGCACTGTTCAATTGATTTCCTAATGTCTCTATTATTAGCATTCAGAACCTTTCTAGGTATACGAAACTTGATTAGCACATTCTCAGAGTTTTTCAACACTGTCGAACGAATTGGGTGAGACAATGGGTCGCCTCTGCGAAGGCTCAACTCTAACTTCATATCAGGCTCAATGAAGCATTTTTTAAGTTTATCACTGCCACCAATCATATCAATTGCCTTGTCGATGTTTTTCACACGTAGTGGGTACTCCACCGACAAAAGACTGGGGACATCCATATTCAAGCAAGATGCTACTGTATTCCCATTCATTACTAGTCTTCTATATTTTGGTGTGTCCTTCTTTTTCAAACTGATTAAAAAATAGTGTTTATGGTGGTGAACCTTCTCAATAACATGTCTGTTTACACCGTCTTTTTAACTTTTAATTTTTAATTTTCTATTTTTTATTTTTTATTTTTAATTTTTGATTTTTGATTTTTAATTTTATTTTATTTTACTTTACTTTATTTTTTTATTTTGTTTTATATTTAAATTTGTCATTTCTATTCGTTTTTAGTTTTCGTTTTTTATGCTCTTCTGACGGCCAAACTCTCCGAATTTTCTGCTCTACATTTGCTCGTAGGCAATACAAGTGTTGTTCTTATATCATATAACTAGATAGTTGTTATATAAACCCTATTACAAGCAATTATAATACAATGAGCGTGCGCCGGTCATCAAGGGCGAATAAGGGTGTTCATTCAAAGAGAATCGAGTTCTTCTATCAGGACGAGCCACAAAACCTTGGTACTTCTCCCGGTACTGAAATTGATAGTGTTAATGATGCCGATATCACTAGTAACAAACGTAAAACTTCTTCTTCTATATCCGCATCACTATCAGCAACAAAACCTCTCTCCGGCAAGAAAAGAAAGAATAGGCAGCCTACTTGGGTTAGGATAGAGGGTGAAAGTGTCAGATGTTTGCCATGTGGTACAACAGATCTAAATTATAATGAAGATGTGGACGATCCTCATGGAATGATGATTGAATGTGATAATTGTAACACCTGGCAACATGTCAAATGTATGTATGGTGTTAAAAAAAAAGAAACGGAAATTCCTGATGATTATAAATGTGATGTTTGTGACCCCGATAATCCACAATATATTGGAATTAAAAGGAAAATGAGTTACTCTAGATATTTGAAACAGAGATTACCACCAAATGAACAAGATTCTGAAGTGAACGAAAACCATGATGACGATGACGAGTTTAATCAAAGTTTTGATTTGGTAGATTCAGGAGCTCTCAATAATGAGGACGATGAAGAATATGACGAAGGTGGTAAAAGTAATAAAACAAAATTTAAACGTGGCACTATCAACAGTGATGACGATCTGAGCATGGACGATGATGATGCAAAAAACTCAAACTCACGTAAGAAAATATTGAAAAGAAAATTATCAATAGCAGCTTCAACATCCACAAAGGTTGAATCGCCCAGAATCATAAGAGAAGTCAAGAAACCAAAATACGTTTTGGCGTTTGATAATACACGTAAAAGAATTGTACAAAACTTTGAAAATAAGTTAGTGGAATTTTTACCAAAGACGAATAATGAAAAAATACTACAAGGTAGAACACTAGGTGAACTAGCTAAAGAGTGGGCTCAAGTTTTGGAAAATGGAATATTTGAGTTGTACCCAAATTCTCAGATGGATCATTCTAAATATACTGATAAAGCAAGAAGCTTACTAATAAATTTCAAGATTTCACGTTTAATTGAAAGAATTATAAGCGGAGAATTTAAAATCGAAGATTTACCTAAATTAACACCGGAAGATATGCGTACAGCCGAAGAAAAAAAAAAGGCAGAAGAAGCTAGAATACATGCATTGAATCAAGTTGTTATAAAAAATGATGTCAGTAATGTACCAAAAACACGTTTGACCCACAGAGGTGAAGAAATTATAGGAGATACTGATTATCAATTTGATATCATGGACAAAAGAAATGAGGAAGTGGAAAAAATCAAAGAACAAAAGGAAATTTTGAAGAAAAAAGAGGATGATGCTTACAATGATGAACTTAGCAATGCTAGTCATAAATATGACAGTGATACTTCTTCCGTAGGTATTTTAATGCGTACAAATCTGGATGTCGATGATGATAATGATAATGATGATAGTTGTGCATTTAATAATGGGAAGGTTGATTCTAGTAATACCGAAAAAGGCGATTCGACTGTAAAATTTAATGATGTTAAAGACCACAGAGAGTTCGTGGATGTTTTGAATGATGACGATTTTGCCAACATTCTGGATTTCAAAGAAGGTGCTTATTCAGAAAAGGAAATTTCTCTCAAGAAGAAAGAAAAAAAACCTAATAAATACAGTGAAATTAAGGAACTTCCAAAGCGTTCACGCAAAAATATCTGGAATGGTAGAATTACTGTTTCTGAACATTCATTTCAATGCCGTACAGACTTTATAGCATCCACGTGTAGACAATCAAATAAGAAAACTATAATTGACAATGCCTATCAAATGATAATTGAATCAACATTGGAGAATAATGGCTTCAATACTAAGGGTAGATTGAATTCTGATATTGCAGATAACTATATTGATAAAATTACAAGCTCAAGAGATCTATATTTATATGAGTTAAAACTGTCCGATGATTCTACAAAAGATTCGTATATGAAGATTTGGGAGAATTATCATAGTGTTTCAAAATATGCCGTTTTGAATCTATCTTTGAATTATATTAAAGATGCTTATCTACTAGCGTTATCAAGGGAGAAAATGATCGACGGCGATGAAAGTTCGATTATTTTAGGCAAATTTTCAGCAAGTACGATCATGGAACATTTGGAAGAGAGTACGGATGAGTTTAAATTTTATTTACTATTTATTGCTCAACGTGACATGGATAAAGAAGCGAGAAGAGAAAAAGAAATCAAGTCTATTCAAAGAGTGAAAAATGCTGACAAGCCTAAAAAGAGTGTCAAATTTGCCGATGAAGTCGGCGTGGAAGGATGGAGGGATAGAGTTGTGGATAAAAACTTTGACAAAGAGGATGATGATGATGATGATGATGATTATGATCCAACACTTTCAATCACATTGTCAGAATTAAGTGCAAGCAATAATTTGTCAAGCTCGGAAACAACTGATTTCGATTTGGCTAGTATAATAAAGGATTTGAACTAATCCTATTCCTGGAAAACCAAGTTTTGTGTATGATTTGTATATTATCAAAGTAATTATTTTATTAAGTAAAGAGATCGATTGCCAGAATATATACGTATACATACACAAATTAAAAATTTCATTTGACATTTTATATATTATTGTATTATGGTACTAAATAAATTAAATAATTTATCTATGCTTTAGCCAAAGCTTTCTTAACAGCAAAGTTTCTTTGTTTCTTTAAGATTAAAACTTGGAATCTTTGGAAATCGGATAATTGGGATCTGGTTTCTCTTTGAGCAATTTTCTTAGCCCAACTGGTCTTTGCCCACTTAGCATCAATTTCGGAAGCAGCCCATTTCTTTGAGACAACACCGGTCTTTGCACCTCTTGGAAGTGTTTCTAAAACTAATGGAGTCAACACAACTTTACCTAAACTGATAGCTTGTCTTGCAACAGATGGACCATCAATTAAAACCTGTTAGAAAAATAGGGAATTATGTTAGTATTTAGATTCAAACTGTTAAAAAATATCTTCTATCTATCTTCTTATGATTTTTATTTTTCAGAACTTCTGAGCGGATTAATCGAAAATTTGATGTGGTATGAAAGATTGTTTGAAATGCTTGGTTAATCTATAATTTGTTGTATAGGGTATTATATGTTGTCTATCGTATATTGTTATAATGCTGAAAATAGTTTTACGGCATAGTTCAATAAATATTGCTCCTCTAATATATCAACATACTGAATAATAAATGGTCAAAGAATAATAGCTCAACAGTGATACAATATGATATGAAATAATATAATAATCTCAAATACGTACTCTCTTTTGATCGATGATTTCAACGACTGCTGCTAACTTGTTTTGGAATAAAACAATTCTACCGACTTGGACTAATCTCCAGTTGGTTGATACGACCTTTGATTCTGCAGACATCTGTTTTGGTTTATAGGTTGTTGAATATAGATGATAAGATCCGGATATAGGAGAAGATAGAAATTTCAGCAAAATTCGATAAAATTCAATATTGACTGGAGCGTGTGGAGCTCTCTACGGTGTACACTATGCTCTCCACTCACGCTATGGAATGGCGGAAGTCCCAGAATCGCTCTACAGAACAGCTCAGCAAGCGCGCGGTGTGTGGTGCGCGGAGGGCAAGGCAGTTGTACGCCCTTGCGTGACGCACGTGATCAACATAAACCCTTTCTATGAATTTTTTTCAAGCGTGAGCGAATAAAGTGGATGAGTGGAGATTTGCAGGGGGGAGTTCTTACCTGCTCTCATATTGATTTCATTTATGATACAAGCAACTGTATCTTATTCATCTGTTCTTGACCAGACACCGTGTAGCAGCGTAATATCCGTCACAGTCAGTGTTGACTGGCCGGATATCCGCAATTGTTTATGGATAAAGGAGCAGACGATATATGGACCAGTGTTGATTTTAATGATGACTTATAATTTGCGTTCTAGAAATAGTTACTTCGAAACTCGCCTGTTTCATCATGAAGTTTCTATATATCATGCGACCAATTTATCACTGATCAATTGACACTGTCTGTGTATTTCATATTGTAACTCTTTGTAGCTCTATGTCATGTGTTGCCGTAGCCCATCGCCATATATTACGTAAGGCCATTTGAGTTTCATGATTCTCGTTATTATCTCGATTCCTACTATCTTCACATCCCCATTTTCTAACCGTCTACACCACCATAACATAGCCATACTCATGTCCAGGGCTTCTCAAATTGAACAGGAAAATGACAATCAATTTCATCTGCTTGCAAACAAAGTATCTGCTTTCAAAAGCATTGCAAATGATATAAATTTATACGCCCAAGAGGATAACTCGCAGTTAAATTCAATAGGTGATCAATTGTCAGCTTTGGGGGAAAATATCAAAATCACCGCTTCAAGGCTAACCCACGTCATGCTTTCTAACCCGAAAGTTTCAAGAATGGTGTTTGTGGGGTTCATTATATTTTTGATCATTTACTATTCTCTTAAATTTCTTTTCTAACAAACTATATAGGCCAAATTTAAATACAACAATTATTAGTGTCTACCACCGACAACATCTTGTCCCAATTTATAATTACCAATAGCTCTACCCCATTGAATCTTAGTTCTATTTATAGGTAGTAATCTTCTTAAATTTTTGAATTTCTCTTCATTTAAAACATTGATTTTCTTCAGAACTTCCAATTCGTATTCTTTTTCAAACTCTGAAACTTTCAAAATAATGTCAGAGGCATTAGTTAGCTGAACTGTTGTTTTTTTAACCGTGTTCATAACCACATTTCCATCTTCATAATAGTGCACTCTAATTCTGGAAGTATATGTGAGTTCTGAACTATCGGAATCCCAATTGTAAACACCTGTCCATTTTCCATTATAATAATTGGCATCATTCAGTTTCTCACCAACAACTAAAACAGTCAAATCATTGCCTTGGCCCGGAATAACCAATCCATAACTCATCTCATTGTAATGTGCGTTAATATAAGTATCCAATTGATTTTGTAAACTTTCCACTTGACCAGATAATTGGACATCTGATGGCAGTTGGTTCTCAACATCGATAACACGAGAATTAACAAAATCATAATCGAATAAAGTGCCCTTTTTGGTATCAAAAAACTTAATGCCGTGTAAGTTGTAATTGGACAAAATTGTTGTCGAACCATCTGGTAATTCAACAAGCTTTAAATCACCACATTTCTTTGCATCTTCACTTAGTTCAGTGGTATAGTACTCACGTAACACACTACCAATCAACTTATCCGCATCTGCATTATTCAACAACGCCTTAATATCATTAATTACGGTCTTAGCATTTCCTGGAGGGGAAGTCTTGACAATCTGACGTATAATGCTTTCCACTTCTGATGACATGTCTAGATTGTTTGTCACTCACTTCTCAACTGTTCAGCTTCTGTGGCAGCTGCATGTCCATCCCTCAATGTAATATGGTATTGACCACACCGCGCATTTTAAAACTATCTATTCTACAAATTGTACAGATACACATGAATCAGTAATACCACGGTCGATAATTCGTGTATATATAAATATTTAGTGTTCATTGGTCATCGATCAAATGTCGTGTTGATATGAGGGATCAATCCACTTGGTGTCACAACCCATTCCTGTAGTGGTCTCCTAAACCGGTGTACGTAATTATGCCCGGCCGTTCCTATATGCGTCAGCACTTCTAACGATTGGAAATGCCGATTGACAGACTCCGTACTTTGTGGGGTATATCTTCTTGAAACATCAAGCAAAACAAACTTGTCGGACCATTTCTCGTTTTCCGGTAATGGAGCCATGCACCTGATTGAATCCCTCAATATCTTGCGTTGTGCTGGGAATGTATGCATGTTTATTGAATGTGGCGAAGGCTTGGCAAGGTATTCTTGATATCCCCTAAGATCATATTCGAGATCTGGTGTCATATTCATCAGTGCTATATTAGTCTTTGTTATGTTGTTCAAATCTTTCGTCGCTGATACATTCTTGGAATCAACGGAATTTTTGGATTTGGATGATATCGATGATGCAATTTGATTATCCAAATTATCTTCATGTTCCTCCTCTTCACCTGCACTGTCAGTAACGTTCTCATTGATATCATCTGCAAATTCTTCAAGCTGATATTCTTCATCGTTATCATCAATGTCTTCTTCTTCTTCTACCAAATCCTCATAATCAAATCTATCATACTCATTGTTGTAGTCTTCTTCACCACCGCCATCATCTTCGTATGGGTCTGCAACTGAGCCATTCCTTAGCTGGCCAAAATTTTTCTTTAAATCATTCTTAGGCGGTAAAGCCGCTGGTGGCGATTCTTGTGGAACACTAGAGGAAATGTTTGGTACACTTTTTGCTTTGTTTTTCCTAAAAACATTCAAAACATCAGACGTGCCACTTGCTGAACTAGCACGTCTTTTGAATATGTTCATACCCTTAAATAGTCCTGTAATTTCTCCAGTATCACTTATACTTGAAGACCTAACTGGTGTCGCCGTTGCAAACGTTGATCCATTTGAAGGGCTTGAATTTACATGACTGAAATCGCCTCGATTGTGATGATGATTAACAATCCCTAAGCCAGCAGCAACATTATGAACTTTGCTATGACGCCTCACTCTTCGACGACGTCTTCTTGGAACCGTTCTATAATTTGGCATTTCACGACGTGATAAATCCAAGGCATTGTCAATTCCTAAATTGATTGCATTATACCATTCAACCATGGCTTCAGCGGATGAGAAACTTAAAATAAACTGTTCGGTTTCAAACCTACAACGGAATACATGGTTTCGCTTTTTATAGTCAATAGCTAAACCTATTCTACCGTATTGTAACGAATAAGACCTTACAATCTTTGTTGAAACCAATGCGTTTAGTGATTTAAACAATTTTAACGCTTTCAAGTCGGTTGTAGTTGTCATCACAGATCGGTAATTATCTTCATTATAGTTATTACCCGAGTCAGGATCAAGCGCCGTTGGTGCTTTCAAACCTTGCAATTTCTTCAAATACAAATGATGATGATGATAAGGATGCAAAAGTGAGTAAGAGTTAGAAGTTGAGAAGGATGAAGGCACATCAAATTTCTTTATAAGCTGGTCGTTATTAGGCTTGAACGGAAACTCGTAAAGATTCAACTGCGTGGAATTCAACTCAAAAATATAAGGTTTCCAGTGTCGTTGAGCAGACATCTCATAAGGAGAGACCCATTCCATTTTCCTGAATAGGACTCCCAATTTATAGACCGCCGGCATATATGCTGGCAAAGTTTCATTCTTACTTTCAAAATCGCTAAAGGTCGGCCTGGAAACTTTTGGAAGTGTGGACGAATATGACGGTGGTTCAACAGGGTACGGTTCTACAAGTGAGAGATATTGCATTTGGGCATCCTCCTTTGCAAGCTCTGGATCCATTGATTGCCTGCCCGTACGAAAAATCGCCATCCTTCCTGCTCTTGGTCTCCGTTAGTCCAACTACTTGCCTGCCTGCCTGCCTGCCTGCTCCTTTTGCCACCACTATCCTGTCGCCCTGAAACACAATCCGGCTGATAGCTATCATTCCTGCCTCGGGGCAATGGGTTTCCCGATGCGGCAATCGAGACGAGGGCACCTGGGGGAGCTGCCACAGAGTTTTTTCATGAAAAGAGAATTAGTAGATAATCTGTCTGTTGGCTGGGCACTTGCGGTAGACATCTACATCGTATGGCTAATACAGAGCAAAATGAAATCTTCCCGTTCCAGTAGGGGAATGATGCAGGTTCCAAAACCTACGCCTTCAAATGTGACGTCCTCCGAGAACACTGCGTTGAACACTAGTAAAATCATACCTTCAAAATATGGATCTGCAGGTCCTATTCAATCAAAATTACCTGGTACGCCACCTTACGTCAAGACAACAGATTCGGAGTTGATTGCAAATCCTACAAATAATCAAATGGAAAACGAAAGTTGCTGCGATTTTGATGATGATTCGATAGAGTCTTCATCCACTTCCAATTTCACGATTAATAATAATCAACATTTGATATCCTTTTCGAGAACCGTTCCGCATATACGAACTGGACAATCCAATAAAGTGCCGTTATCTGAAAAAATGGGATATTATATTCCCTGTTATAATTGGTTACGTGATTACGAATTAAGTTATTTAATATATGACATAATGGCAGGTTTAACCCTAGCTTCATACCAAATTCCACTTAGTATGTCATTTGCAACGGCTTTAGCCCATGTTCCAACCGCTTCTGGGCTATTAGGACTTTCTATTGGCCCAATAGTTTATCTTTTTATGGGAACAGTTCCTCAAATGATTGTTGGGCCTGAAGCGGCAGTGTCTATGATTATTGGTCAGAATATTGAATCAATTACAAGGCATAATCCAGATATTGATCCTGTTGATGTTTTGTGTAATTTAACCTTTTTGTCAGGTGTGATTTTGCTGATTTTCGGTATTCTTCGTTTTGGTTATCTTGATAATGTTTTATGTGGTACTTTATTAAGAGGTTTTATTACAGCAATTGGTCTTTCAATGATTTTGAACTCGATAATATCAATTTTAGGGCTAAATCCAGTTTTATCCAGCCTCCCAAAAGAGGTTCATGTACATTCTGCAGTCGAAAAATTCAACTTTTTGGTGAATAATTGGTCAAAATTCCATAGACCAACCGCAACTATAGGGTTTATTTCATTTTTTATATTGCTGTTTCTTTCTTACATTAAACAATATGCCATTAAGAAGAAGTTTAAGTCTGCCTCATTTTTTCCTGAAATCTTGTTCACAATTGTGGTTTTCACAATTTTTTCAAAACTTTTTGATTTTAAAAGCCATGGAATCGAAATAATTGGATTTGTCAGTTTAGAAGATTTCAAGCTAAGAAATCCGTTGGCTGCACAAAACAGAGAGTTGTGGGGTCAGTTATTCCCTGTAGCATTTGTTTGTGCAATTTTAGGGTTTTTTGAAACGTCAACGGCTGGTAAATCATTGAGCTCAATGCTTGAAATGCCTGTTTCCTCAAATAGAGAACTAGTTTCTTTGGGTGTCGTTGGCACAACTGTTACTTGGTTTGGTGCATTACCATCATTTGGTGGATACGCCAGATCGAAGTTAAATGCCATGATAGGTGCCAAAACTCCAGTGTCGGGCTTTGTTATGGGTCTAACTACATTATTTGTTACGTTCAAATTCTTGGACTATGTTTACTTTTTACCTCTATGCGTTCTAAATGCTGTTATTGCTAAAGTTGGTTATAATATGATACAGGAATCCCCTAAAGAGTTGAGATTTCATTTTAGAACAAAGGGTTGGAACGAAATTATAACTTTTTTTGTGACATTAAGTGCTTCATTATATTATTCAATCGAAGTCGGTGTTTCTATTGGTTGTTTCTATTCGTTAATGCGTGTTCTGAAGCATTCGACTCAATCGAGAATTCAAATTTTAGCAAGAGTTGCCGGAACTGACACTTTTGTTAACCCAGATTTTGATGATTCCCAAAGTAGTAGCTTTTTTAGGTTTCCTAAAAGATTCATTGTTTCAGGTTATAAAGAATTTCGTCGTCAATCGATGATCAATGAAAATCATAATGCGACCCCATTATTAAATGATTTGAACAATAATAACAATACTAGTAGAGTGTCATCAGGTCAAGCTTCACTTGAACGAGATAGACCAACAGACTCTTATAATAATGTGACTGAGGGAAAGGCTTCAGATGTATTTTTACAACTTGAAGATCGTGAAGGTTGTTTGATTGTTAAAATTGCTGAACCACTGACATTTTTCAATGCTAATGATATGAAAAGTCGGTTGAAACGTATCGAACTGTATGGCTCGACACACGAGCATCCAGGATCCAAGCAGAAAGCCACTAAGAAATTGCGACATGTTGTTTTCGATTTACATGGAATGACAAGTATAGACTCTTCAGCAACTCAAATACTGTATGGCATTGTCGAGAACTTTCAAAATCGTGGGATCAATGTCTTTTTCGCTAGAATTTTCAAAAGTCATCAATTACTTCAACGGTTGAGAGATTCTGGCGTAGAAGATTTATTATCAATTGTTGATGGCGAAGACTTTGGCATCAGGCAAACTGTAAAACCATATTTTGATGATATTTTGGATGCTTTGAAGGCAATTGACAAAATCGACAGCAGTTGTGACTGGGAAACCAGATCTTATTTTTCCAATTTTGATTTGGAATAATGATATTATTCTTTCTTTTCTATTTTTAATATTTACTTCAGTAGTAGCGCCAGTAGTAGTAGTATTACATGTTTGTATAAAAAAAATACATTATTATGACAAAAAGCCGTTTAGGCTTGTTTCTTTTGTCTTTTGGGAGCCGGTAGATCATTTCCCTCATTATCGCTCAAATCTAACTCTTCACCACTTTCACTAACGTCCTCTTCATCGGCGCCTTGATTGTTAAAACCCGGTGCAGCCAAAACATAGTAATCTAACGCAGCAGGAAAAATATCTTCTGCAATAAGTGTTGCCAACTCCTCACCACTCCTATATTCTTTACCTGGTTTTGTGCCCACCCATTGCCAGAATGAAAAAAACGATCTCATACCTTGCCTATACTTTTTCTTTTCATTACTCGTAAGGTGTCTTCCTTCTTTTTTTGCAATCTGTTTAAGATGTAAAGGATTTATATCATTCAGCGACTTGGGCCATTTAATATCAACAGGTTTTGATTCTAGTTTACGAGACCCAGATTCAACATCAAGTACCCATTCAAAGATTTTGGATACAGTCTGATCTTCAATTTGAGTGTGGTCAGATTCGCCAGATTTGAATGCAATTGTGATTTGAAACCCTTTCTTGGGTAATGTGTCCTTAGTCACTTTTTGAGTTTTAGAATTTGAGTTTGTTTCATCCCAAAATTCAACATAAAGATCAGAAATCAGCTCCAAATATTTCATGTCCTCGAAACTTATGTATTCTTGAAAATCCTCATGTTGTGCTAGAACAATGTACCAAAAATTAGGGATAGTGTTTAAGTACTCACGACGACGGAGGTAAATTGGCGTAAAAAGATTGTTTTTGAATTGCTCAACCTGTGCATCGGCTCTCTGAATTTCAGTTTCGATTTGCTGAAGCTTCACAAAAGATTCTTCAAGATTCTTGTCAGCAGGGGTCTCTAATGTCGGTGCCATCTTGTTCAAAAAAGAACAATTGACTGTTTTAACTCAACTTAATCCATGTTGCCCGTCGGGATTTTACGTCAAATCTTACGTAATATATAGGCATAAATAATTTATGGAACAAACATACATATTAATCATGTTTCCTCGTGGTCATCAATAATGTATTCAGCTAGGATTTCCTCTTTTGTTGGTACCCGTGGCCATTGGAATTCACGCACATTAGATACGCCAAGAGTAACCATACATCCGTAACAAAACCTTACTTCTTTTCCTTCTTTGTCCGATTGTTCATTTTCTTGATTATTTTTTGTTGATGCTAGATAACGTTCCAAATTTGCAAACTCTTCTTCAGTTTGAGGTGGCACATGTCCTGGAACAGTTATTTGTTCTAGCCATTGCTTAGGATCATGGTATAATGGCCTTTTACAAACCTCACAGTGTTCAGATGCTTGATTTGCAGGGCTAGCCAATTTGGCTCCAATTTTCACTACGGTAGAGACAACTTCTGGGTACTCATCCTCTAGAGTTTGAAAATACTCAGTGACCATATCGTTGACTGTTTTATTCTTTGTGGACATATCCGAAATAGATTTGGTAACTTTCAGTGCTGGTGACAGTTCATCAAGTGAACGAATTCTGGAGTACAATCTGACTTCTGAATTAAGAACATCACGTAATGGATGAATAACTTGAAAAGTACCAACATAATTATTTTGAGATCTATGTGGAATCTCCGAACCACGCCCACGAATGGTATTTGAAAGAATACCGACTGCCATCCTAGTCATAGAGTGAGGTTCAATTACAATAGAACAATGATGATCTTTTGCTGTTTGAATAACTATATCTTCATGGAGGATACTACGTAAATCTTCCATTGTAGATTTGTCAGAAATTTGCGATATTAGTTCATCGTAGGTAAAAATATTCCGATCAATAATGTTGGGCAATGTAAATGTTTGGAAGCTACCTAGTACTAACGTAAGACGTTCAAGATTATTGTTCTTCACATAGTCGTCACAAGATATCTGAAAAAACGTTATTCCTAACCTTTCAAGTTCAGCTTCAGTGTAATAATCTTGCAGTTTCTTTATATTTATTTTGTTTTCACTCTCTAAAGAGTCCTCAACCACACATATACTTAAATCAAATCCCGTGATTGCCTTTGGACCCAATGCAAGCTGCTCTTGTAGCATGGAAACAAGGATATCTAATAGTACAAAAGAGTCATGGTCATTCTGCATATCGAGTAAGATCCGTGGTCTTACTATCTTATCACTGAACTTAACTTTAAATTTTTCGTCTTGCATTTGTTTTCTCTGTTTTCCCCTGATAAATCGAATGAAACACTTATCACAAAACGTATCATTTCTGGATGCCAAGGAGGTAGCTTCCTTTTTACATCGCTTACAGGTTTCTCCTATTGCCACCATTATTCTGTGTTAGTTGCAGAGAAAAAAACAGAAGAGCCGAAATATATTTCAGTGCAAAATAAATTTTTTTGCAACATTAAGCTTACGCACAGCCCGATCGTAATACACAACACAAATGTCAACATTTCAGCATGCTTTATCAACTTAGTGGTTGGCACTTATATGTTTGCATTAATTAAACAAACATATAGCCCAATGACTTTGGATGACAACACCGGCACAACTCCCGCTAAACAAGCTACGCCTCAAGGATTAGCGCCTACCATCAGTGACGAGGAAATGCAATATTTAGACAACAAAACCGTAAGAAAGCTTGAATCACAGGATCCAGAACTTACAAAAAATTTTGTTAAAAAGTCAGGGGACTCTGTATCGGAGGTCAGATTTTACCCAGACAGGCCAACGCAGCGTCGCCACAAGGATACATTTATTATCAAGGAACCATCAAGATATTATGATCCGTGTGAGGAATCATCAAAGATGGCCGTTAGATGCATGGAAACTCATGACGAAGACTACAAAGAGGTATGCGGTGAATATTTCAAGGCATACAGAGAATGTAAAAAGGAATGGATGGAACAAAGAAGGAAAGATAATAGAGCAGGTGGTATATGGTAAGCTCTCATATTTTTCTTCATACGTTGTATATATTAAGCCCCCAAAAAAAATATATATATATATATAGTTTATAAAAAAAACCCCAGATTTATAAATACTAAATTTACCCCATTACGCATATTCAAAAGTGCAAGAAGACCTTTGTACTTGGCCACTTTTATCATTGAATGTGCCAGCCTCAAATCTTAGCACTCTATCTTCATCCACGCCAAATACATTATTTTCTTCCAGAAGATCAATAAGTTGGGCTTTGATATTATTATTATCCGAGCTTGAAAAATTATGATTCAATATTTCTCGAAGTATTGTACTCTTTTCCATTTTGGTCTCAATGTCTCTTTTCCGTTCTTGTCTCTTTAGTCTTTGATCATGCTTTCTTTTCTTCCAGCTCAAAAGATTTTTACTGTAACGTTCCAGGTTAACACGTTTTCTCAATTTCCTACCATTCGGCCCAATTTTGACTCTACTTGTATCTTTTGTTCGGCTATTTGTCTTCTTTTTTTTCTTATAACCATTAATAATAGAAGGATTTGTCAACATTTGTAACATCAGCAATGTCTTGACTTCTTCACATTCGCTTTTTCTTTTGGTGTTGAGCCATTTTTTCAAATTTTTCTCAAATTTTGAATCATTCTTAATTTGGCCATTGAACATTCTAAAAACGCTATTAAAAGTTTCAATATCATTGAAAAGCTCACCATTATTTTGCTCACTGCTCCACAAGTTAACGTCCATATTACCGGGAACGATACATAAATCACCAGTGCTTCTGTTTATACATCCCACTAACGTCATTTTCATTCTTTCATTATCATTACCATTGCTATACAAATCAAAAGCAGACACTGGCTCCCTCCTATGCCTGTGTTGCTCTCTAGCCATGTTAATACTGAATAATAATCGTGAAACTCTTCGTGACCTATCATTTGAAAAAACAACATTATACGGGTTATCAAGTTCATCATCAGAATTCTCTCCTTCATCGGTGCTATCGGAATACGGTAGTTGATGTGGTGCACTGGACCTTACTGCTGATAATGGATACACAGAATTTATTCCTAAATTGTCCCTATTTCTATGACCTGAACTTGTTGCATTCTCACTGTCCGCATCACTAATGTTTGCTCCATCACCTGTATCTTCACTGTCACCACTGCTGCTAATATCATAATCGCTCTCATCTTCATCATCACCGTGAAATTCCCAATCACTCTCTGAAAATCCATACTCATCCTTATTATTTGGTTCGAGCAGAAAATCATTACTTCTACTCGTACCACTACTGCTCTGCTCTAAATGCTGATTATCTGGATTATCTGCACGTTCGTCATCACTGCTATCAAAGCCTACCGATGACCGGAATCTTGGACTGCCGAAAAAACGAAAACTACCTGTAGTAGAATATGATACTCCCATTAGCTGACGTTCAATATGACTCCTTAAATTATTATTGGACTTGGACATCAGTCTATCAGCGTAATCACGAAATCTTCTGCGATGTTTATACGTAACATCAGGCAAAACTAATACATTTTTTTCTTTTTCAGCGGGGCTGTCAAATATATCATGAATATCAATTTCCAACTTGATGAATAGAAACTTGGACATTATTAAATTGACACACTCTTTGCAAACTAATAAATTTTCGGGATTGTTGGTATATTTATTTTGCCTATTTGGTGGAGTGGGTGGTGACGGGGTATACATAAAATGATTTAAAGGGGGGATATCGAACCATTTTGATAAAACTTTAAAGTTGTCAAATTTAGAGCCACTTGAAACTTGTAACCTATGAAAAATCGAAGTATTTGGAAATTTGGTTGAAGTAAGAGGGTTTATCCTTGTTTTCTGATTTTCTTGTGGGACAACTTGGGTATCACTTTTGTTTTTAACAATATATCCTACTCTGTTCAAAATGAATGGTTTCCAATTCCTTTTTGTGTAGCACTTTTTTTTTCTGCTATCAAAATACTTGTCAAACTTTTTACTGAAAACTAATTTGTTTCTCAATAAGTTACTGAAAACATTTCCTTCAATCAAAAATTTTTTCTCCTTTGCAGGCCTCATATCGTTGGTAGCAAAATCAACAAGTTCTCCGGTAAACGCCAACTTTACATCTCCCATTTGGAAATAGCCAGATGTCTCAAGATTATCATAGTCAACTTGCAAAAACTTCAGTTTCATGGTAATGTCATTCATAGAAGTTGGTACTGAAAAATTAGAACCAGACTTTAAGTATGAGGAAGATGTAAGCTTCTCTGTTTTTGTATTTATGTTTTTGGATAAGAAAATTAAACTTGAATCACCGACGCATACTTGGTTAAAAGTGCGTTTTCTGCTTGATGCCTGATCATGGAATTCGTTGAATAAAATCGATTCATTACGATGTACCAGTAAACCGTTCATCAAGTTCATCAAACCAAATTTTTGCATTGAGCTTGGAATCCCATGAAAAAATTCATGTTCAGGGTGATACTTGAAAAACGAAGACCCCAAAGAGTTCAAACTTTTGCTGCTAGGAAGAGTTGAGACATGAGAAATGAGATTAAAATCAGGTGCATCATCAGAAACCGTGTTTCTGCTGAGTAAATGAGGAGGCGTTGAAACATTTGAATTAGAATTCGGGGCACTATCGTCTTCATTATGGTCACTATTATCATCACTATTGTCAACAAATTGATGATCAGATAAGCCATCGGAGTTTGGCAAATGCAAAGGCCTGACTGCCAAAAAATTGTTCAAAAGAGGATCCTCATCATCTGTCTCCATGTCAGCGGCACTTGTGACTTCTCTGTTTCTGGTGGAACCCATGTCGGTGTAAGCATGATCGTTATCATCAAAAGTGTAATTGCGTCTATGGTAGTTATTGTTGCCGTTGCCGTTGCCGTTTTCGTTGTCGTTGTCGTTGTCGTTGTCGTTGTCGTTGTCGTTGTCGTTGTCGTTGTCGTTGTCGTTGTCGTTGTCGTTGTCACTCGCAGAAGAGGACCAGTCTCTGAAAGTAAGGTATGTGTCTGGATTTGCAGCTCCGCTCATGGTCTGCTTGATCTTCCCGATGGTTCTGCCTTTGCTCGTGCTCTGGTCAGGTACCTTCCTTGCCCCTGAAAAAGAGCACCCTACAGCCCTTATCTGCCCAGACCGCATTGTAGCGCTGTGCCTGTTGAGCGGGTGGCGAAAAACGTATAAAAGGTGGCACATTTGCCCTCCTGCTACATTTTCTGCTTTTTTCCACAGACGCCTCTGTATTAACAGGCTCTTCTGATGAATCCTTCTCTGCTGGTGATGCTGCTTCACAGGGGCCCTTCTAGGGTTTGTACAAGTAGATGCATCTATAAATGCTTCTTTTAGTGGCTCCAGTATCAGCTCTCTGCTGGTGTACTCTAGATATTTCGGTGTATCATCTCTATATACTGGAAGCTTGGTTTAGGTGTGTTTCCTGTCAGTGCATCGCATCAATGATGAAGGTTTCATAAACACATGATTTTTGGCATTCTGGTTTCCCTTTTGGGTAACTTATCATTGTTTGATTTGCCTTGTGCTTCAGCTTTCATTCTATGGATTCTCTGATGTGCTAGCTGATTATTTGCCTTTCCTTTGGACTGATATGCTTTCATCCATTCTTTGTCACTATCTTCTCATATCTTGGAATTTCCAGAAATTTTCTATACCGTTCAACCTGTCATCACCTTTTTTTTCTAACCAAGATCAATCAGAACTACTAATATCAGTTGAACATGCAGTTGTTGTGCTGTAAAAAAAGATATTTTTGGTGCATATCATTTTTATGTGGTAAATATTACTGTTGTTTCTATACATGTATCATTAAATGGCTTTGACCACTTCAAGGCTTTTAGGAATAAATTACGTACACAGGGGCACTACATATATTGCCGCCTATATCATAAAATAGTACATTTGATTCCTGCTTTTCACATGTCTGAATAACCGACATAATGAAAATTTTAGGAAATTCATATTGACAATTTTATCCAATAGCTGTTTATTAATCTGGTTCTGTTTGGAATTGACCACTTATTAGCTTTTTCTTTTGTTTTTTTCTATGCTTTACTCTTTTGATCTTTAATACAATTGTCTTGTGCCACTAGTGTCAACATTTTTTTCATAACCACTGATAGATGAGCTCAGCTGTTGGTGATGTCAGCCTTTCACGGGCTTTTGTAATGTCGAATAAGCGCTGTAAATGTAACATCGGCGGAGCACCGCAAAAGAAAGGGTGGCGCTCAACTGTTGTTCCTCCATTCTTTCTCTTTGCCAGTTCCTTTCTGTTCTTATGCTCTTTGTGTTTTCTTCTGATACACGGCTACAACTAGTTGCATAACTCTTAGATAAAGGGCATTACGTTTTTGGTTCTTAATATCAGTTCAGTGCATTAAACAAGGTTTATTTTTTTTATAGCTCTGACTGTTGTTACCTATTGTTAGAATCTTAATTAGCTGATTTATTGGAAACTGCTCAGGTAATTACATTTTACGCATTTCTAAATTAAACCTACTGTGGACATCACACCTCTGATACGTTAATTAAGATATAGTTGCAGTACATTTCTGTTTCCCTATTATACCCAGTGGAAGGAATTGAAGCCAATTAAGGCGTTTGTTTGGTGAAAAAATCTCGCTGGTTTTTCATTTACTCGATTTTATCGTATATACAATATATTACCACTTTTGCTCCGGTTTTTGAGATAACTACTCTAATTAGCTTAAACTTTCAGAAACAATTTTAAGCTTTGGATTTTTGCATATACATATAATCTATTTGCATTATAACAGGATGTCTATTCCTGACGAGATTGAGGGCAATCCAGAATTGTACGGATTGCGTCGCTCTGGACGGACCAGGACAAAAACTGATACTTATGATTTTTCAGAAGATGAGGATGATGAAATTGAGTCAAGAAAAAGAAGACAAAAGATTTCTGATGATAATGATCCTGATGCTGATGAAGGAGATTATACACACAACTATGTTAATGGATTTTTTGATAATGACGATGAAGAAGATGATGATGAGAATGACGATGACGATGATGAAGATTTCTATACCTCAAAAAGGCCAAAGAAATTGAAGAAGAATTTGAAATCTTTGAAAAAGGTCAAGAAGATACCAAAATTATCTTCTTCCTCTGACTTTTCTTCTCAAGCAATCAGATTTTCAAGTCGTAATAATAACAGGTCTGTTAACTATAACGTCGATGATGGAAATGATGATGACTTACTTGCAAGTGATGCAAATTCAGATAATGAAGATATTGATGAAGGAAACTATCATGAGGATGGTTTTGATTATTATGAAGAAAGTCCATCGTCTGAGCAAGCTACCATCGACATAATTGTAAATCATAGGGTTGTTGGTGATGATTTAAGTTCTGATGAGGAAGAAGTTGAGATCGAGCAACTTGCTGAAGCAGATGCAGGGCTGTGTGGTACAAATGAAGCCACAAAAGTGCTTATTAAGAGGGAAAAAGATGAAAAAAGAAAACAAATTGAGGAAATTTTTAAACATGGTGATCCGAAGCAAGATTTTGAGTATTTAATCAAGTGGGTCGATGTTGCTCATATACACAATACGTGGGAAACTTATGATTCCCTTAAAGAAAAAGGCTTGAAAGGCTTCAAGAAACTAGATAACTATATTAATCAATATATTGTCTTGGATCGTGAATATAGAAATGATCCTTTTGTAACTAGGGAGGACGTGGAGCAGCTAGATATTGAAGAAGAAACTAGACGAGAAAATTTTGAAGAATACAAGAAGGTTGATAGAATCATTGATAGTGAAAGGGTCACGCTTGACAATGGTGAACTAGCATTAAAATATTTTGTCAAGTGGAAAAGATTAAATTATGACGAGTGTACCTGGGAGCTGGCATCTGAAATTGCTCCACTTTCTCCAAGCCAAGTGAAAAATTTTCAAAACAGACAAAACTCCAGAATTTTACCCGCAAATTCTGCATCATATGGTTCAAGTAGACCAAAATTCGAAAAATTGACATCCCAACCTGTGTTTATCAAAAATGGTGAATTAAGAGATTTCCAATTAACTGGTTTGAATTGGATGGCCTTTTTATGGTCAAGAGATGAAAATGGTATTCTTGCAGATGAAATGGGTTTAGGTAAAACTGTTCAGACTGTTTCATTTTTATCATGGTTAATTTACGCTAGAAGACAGAATGGACCACATCTGGTTGTTGTACCGTTATCGACTGTTCCTGCATGGCAAGAGACTTTTGAAAAATGGTCGCCCGATCTTAATGTAATTTATTATATGGGTAATACAAAGGCAAGGAAAACAATCAGGGATTATGAGTTTTACATTGGCAATAATAAAAAAAAACCAAAATTTAATATATTGCTGACAACTTATGAGTATATTTTGAAAGATCGAACTGAGTTAGGTAGTTTTAAATGGCAATATTTAGCGGTGGATGAAGCTCATAGGTTGAAGAATGCTGAAAGTTCATTATATGAATCTTTATTTGAATTTAAAATTGCAAATAGACTGTTGATTACAGGTACACCATTGCAAAATAATTTGAAAGAGTTGGCAGCACTTTGTAATTTCCTTATGCCAGGAAAATTCAATATTGACCAAGAAATTGATTTTGATACACCGAATGAAGAAGCTGAAGGATACATCAAAGACTTGCAAGACAAAATCAAGCCATATATTTTGAGGAGATTGAAAAAAGATGTTGAAACCTCATTACCTGGCAAAACTGAAAGGATTTTAAGAGTTGAGTTGTCCGATATTCAAACCGACTATTATAAGAATATTTTAACGAGAAACTATACGGCACTAAACCAAGGTATCAAAGGATCACAGTTTTCACTTTTGAACATTGTTGCAGAATTAAAGAAAGCTTCAAATCATCCATACTTATTTGACGGGGTTGAAAATAAAGTTCTTTCAAATTTTGGATCAACTAGAGAGAACATCTTAAGAGGCCTGATTATGTCCTCCGGTAAGATGGTATTGTTAGATCAGTTATTGAACAAACTGCGTAGAGACGGACACAGAGTTTTAATTTTCTCACAAATGGTTAGGATGTTGGACATAATCGGTGATTATTTACAATTAAAAGGGTTGAATTTTCAAAGGTTGGACGGTACGATCAATTCACATAAGAGAAGAATTTCAATTGATCACTTTAATGCAAAGGATTCCAAAGATTTTGTCTTTCTATTGTCAACTAGAGCCGGTGGTCTAGGTATCAATTTAATGACTGCTGATACCGTTATTATTTTTGATTCGGATTGGAATCCGCAAGCAGATTTACAGGCAATGGCACGAGCTCACAGAATTGGGCAGAAAAATCATGTTATGATTTACAGATTTGTCTCCAAAGACACGATAGAAGAGCAAGTGTTGGAAAGGGCAAGAAGAAAAATGATTTTAGAGTATGCCATTATTTCGTTGGGAATAACCGATAAAAAGGTTACAAACGCCAAAAATGACCCATCCTCGGGCGAGTTGAGTGAAATTCTAAAATTCGGTGCAAGTACAATGTTTCAAAATAAAGACAATCAGAAAAAATTGGAAAACTTCGATTTGGAAGCTGTTCTTAATCATGCAGAAGACCATATTACAACTCCGGAGTTAGGTGAATCTAACTTAGGTAGTGAAGAGTTTTTGAAACAATTTGAAGTCACAGATTATAAGGCTGATATTGATTGGGATGATATCATTCCCGAAGACGAACTAAAGAAGATCAAGGAGGAGGAAGAAAAGAGGAAAGAGGAAGCATTTCTCAAAGAGCAAATTGAAATGTCGACTAGGAAACGGAAAGCTGCTGTCAAGTCCGAATATCAAGATGATGATGAGGGGGAGGATGAGGAGGAGAGCAATGATGATATATCCAGTAGAAAACGTGGTAGAAGGTTGGATATGAATAAATTGACTGAAGCTCAGGTAAGAAGTATTTATAGGGCAATATTGAAATTTGGTGATGTTGGGGTCAGAGTAGATGAATTAATTTCCGATGGTACATTACCTAATAAAAACCCAGATGTCGTTGAGAAATGTTATAATGACATGTATGAAAAGTCAAAGGAACTAGTTAATGAAGCCGAATATAAGAAAAATTCTGAAATAAAGATTTTAGAAGAAGAAGCAGCTGAAGAAAAAATTCACAATGCTCATCTGCCGAAGGAAGAAGCCAAATCAAACCCTGCACCTAAATTGCAAGCTTTAAATGCTAAAAAGAAGGAGAAAAGGGCAGTTTTATTTGATTATGGTGGTTGTAGGAATTTGAATGCAGAAACGATTCTCTCAAGACCTGTTGAATTGGAAATTTTGAGAAAATATATTCCAAATGAGGATATAATGAAGTTCAAGTTTAGAACAGATCCTAAAGCAGTTCATGGATGGACTTGCGATTGGACTGTCGAAGATGATAGACATTTATTAATTGGTATATATAAATTTGGATATGGTTCATGGGTTCAAGTGAGAGATGATCCAATTTTGAATTTACAAAATAAGTTGTTTTTGGAAAGTGCACCAAGTACTGCAAGTAAAGAGGAAAAGGATAAAATTAATAAGAGAATTCCAGGTGCTGTTCATTTAGTCAGGAGAGCAGATTATTTACTAAACTTTTTGAAGGATACGATCAATCTACCTGCTACTCATGAAAAAGATTCGCAAGTATTGTCTGGATCCAGCACGGCTATACCTGCGAAGAAACCTGGTAGGAAACGTACCAAAAAGGTGGAGAATAGAAATGGTGGTGTGGATAATGAGAGTTCGAAGTCGAATTTACCATCACTAACGTCACCGA
The DNA here is from genome assembly GCA_030573035.1 of Pichia nanzhaoensis. NCBI lineage: Eukaryota > Fungi > Ascomycota > Pichiomycetes > Pichiales > Pichiaceae > Pichia > Pichia nanzhaoensis. The sequence continues at coordinate 399,456 of JAJMCN010000005.1, forward strand.
GTGCATCGTCTACAACTGCAGTATCTTCTAATGGTAGTAGTAACTCAGCATCTTCACCATTGAGCAAACTGCACACACCAACTGGACCTAAAAGATTTGGAAATACACATCCATTACTAGCACCAGTCGCAAAGGACTTGAAGATATGGATGTCCAAAGGAAAAGGTATGGATAAAACCGAATGGGCTAATAAGTTGAAGGTATCATTAATCAATATTGGCAGTTGTATTGAAAGCATTTCAAAGAACAAACGAGGGCTAAATGAGGAGTTGTGGGTTGAGGCCTGTAAATCATGGCCTAAGAAGGGTGTAAATGCCGAAGACATCAAACGAGTGTATTTCAAGAAAATCAAGCATGCGAAAAGTTGAACTGTGATTTTGTATATATTGTGTAACTAACATTTTTAGTAAAATTGAACTGTTAAACCAAGTATATCCTTGAAGCTACTCCATACCAGAATGGCTTTGAAAACGATTCATGTTGCGTCGATCGACTTGTTTTTTTGTTTTTTTCTTGCGCTGGAAGTTGGCGTGGAAATTTCAGGGAAGGCGAAACTGAGCAAAAAAACTGAAAAATTTTTCAGTTGGTCCGTTTCTCGTTTTGCGGGTGACAGAAATCGACCATCTCCAGAGTTGCCCATTTTTGCCTCCACGAAGCTTTTACAGGCTTTCTTCCTTCTCCTGTTCCCTCTTCTTTCCCGCCCCTTCTTTCCCCTCCCTTCCTTCTTTTCCCAGAACATACTTTAGTTTTCATCGTCGTCTACACGTCTGGTCTATTTTTCCTTTATTGTTGATATTCTGCTCTGCAATTTGAGAAAATCTTATATCTTATAAAACAAAAAAAAACTAAAAAAATTTCAAAAAATTAATATAAAAATAAATTCAGATTATAGTTCATATCTTATAATATACTATTTGACTATTTTTTAATTACACACTATATTTTCCCACCCCATAACAACAAACAACAATAAAAAAATTTCAAGAAAATCACAACTTTTAAAAAATAAAAAAATGTCTTCTACTGATGTTAACCAACTCGCTGACAATGTTGAAAAATTGTCAGTTACAGCAAACAGTGAATCCACTCCTGTCACCACTACTGAAGAATCCCCAGCTCCAGAATCTCAGCAAAATGAAATTCTTTCTTCATTATATGTTGGTGAACTTGATCCTAGTGTCACCGAATCCGAATTATATGAAATCTTCTCTGCAATTGGCCCTGTCTCTTCAATTAGAGTTTGTAGAGATGCTGTTTCAAAACAATCATTGGGTTATGCTTACGTTAATTACCAAAATCGTAATGATGGTGAAAAAGCGTTAGAAGAATTAAATTACGCTGAAATTAAAGGTATTCCATGTAGAATTATGTGGTCCCAAAGAGATCCAGCAACTAGAAGAAATGGTTCTGGAAACATTTTTATCAAAAATTTACACCCAGATATCGATAACAAGACCTTACACGATACCTTCTCTTCATTTGGTAACATTTTATCATGTAAAATTGCGACTGATGCACACGGTAATTCTAAAGGTTTTGGTTTCGTTCATTATGATGACTCAAAATCTGCCGCAGATGCAATTGAAAACGTGAATGGTATGTTATTAAATGATTTGGAAGTTTTTGTTGGTCCTCATATTCTAAAGAAAGATAGGGAATCAAAGTGGCAAGAATTGATTGAAAACTTTACCAATATCTACGTTAAAAACTTTAGCGTAGAATGGAGCAAGGAAGACCTTGATAGTTTATTCTCACCATACGGTAAGATTACATCGATTCACCTAGCAACAGATGAATATGGTAACTCAAAAGGTTTCGCATTCATTAATTTCGAAAATCATGAAGATGCGGCAAAGGCTGTTGAAGGCTTAAATAACACCGAACACGAAGGTAAAGTTTTGTACGTTGGCAGAGCTCAAAAGAAGAAGGAAAGAGTTGAGCAACTGAAACAACAGCACGAAGCTGTCAAACAAGAAAAAATTAGCAAATATCAAGGTGTCAACTTGTTTGTTAAGAACTTGGATGATTCAATTGACGATGAAAAATTAAAAGAAGAATTCGAACCATATGGTACTATTACTTCTGTTATTGTTATGAAGGACGAAGCTGGTAAATCAAAGGGTTTCGGTTTTGTTTGTTTCTCAACACCAGAAGAAGCAACTAAGGCAATCAATGAAATGCATCAGAGAATTGTTGAATCAAAGCCATTGTATGTTGCTTTAGCTCAAAGAAAAGATATTAGGAGAAACCAGCTGTCCCAGCAAATTCAAGCTAGAAACCAAATGAGAATGCAACAAGCTGCTGTTCAAGGTGGTATGGGTCAATTTGTTGCACCAATGTTTTATGGTCAAAACTTTATCCCACCAATGTCAACTGGTGTTAGAGGTGCTCCATTCCCAGGCGCTCCAAACCCAATGATGTTACAGCAAGGTGGCCCAAGACCAGGTCAAGGCATGCAAAACTTCAGAGTCGGTGCTAATGGCCAACCAGTTCCAGTTTACGTTCAACCTATTTATAACGAATATCAACAACAAGGTAGATTGCAGCAACACCACCAACAACAACAACAACAACAACAAAGATTCTATCAAAACAGACCAAACCAACTACAACAACAACAACAACCAAGAAAGGGTAAAGACGAACAGTCTTTAGCTGAAACTCTTGCTCAAGTTCCATTTGAACAACAAAAGAATATTTTAGGCAATGAAATCTATCAGAAGATTGCTAACACCGGTAAAGTTGAGGATGGTCAAGCCATTGGTAAAATCACCGGCATGTTGTTAACAATGGAAAATGCACAAATTTTAAATTCCTTGGAAAATGATGCATTATTTAACACTCAACTGGATGAAGCTCTTGCGGCTTACCAAAAATTTGCTAGTGGAGAAGCTGCTTCACAAGCTGCTCCAGCTGCTCCAACTGAAAATGCCAAAGATGCTAATTAAGGATACGCTGATGCGGGAAAAAAATTGCTGTTGGAATTCAATATATCAGTTTGTTTGAATTTGGGGTTTTAACGAATTGATAATTATTAAATTCAGTCATTGAACTTTTTTTTCTTATTTTTTATCACTATAAGCAAGTTTTATTGTTTGAAGTTTTTCTCTTTAATTTTTTTTTTCCGTTTGTTTGTTTTTATCTTATCTATCTTTTGTATGATAAAACTGAAGTTTTTTCAAGAAATGTTTATGTTTTATTACTTTAAACTCTTCTTTTTCTTTAGTGCACATTATTATTTAGTTATATAGGATGCTTAGTGTAATTAAATCTGTTTTTATGATGAAAAATTAACTTCGACGTTTAGTTTTAAATTTACAAAAAGGTTCTCTATATAACTAACTTAGTGGAAAGAAAGCCTAGTTTTTGTCTAGCAAATAACCAAATTCATCCACCATATCGTTTTGCAACCAAGCCGCCTGATCCGTAACGTCTTTCCATAGCTTTATGTCGTCAGTTGTAGATTCAAGTTGTTCAAACTCGGGCAAATCATCAATTTGATTGAACATTAGTCCCAAACTTGGGGAAAATAGTGCGATATTCGGAGTAGCCATTTCTGCATTGAAAGTATGGCTATTTTGTGTTGATTGCTGCTCTAATTGTGACGACTGGTGTGATTTGCCCTCTTTGTGGGGTATTGAATTTATTGAATCGGTAAAATATGGAAATTGGAACTGTTCTGACTGGTATTGTTCGTTTTGATTTTGGAGGCCGGTGGGGTTAAAAGAGCTCAATGATGGGACTTTGGAGCCTGAAAAAGTTGTTGGTATGTTTTGATATGCAGCACTTAGTTGAGTCTGCATATCATAATGTTGATGGTTAAACTGGCGCTGATAATTATGCTGCTGTTGTTGTTGTCGATCTGGCTGCTGTGGCTGCTGTGGCTGCTGTGGATGCTGTGGATGCTGCTGATGTTGTGGCTGATACCGATATTGATGTTGATGTGGATATTGTGATTGCTGAAGTTGTTTTGCCTGTTGATGTTGTTGCTGAACATCTCGCTGGTCAGAATCTGGGGCCGCTAGATCCCCAGTTTGATTATTAACTGTAAACGTATGGCCATATGACTTATCTGAGTTGGCCATGGATAAAGGAGCATGGATATTATCGTTATGTTTTTTAATTAAACCAGACATGGAACCATTGAAGTTAAGGATTGAGAGTAATCGAAGTATCTGTTCTCTTCTCAAAGTTGCTGGATGGTTGCCTAAATTTCGCATTTTTGTAAAAAGAGTCAGTGCATGATCTAAATGTTTCACAGTTGCATCATGAACGCCAAATGTTGCAGTGAACAACACTAAAGTTGCACTTGCATTAAACAAGTATTCTCTATCCATGTAACCAAATAATGCAACCATATTTTCAGGCACCAACGCCCATAAGGAACGAATTGTGTTGATTGACGCCTGAAATGATGCATTAAGTAACGCCAGAATCACGGAAGAATAATGTGAAAGATCTAAATATTTACCCTTTTTGGGGTTAGAAGTTTTCAAATTAATTAAAACAAAATGAAACAATAATGGTCTTACAGCTAGGTTGATACCTTGAAAATATTCAGTCATCATATTGACGACTAATCTTGAAATGCTTAGGTCTGGTTGTGAGTAATCACAGTTAATTTCATTAGGCAAGGATTTTTTCCAGTTAAGTAGTGACGCAACAAGTTCATGAACTGCCGGTAAAATATTCGATGATGGCTGTCTCGTATACAGTTTTCTTAAAATGTTTGCATTGATTTGTGTAATTTTAACACAGTTACTAATGAACTCAGCTTCAGGAAATATATAATTTTCACAGCCGCAACTTGGAATTGACATGTCAAAATCGTTTGGTAACTCTGTGGAAATGTCTTCATCGGTCATTGATAATGGTAATCCAGCTTTGGATGCTAACATTCTCTCATACATGTAAACTGTCCACCATAAACGCCTTCGATGTTCAAGTTCAAATCGATTTAATGAACCCTTACCAACATCAACATGTAAACCCAATAACAATGAGGCTCTAAGCGCAATTCCAAAATAAAAATAAGAGGCAGCTGTGCAGTCTGCAACTTGAAGATAAAATGCGTATAACAATAAAACTTCAATTCCTCCTTCCCTTGTAGAATTATCAATTGAACCACTTGCAAACAAACCTGTAAATAAATCGCTTGCCTGGTTAAAAAATCCGGAACCTGGAAGTTTAGTACCATTATGACTCGATTTGTGATTGTGAGATTTGCCCGGTAAGTTTGTTCTTGGGTTATCAACATTTGGTGTGGGTGCTTTTGAAAAAGAGTTATTTTCAGCTTTTTGCTTTTTTCTTCTTGGTTTTTCGTTCAACTTATATCCATTCAAAAAATTTGCTGTACCCAAATACATTTCACCTATTGCAAATATTAGTAGTAACTTGCAGAACCATATTGTTTCTAAAGTAGACTCATTTTGAGGTGATTTATTCAAAGATTCAATGCCATAATCCAGCTTGAAACCATTATTGGTATCATCATTATAAATTCTTCTGAGGTTTTCCTTTACCAAGCCTTCGTTAAAAAAATAAAAACATCCATCATTGTATGAAATAAACGAGTCAACTAAAAGCATTGCATAACTGTAGCTCGGCAAACTAAAATTTACTTTTATTCCAGGACGTGAATGTGTCTTACCTAACATGATCCTGTAAGCGTTACCTTCTTTTTCCAAAATGGTTTCTGAATCTGCTCCTGCATCTGTTTCTGTTGAGGCGACAGAAACTGGTGATGATTCGCAATTGGCGTTTGATACTAATGGCCCCACTAACCTGTTAACTTCTAATCCAAACAATGTCATTGATGAAGAACCGATGTAGAATCTTTCACCAGTCCTGGAATGAATAAGTCTGCCATATTTTTCCAAAAAGGGAGGTATAACATCTTGACTTTTCTTTTCTTCTTTTTTCTCATTCAAAAGGAAAGCATCCCCCTTAATTTTACTGGCATCCTCTTTTTGGCTTCTCAAATTTGCATCATGTTTCGACCGAATATTTTCTTCGCCGCTATCTCCCAAAGCGGTTGTAGGAGCAGGTACCTTATTTCCCTTGATTTTAGCTTCTGCATTAGTTTTCTTTTCAAAGTCATGGATATAGCCTTTGACATAACTTAGATGATCATCAGCAATTTTATTATCAGAAGGGTTATTCAATTTTTTTGTTAACGATCTTAGATTAGCGTTTTCCACTTTGAGCTTTGAAATTTGATTCTGTAGTTTGTTTAGGTACTTGACGCTGATTACGATTTTTCTTTCCGCCTCTAAATATTCACATTCCACTCCCAGGTTTAGACATGTTGTACATGTTTTACCCATCCCATCACACTTGATATGTCTTTTCCTGCACGTTGTACAAGCTAAATTTGTTCTTTTTTTGCGGTCACCAGAATTTTGATCAGAACTTTGCCCTGAGGTTTGAGTTGCAATCTGAGCATCAATCAAAAACACATTTTCTTCACCCAGTCCTGGCGGGTCTTCTTCTGTTGGCATCTGGTGGTATGCTGATTCAATCTTTGAAATGTTTCGGCACAGCAATCGTCTCCTCAAAATGTCAAGTAACTCAGTGCGAGCAAGCTGAAGTCTTTTTAACAGATTTATTAAGATTAAGTTTGATATAAAGGTTTTATAAAAGTTTGAATATGTATCTAAAGTTTGGTTTCTTCTAGCTTTTTAGCAACTAATTCTGCATCAGTCTCTGAAGATTTCACTTTGTCTTTGGAACCAGGGTATTTGGAGCCTCTGTCCTTAACCTTTTTGTTCTTTTTCTTTTCCGCTTCTGGTGGTGGATAACCTTTAGCTTCTGCGTCTTGGAATTCTTTGCTAGCAGTATAAGCTTCAATAATAGGAGCCAATAAAACGTTAATAGCATCTGCAACACCAGATTTCAAATCAACAGGGGATAATTCTTGCTTTACAAAAGAATCTTCTAGCTCTTGATAAGAGTTGAACGTAATCGGGCCACCATATTTTTCTGGTCTGTCGATGAAAAACTCGAAAGTGTTATCACCATGTTTAAGTTCATGAATTGGACCTAAAACATTTTTAACAAAAGATAGAAGACCATTGTCCTCGATGTTACCAGGAGCACAGAATGCCTGATTAATTTTCTTCTTGACGATTTTAGGTTGTTCTAATAAATCAATCTTAGAATTCGGATCTGATGCAGACATCTTACCACCTTGCATCAAACCTGGAACCATACGATTCATCAAGTGAGCTCTCTTTTTGTAACCTAAAGATTGAATGTTCTCTTCAGCTAAAACAAAAATCTTTCTTTGATCAACACCACCTAATTGGACGTCTGCGCCCAAATATTCTTCATCTAGGACTTGCATTAACGGGTAGATAAGACCGGAAAGCAAAGGATTTGCGACTTGTTTAACAACATCTGCACCTGCCCTCTTTGCATCATTTTGAGAGACGCTATTAGATAACTTGAACAAATCCAAAGTATACTCTGGTGTAAGTTGATATGATGAACCAAGAACAAATTTTAATTTTTCAACAGGGACATTAATAGAAGTCAAAATTGATTTGATAACATACTCGTAGTATTTAGCCCTGTATTGGACAACTTCCAATGGAGCTTTCATGTTATCTAAAAAGGCGTGCAAATCTGCAACAAGAACAGTAACTTCGACACCTGCTTTTAAAAGATGGGCCAGTTTAACCATTGGTACAAAATAACCACAATGTGGTTTACCTGTTGGTGCAGTACCCCAATAAACTTTCAGAGGTCTTTTTTCAACTTCAAGAACGTTCTTGATAATTTGAGGGTTGAGGACTTCTTGTAAATTTCTAGTTATAAGTTCGTATTGTTGTTCTGTGGTGAATTCGGACATGGTTTTACGCAAAACAAAGGAGGATTCCCAAGATAAAACATATTTCAGTCGTCGATGTAAGATTAGGAAAGCACTACCATGAAATTTAGTAAAAGTTTATTCGACGATTCCTCGAAACTAAACAGACGATCGTCTCTGAAGAGTTGTTATCAGGGTACTGTGGGTTTAGAAGAGACTAACAGAGTGTACAACGGGAGCATTACCTTGTGGATGCAACATCAAAGTCATTCGATACTGATATCTTGCAACTTGATGAAGAGTTTCACATTAGACTCTACTCAGGGGAGGGTACAGGGAAGCTGAATACGGCCACGAATTCCTTGAGTTTGACATACGGCACAATCCAGGGGACAAATATGCAACGATGAGATATGCCAACCAGTCCAACTACAGAAACGAAAGTTGGATTAAGAAACGATGCTGTATTTCTTTGCTTGTTTTGGATACAATCAAAACAATTGTCCGTGAAAGTCAAACACTATTTGACTTGGACACTACATGGCCTAATCTATTGAGGGGATCTAAGCAAAAGCTAGAAATCCGATTGGGTAAGAATTCAAAGATATTGAAGACCAAGAATATATCTTTTAATGCAGCTTTGAAGGCAATGCAAGACCCTGAGGGGTTATCAGCGTTTTACTATATAGTACAAGATATGAAAGCTTTGATCTTCTCCCTGATTTCTGCACATTTTAAAGTCGATCCTTTACAAAAGTAAAATCAAATAGGTGAGGTTGCTCATCTATTTATTCAAGTATACTCTATAAATGGTTGCTTAGTAAAAAAAATTGTAATTATAGAATGCTTCTTGGATCGGAAACCAGTCCTCTTGATCTGTACAGAAAAGCCGATGATTGTGGGTCTCGATTATGGTTACTTGCATTAATATTACACTCATCTTCACTATATCCATTCGATTCAACTTCAAATGGGCCACTTGATAAATGTAAATGTTTACCGTTCGCATTTTCTTTACTGTTGTATGATTCTTCGTACGCTTTAGAAGGAACGCAATCATAACTATCATAATTATATGTAAGTTTGGGTATGTTAAACTGAGTAGTTTCATTTTTCAGATGACTCTCACAGACAAGGTTAGTAGTCGAATCGTTAGCTAAACTGATAGTAGACTCATTGAACTCACTTTCATTGAATGCCTTTTCATTGAGTAGGTCATTAGATTTAGAAATATGTAAATTAGAACTGGATTTATTCAACAAATTTGCCTTTGAATGTGATTTGGGAATTTCTTTAAGTTCAATGTCAAAGGGATTGGATCTATCAATTGAACCTGAAGACATATCATTGGTAAAATCCAAGATTGATGATTCTTTATATCTATCATCATCAAGTTCATCAAATCCTATATCTGGGTTCTTCATAAACGAAGGAACCTTTCTTCTCTTCGATAACTCCTTTTCTTGAATTTTCGCTTTTGAATCATAAAGATTTGCAACACTTTTAGCAACTAAATCTGCGCAGTATCTGTTAAACTTTGAATGAAATCTTCTCTTCACTGATTTGATGATACAAATGGACGAAAATATAACAATAACATTCTTGAATGTAAAACATAACCAAATGACAAATGAAAAGAACATGAAAGAAAGCAAAACTGCTTCTTCTTTGTCATTTTGAGCAATTGCCGAAATTATACCTGATATATTTCCGCTTGTAAATTTGTTTGAAATAGAGTAAGCAATGGTGGCACCATTTAGCACTTGGCGTGGCGTATCTGCTAGTAACCAACAAATTATATCGTAATGATACGCATTGTAAATTGTTAAGCATAACCAATCATGAACATTTTGCGTTTGTATTTCTTCGTATATACAAAATCTTTCATAGCTTTTAATTGAATCTATTTGTCTAGCACCCGAATGAAGATATGATGATACGACTTTGTTCCTCCTCTGAATGACAAAACCGTAAACCCAAACAAATATCACATATAAGAAAGATATACCGATACACGTCGTGAAAACGATTTTATATGTCAATATTGGTATATACGTTATTGTATGAAAATCGTCCCAATTTCTCAGAGCATAAATCTGCACCAGTGTATATACATCAGAACCCAAAAAAAGAGCTTGCAATATCATTCCAATCAATAGCAAGAGGTAACTTAATACATTCAAAAAACTACATTTCCTGTAATTATGTTCTCCTGTGATGTTATCAAAGGTGATTTTTTCGGGCTCATCAAACAAACTTGATCCAAACTGCTGTTCTGTATCCACCATGTTGTGACACTGAAAGAAGGGATGCAAGAAAGGATGCAATATAAGAAAAGATCTGAAAAAAGCTCCAAAACTAGGCAGACCCATTTCTATTTTTATCTCACGCGTTCCACAACATGAAACATCAAATCAACAATTTTTTTTACGTATACGATTAGATACTGTGTTACAGATTGTTTCATGCATTTAACGACGACGGTTTCTGCGGGGTTCGTTTTCTATTTCGTTGCCTTCAGCTGCTGGAGTTGATGTGGATGTAGGGGTTGTTGGTGTTTGGTCTGTTGTTGAAGCAATTTTTGCTCGACGGCCACGACGTTTGGGCGTGGTTGGCGTAGTAGTGGCAGCTTTCTGTTTCTTCGGCGTCGGTTGTTCACTGTGTTCGTTGTCAGAACCTCTTTTCCTGGACGATCTCCTTAGTTTCGTATCCTCTTCTTCTACCTCCTCTGCCTCTTGATCTTCCTCGTCATCATTATTGTCTACTTCTTCTTCTTCTTCTTCTTCTTCTTCTTTCTCCGCCTCTTCTATTTCTTCTTTTTTTTCTTCTTCTTTTTCTTCTTCTTCTTCTTCTGCTTCTTCTGCTTCTTCTGTTTCCTCGACCTGCTTCTTCTTGTGATGGTCCTTTCCTGCCTCTTCTGAATCATTATCGGCTTTTTGCCGCATTTCACCTTCAACTTTAGTTGCTTCTTTGTCGTGTGAAAGTTCCTTGTCATGAGTCTCTACTTTCTTTGCATCCTCATTTTCATCACCACGTTTTTTGGATCGTGTTCGTTTCATTTCTGCCTCCACTTCAACCTCCGGAGTCTGAGTGACCTTCCTTCTTCTTCCTCTCCGATTCATAGAAACGTCTGCATCCTTCGCTCGTTCTTCTTCAATCTGTAATAGGTTTGTTCTTCCTCTGGAGCTACTTCTTGTCTTTCTTCCCTCTTCCATCGTCTCAATTTCAAGTTTATCGTTCCCCTGGTACCCGTCTTGTTCTGCATCGGATCTTCTCCTCAGACGAATGCTTTTCCGGCGTGGTGTTTCTTCACTGACTTTTTCAGTATTTGTGCCTCGCCTTCCTCTCTTTGTAGGGGTAAATGATGATTCGTCATTATTTCTTTCATTGTTTCCACTTTCAACGGCAACAGAAGTGGATACATCCGTATTGAATACATCATTTTCTTCGGTACCTCCCTCCCCAGATTCATTCTCTCCTTGAGATGATCCTGGCTTGCTGTTTGGTAATTTAAACCGCCTTGCCCCTTCAATTTCCAGTGTCTTTTTCTCATTCTGTTCGGCCTCTTTCTCAACGTTGATATGTAACTTTCTAGCTTGTGATCTTGTGAGATGTGCAGGTTCCTCACTTCCTTCCCTTTCATATTCCTCTTGTTTTTCACTCAAGCTTTCCTTGGTGGGTTCAGAAATATTTCTCTCTCTTTCTTCATCTTTCTCTGCTACTGCAGTTTGACCCGATTCGTTTTCATCCTTTGTTAACTCCTGTATATCAGCGGTATTTGTATCAAACACTTTGTTTTTATCTTCATCAATAGTAACATGTTTGGGGGGTTTCTTGAGTACAGCTTCGTCGTTCTTTTCTTTTTGTTCCTCAGCTTTTGCAGAGAAGTGATCTTTTTTGACTTCAAATTCAAGCGTATTGTTATTCTGTTGCGGCGATGCTTTTAGAGTTGAATGGTTTTCACCACTTGACACGTCCTCCTTCAAATCCAGTATGAGCAGCTTTTTCACATCGTAATATTCATTTATCTTAAGCTTAATATTTTCCACAGAAAGCTTTGATTCATCGTATTTTTCATTAAGTTTCTCTGCAATGACAGAATAGCACTTCTCTCCATTCTTACCCAGTGGTCTATGATAACAGAGTAACTTCAAAAGGAAAGTCACCTTTTCCTTAGTCCAGGAAGGGGGATTTGCAGTCATATATATAATTTGCCGGACTCGCCAATGATCTCAGTATTCAGATCTCCACAGTAGTAAAGCTGAGCATGTAATTTAGCACTGCGGTTTCTTGAAAATCGCTTACACTCAAAATATTTCCGTTCTTTGGTACTATACAATTTAAAACACTACACAAGTTTGTTCATCCGTAGATAATCTACAATATTCTCTATCATTTCAGCCTTGTTCTTTCCTGATTTTACCAAACCTCCCTTAGACTTGATATAGCCTCTCAATCTATCATTCGTGCAATTTTTGAGCCCCATTTCACGATAATATATCACTGCTTTGGCGTCGGTAAGTATATCAAGACTTCCTTTTTTATTAGCTTTCTTCCCAGTTTCTGCATCATTTTCGTCAAACTCTCTTTTTAATTCGTTGAAGTTAGAAACACGGTTATATCTTGTTCGTATATCATTCACTATTCGAGAAAGCTCCTCATTTTTATCAATCATAAGTCGTAGTGAGCACATCTGGTGATGCGTCTCATCAAGAGAGAGCTGCTGTTCACGTAAATACAGTTTCCCGTCTTCGGCACCGTCTGCTTTTTTCATTTCAGCACTTGGAACCTCAACTTGCAAAATATGATCTTCCATTACCTTGAGCTTCCATGCAAGCGAAGGGTTAGGGAAACTTTCATACTTGTCAACAATCAGTGGCTCAATCAATTTGTCAAGCATACGTGTATCATCAAGCTCCGAGAGTGAGTTTAAGTCATAAATATATTCAGGGGCTTTTCTAATTTCATTACCAAATGGAATTTCACACATTGCTAATGCCTGTGGATATTTGTCAACCGTAAGCTCATAATTGTCCATAATGCTAGTTGGTATCAAATAATAGAATCTGGGGTATGATACAGAACGAGGCATACCCCAACATAAAATCATCATTTTCTTTTTGAACAAGGATTTGTAAATTGCTGCAAATCTATCAAACGAGTTTACATGTTCACCACTTTCATCTGCAATCATAAACAAGCTTTTGCTGATCGTATAACATGGATTGAAGTACTTAAAGTCCCTTGTACCAATTACGTGTAATATTGGTTTTACCAGCTCACCAAACTTCATACAATCGACTTGTATTTTATTGTCTATCGGCAGATACTGATCGGCTAGCTGGTAGACTTTTGTAGTTTCATCTGGTGTAATTTCATCGCCATTAGATGACAGATTTATAGTTTTTCTCTTCACGTGTCGTAGCCTATTGTTATTATTGTAAAACTTGACTTTTTTCCATTGCACTGATGCAAATGGATTGATTCCTTTTACAGATAGTGAAATATCTCCAAAGTTTAATGTACATTGAAAGGCCATGCTTCTTACGGTTGCATGTTTGAGTATTTTCTCCTCGAGTTTATCTAATGTTATTTCATTGATTGCAGGTATGTACTTTTTGGATTCTGAATCGTTGTCAAAAGTAAAGTCAAATAGTTGTCTGAACTCGCTCAAAACATTAGACATTTCAAACTTCCTTATAGGTTCATCATCATTTTGGTCATTTAATATGAATGGATAAACTGTTATTTTAGAATCATTCAAATCTCTTAGTTTGCTTTGAAGTTTCTGCTTGATAATCTCATCCTCATTGTAAGGTGTTTTGCAATCAGTAAATAGAAATAACTTTCGACTCGTATATGGTTCTGTACGTACAGGTATATGGTTGAAATCTAACAAAGCATGTTGCAACATACTGTATAAAGAATGGCCAAAACTCTCCTTAACGTCATTGTTCTTTATAGGTAACAGCTCATTCCATTTTTCATTCTTATCGAAAGAAATATCGATTACAGTCTCTGTAGGTATTGAATTCTTCAGATATCCATCAAGGGTCCTTAACATACCCTGATTCAAATCTTGCAACCTAAACACTCTGAATATTCCATCGGGTATGTTTTCATCATCAATGTTGACTTTGTCACAGTTAAAAATGTATAGCCCCAACCCTGTACTTGGGTTTGTCTTCGTCAACGATAATAATAAATTCAAGAACGTGCTAAATATGACGGACAAATTATTGGAGATAGTATGAGTAAGATGTAACGCCAAAATGATTCCCTCGTGCAATTTGAACTCGTTTTTCTCTTCTTCTTCCTCTTCCTCTTCCTTATCATAATATATGTTCTTATTCATGGTCTACTGCTTTGTGTGTCCCCCACTTACTACGCAATACTGCATTTAACACACGTCTTGATAAGGATTGACACGCCATATCCATGATGCAAAGCAACAAGGTGCACGGATTTTCTAAAGACAGTATACGAGCTAAACGACTCTCCGTTTTGAACATGTCTGGCGATCTCATCAAGTGAAAGACTTTACTGCTCTCCATCCAGTATTCTCCCACATTCAACAATGGTTAAGTACTTGGAGCTGGCACTTCATCCTGTTGAGGCAAAGTCAGTGATTCAATTGTATGTTTTTTTATTTTGATTCTAATTTTTCGGGATGTTTCCACATCACTTTTTATTGATTATTCAGTATACTAACTGAGCTTTAACACGTGAGTGTTTATATATACGCTTAAATCTTTTCATTACAGAAAGTTTTTTAGAAAATCATTGTATCCGCTGAATCCAGCCTCAGAGACTGAAAAATTATGTTACGATTTACTGAAGAAAACATCAAGATCATTTGTTGCTGTTATAATGGAACTAAATCCTGAATTGCGTAACGCAATCATGATTTTCTACCTTGTGTTGAGAGCATTAGACACCGTCGAAGATGACATGACAATTGATCCAAAAATCAAAGTTCCGTTACTAAGATCGTTTCATGAAAAATTGTTGTTAAAGGATTGGACGTTTGATGGTAATGCAGACACCGAAAAAGATAAGATTGTTTTATTAAAATTTGATGCCATTCTTGCAGAATACTCTAAGCTGAAACCAGAATATCAAGATATTATTTCAGATATTACTAATAAAATGGGTAACGGTATGGCTGATTATATCAACAATGATGAATTCAACTTAAATGGTGTTGAGACTATCAAAGATTACGATTTATATTGCTATTATGTAGCTGGTCTTGTTGGAGTCGGTTTGACCAAATTGGGTGTTGCATCTAACTTTAGCGATCCTTATTTATTAGATCATATGGAGTTAAGTCATTCGATGGGTCTATTCTTACAAAAAACAAACATTATTAGAGACTATAAGGAAGATCAGGATGATGGTAGATCATTTTGGCCTAAAGAAATTTGGTCTAAATACGGCAACAAATTGTCGGATTTTACAGATGTTAGAAACCAAGAGAAAGCTTTGCATTGTGTCACCGCATTAGTTTTAAATTCAATGAGTCATATAAAAGATGTTTTAACTTATCTTTCAATGGTTTACGATCCTTCGACGTTTAATTTCTGTTCAATTCCCCAAGTTATGGCGATTGCGACTTTAGCGGAGGTTTTTCAAAATGAAAAAGTTTTTATGCAAAATGTCAAAATTAGAAAAGGCACAGCCTGTGATTTGATTCTAAAGTCAAGAACTTATGAAGGTGTTTTGGAAATCTTCAGTTATTACTTGAGGATAATTCATCATAAATGTCCAGTTTCCGATCCACATTACCTTACTGTCGGTATATTATGTGGTGAATTAGAACAGTTTATTGAAGAACTCCATCCAAATCCTAAGCATTTACCAAAAGGCGTTAAGCCAATGAAAACTAGACATTACATGCTTGCTGCTAAAAAAATAGAACTTGACGAACCTATTAAAGCTGTTATAAAGTCAGAAACTACGAATACAAACATGATACTGACTTTGGTGGGAATTTCACTCATTTCTATCATTTACACTCTTGTACAAGGTTAAGCAGATTTTTTCTATAATTTTTTTAAGCCTATTACACGTATTGGATCAAGTTATTTACCTAAAAAATCAACCAGCTTAAGGTCCGCCTCATAACTGTACCCAGTAAATCCCGGTATCACATTATGATCAGATTTGTTTCTTTCTCTCCTGTACTCTAAATGTTGCTTGATAAAATCATAGTTGACTTCAGACTTTATGTCATTGATTGACCTCGGTTGCGATTCTAAATCTATGAAAGTTTTCAACCGCTGGTCTTTTGTGCTGTCGTAAAGTTTTTTCAAAAAAATAACCATTTCTTGAGACAAATGTGCATGAACTTCGAGAATTTCAGCGAGTAGGTAAAAAAGCGTGTCGAACTCCACCCCATAGCATTGACTTTTCATTAAGTGATAATAGTTGGTTAAAGATATCGTAAACCCCAACTTCTGAAAATAATCCAACATTTTTAATCCGGTGATCTTAAACGGTTGATTCGATATGTGATGAAAAATAACGTCCATATGATTTTTATTGAGCAACTGCTTATTAGTATTTATTCCGTTCAGTAGATAAATAATACTTCCTAGATGACCGTATCCTGTATCAATTGATAATAGCAATGAATAAATAAGCATTTGTTTTGCTGCGGTTGTCTTCAAATCTTTCAGAATCAACAATTTGGTTGCAATATTGGCATAATCATCAAGGCCCGGAATGGACATTAAATTTGATGGCATGTCAGTCTCACCTAATATTTCCAAACTGGACTCTTTGATTAAAAGGTCCACCAAAACCATACATTCTTCAAACTCCAGCTTTGAAATAACTTTTAGGCATATTCGATTTTTAAGCTCTGTTGATTTAACTATGGAAATTATGTCAATAACCTTGCTATATTCATGCTCCTGTATAAGAAGATCTGCGTATATACTCCATGTATTATCTGTCAGTTCTATATTTTTGAAACTATCATAAAGTTGTATTAATATACTCAAATTATTCCAGGTTATTGCATTTGCCAAAATATTAGACAAATTTTGTTTAGAGACCAAATTGTAATTTGACAATATCTCTACGAGTTGCAATATGATTACAGTATCATTTCTTTCACTCGCCATTTTCAAAATATTGAAAAACCTAAAACTCGAAACAAGTTTCGATATGTCCAAGTGTGGTTTTTGTCTATTTTGCTCAAACTCCTCTAGGGCTAATAGTGCAGCTTGCTCATATTGGTCATTGTTTAGTAGTCTAGGTATCTCAAAGTAACTAACTTGCAGTTCCATTTTCCTGAGAAAGTCCTTGTATTGTTCACTGTATATCTCTTTGCTGTCTTTGAAAAAGATTAGATTGGCAAATGTGGATAACTCCTTATCCACCACTCTCCGATCATAAATTCCATTTAAAACTTTTAAAGCATAACTGAATTCTTTGTCGTGGCACGGTACATTTAACAACTTCGATAACTTTGATTTCGCTTCTTTCCGCAAAATATTGAAATCTGCAGTAACTGATTTCATTGTGGAATGGATAAAAGATACAGTTACGTAAAAGTAATCAACAAACTTCAAAACATGTTGAAATTTGCAAACTCTGCGAGAAGGATGCGGGCAGACTACTAAAACTAAAATTACTAAAAGTGCTTCTTATTGAAGAAAAAAATTATAAAGTACACTAACAGGTATGTATGGACGGACATTGTTCAGAAGGTCTCCTACACGGTGCTATTCACAAGCTAGTAACGGGGCTTCCAATATCAAAGTTTTTGATAGAAACGTTAAGCTACTACAAAAGGAAAGAGCTGCCAATAATCCACAATCAAAATTTGCCGAATACCTGCGTAATGAAATCAATCGTCGTACAATTGACAGATTAGCATTTTTGAAGACCGACTTCAGTAATGTTTTAGATTTTGGGGCACACTCAGGTAATTTTGAAAAACTATTATGTGATCCATCAAAAGATGCACAAAATAAACAATGGAAAGAGGATAGGGAATTGATCAAATCCAAAATTGGTAAAATTCTAATGGTTGAATCATCCAAATCTATGTTGTATAGAGATATGGACTCTGCATTCAATAGAGAGATGAATATTGAAAGATTGGTAACAGATGAAGAAAATTTTGATGTCCCCGAACTTTCAGATCCAAATCAGTATGATTTAATTATTTCTAACTTGGCAATGCACTGGATTAACGATTTACCTGCAGTTTATAAGAAACTGTTTAACTGCCTTAAACCTGACGGGTGTTTTATTGGATCGATGTTTGGTGGTGATACGTTATTCGAACTCCGTTCAAGTCTACAACTTGCAGAAATTGAAAGATATGGTGGATTATCACCACGTATTTCACCGTTTGTTGAATCCTCAGATGTTGGTAATTTAATGCAAAAAGCAGGTTTTCAGATGTTAACTGTCGACGCAGAGGAATTGGTTGTTGATTATCCAAATAGTTTGGCAATAATGGAAGATTTACAACTGATGGGCGAAAGTAACTCGGTTTTTATGTCACCTCCCCCATTGACAAAAGATTTATTGTTGGCTGTTGAGCCAATTTACAGAGAACTATATGCGGACAAGATTACGGGACATCTACCCGCTACTTATCGTTTTGTATATATGATTGGTTGGAAACCAGGTAAATATATGGCCAAACCTGCACCTAGGGGTAGTGGTAACGTTAGTTTGAAAGATGCGTTAGATGGTGTCGTTACAGCTACCACCACTTTAAAGGAAGACGACGATTCAACTAAAAAATGAGTTCTTGCCTCTCATGTATAATAATATCTACGGCATCGTGTTTATAAGCATATCAAGTAATAATTAGTCATAACTTTGATTTATCATGTATGAATTTTTTCATGTGACGCCTAGTGGAACTCAATATTTTTATTTTTCTTTTCAAATCAGGTGAAAAGATATTCCTGCTTTGCAAAAAAAAAACAAATTTTATAAATAAATAATTTGTGAGATCACTATTGTTCAACTTAAAAGACTCCAAAATTTGTCTAATATTTTGATCAGATTCAAAAATGATATTCAACGTCGAGTTAAACAGCAGTCCAACAAATCTACCAAGCTGCAGCTTACCCGCAAATAGACCTTTGAAAATGTCATTGATAATAGGTTTAATTATGTGATCTGAGTATTTAGTAATTCTACTTCGACTACCAGTTTTTTTATCACATGTTCCCGCAATTGATACATCGTCTAAAAATAAAGATTTCCGTTCGTTTCTTGTGAGTTTATTATGTTTGTCCCTTGGTTCTGTTTTTGTATCAACAACTTTACCATTCGGGTAAACTGTGATTGTAATTTCCAGGGGTTCTTCAGAATCATCAACTTGAACATTTTTAACTTTTAGTATTTCCTCTTCAGGGCTCAATATAGTTGACTTTTTCTTTTGCTGTTTCTTAAATTTCAGTTTTTTTTTCTCTGAAAGTTTTGCGTTTCTGATTGCTTGTTCCCGCTGTAGCGTTAGGAGCTTGAAATGTTTGATTTTCTGAAAAACTAAATCATCGAGCTCTTTATCGGAAGAAAGTTCAACCTGCTCAGGTTTGAAAATGATAAGGTTACGGCAATATACATAAACATAATTCGGGTCATTTCTTAATTTCTTCAGGAATAAATCAAACGCTGTGAGTGATTCTGCAACCAACTTGTGTTCGTCATCAATTGAACAATCAGCGAAGGTATCCCATAGGCATAATTTTTCAGATAGCTCCAACTTCGTATAAATTTTTTCGATAATAAGTAGGACATTATAAAAATTGTTTTTTCCAAAATTAGTCGAACTCTCATCATAGTTAATATTCTCTAATGACATAAAAAACTCTAAAAATCTTGGTGATCGTTCGCCAAAAATACAACTTTTTAGAAGTTGAAACCTCATTTCATGTTTGGATATTCGGTCGAATACTTTAGGGCATTTTTTAACAATTGATAAAAGCACCAAGTTTTGAGAACTTAAACACTTGATTAAAGAATTGAGAAAAACATCGCTCATATCATCTCTGTTGAAAATATAAATAAAGTATTGTGTTACATCAGGGTAATCATGTCTAAACATATCAGAAATCATTAGATCATTCTCTCCGAGTATTGACTTTTGTTTCCCCAATTTTCTTAAAAATAAATAAACACGAACTTCCTTGCTTGATGGTGCAGGATATAGTGGGGTAACTGACAATTTGAGTTTTTTTGACACAAGCTTTTTAGTAATAACTTCTTCAAAAAATTGGGAAAATGAGTTTCCTGGCCATTCCACTCCTTGAAACTTTCTTAGCTGATAAACCAGTTGAGATATCAAACTCTTGGGATATGTTAATAAATATTCAACGTATCTCTCAACTATATTTAAGTTTTCAAATCTGTAGAATACAGAAAGCAATTCTATAAATGAGAACTCAGAAAAGTTAGGCACTATTTTGTTTTGAAATTCTTTGATAATTAATAAATACTGGTTTTCACTGGCATACTCCACTAGAATTGAAGAACACAGACTCACGAAGGTTTTTGAATTTTGATCATCTAGATTGAATGCCTCAGAAAAAAAAAATTTATTCCAAGCCAACATTGTCATCAAAGTAACGTGTGCCTTTGATCTTACGTTTACATCACATGAGAATGAGATATATGACAGTAAAGTTAAGAAAAAATATTGATGTTCAAATGGGACTTTATCGCTTGAATAGGCAAGGTTTAAAATCTCGCAAAGCAATATCTTGAGTTTTGAATCAAAATTTTTGGGCATGTCTATTAATTTTGAAACCTTCAGTAGTATATCAAAAATTGGTCTTAAAGTTGTAATTTTTAAACTCGTAATAGACATTGCGGATTTGATTAATTCCAAATACGCCATTAAAGAGCCCCATGGAATATTATCAGAGGTTGTAGAATATGAAATGTTGTTTATTTCGGGAAACATTAGAAGCTCCAGTGAAAATACAAAATTTTCAATCCATTGTGGGTCCTTATTTGTAAGCACCTGCGTATATTCGTCTATTGTTATTTCTTTGTTGCTGGTCAAAAAAGTTAATATGTTATTGATATTCGTGCATGTAACCAAATCATTATTGCTATAAGAAACGTGCTCTAAAAGAAAATAAATATCATGAGTTTTCTTTTTCAGATCCACTGGTATATCTTCTGTTGTATTCGTAATATAATTATGCATGAAGTACACCACACAGTCAATACAATCATTGTCAAAATGCTCAGGGTTTGATTTGATTGTCAATTCAACAAAATCTAGCACTTTTTCTACGGAGTAGTAGAATTTTTTTTGACCGAAGTTTTCGATATCCAAAGCATGTAGTAAAAATGAACGAAAAATGGCTGCATCCGAAGTGATAACCTGAATTACTGGAAGACTGATAGAATGAGTTATGCTGGAAAGTAATAACGGATTGACTTTATTCGAAAAAATTTTTGTCAGTAATTGCACCACTTCCCATAATGTTGACAGTTTGTAAGGCATGACGACGTTTGATTCAAGCATTTGTACCATATTAAAGATTAAAGAATGTTTTGATATGAAAGACGAGCACAATATTATATGGTCTAGATCATCAGAATGTCGTGACCAAACTGTATGCAAGACTGAAAGAGTCCATTCTTGCGTTTCTGTTAATTGATTATTCCGTAGCCAGCGATTGTCAAAAGTAAACACTTCTGATAATAGCAAAGTCAAATGTGGAGCAAGTGAATCCACCGTATAATCATTATCGAGTTGATCCTTGAGCGTTTCTACAATCACACGCAGTTGATTGTTTATTGTCGGTTGTTCTGATGTAAACATACCTTCTGTTGTGGATTCCATTCAACGGGAATTTGTAGTTCTCATACTAATGAACGCAAAATTGATGTTGAAAATTTCGGAGCGGACGTCAAAGATTTTGGCTTTATCAAAATATGATAGAGCACCAACGGTATGTAGCTGGCTTATACATGGAGGGGGGAGTTTGTATTGAGTATACAGGAAATATTATACAATAAATTCACTTATTTTTGGCGAAGGTGAATTTTTCGTGTTGAGGAAAAGATAATGTGAATTTTTCAAAGGCCGAGTTGGAATGATCAGTGTTAATGCTATCACTCCGTAAGGTAAGCTGAACCTGGTTTATGTAGTTGGGAACACCGTGATACATTTTTCTTGGTACTTTGAAGTCCACGAGGACCAATCTCCCGGGAGAAGGAGGGCTGGTGCTGCTGGAATTAAGGTGTTTGAGATGGCTGACAACATGGTAGTACAGCTGCCAAACGCAGGCCTGACTTTTGGGCTCTGGCTTAATTGCGTATACCACCCGGCAAAGCAACGGTGCCATTGCATATACTCGAAGAAGCCAACTGAAACGCCAAATGAACCGGATCATGAAGGAATTTGAAAAGCGGTGAAACGGGGCTTTGCGCGGAGCACAACAAGCTACGGAAAAACTGCATGTTTTTTTTCTTTTGTTGTTGGTTGTCTTCCTGTTTCTTTTTGTTTGGAGTTTCTTTTTTTTCCTTTGCAATCTGTCCCTGGCCAACAACAACATGTCTTCTCGTTTAGTGTCTGCCCTTTTAATTGCCTTGACGGTTTCAGAACACGCTTTTGCCAGCAGTTTCTCCAACGAGGCCGACTTGCTGCAGTTTGATAATGTTGGTTACGAAGGTTACTATTATCCAGTCACCAAAATCGAAGCACTTAAAGATGGTAACTGTACCTGTGAAAAAGACTTAAGTAACCCTTTCACTTTCAGCGGTCCTCTTGCGCCATTGGATGAAGAATTGACTGTTCATTTCAGAGGTCCAATGAACCTGAGAAAATTTGGCTATTACGTTACACCATCTTATGAATTTGGGCAAAGTACTGGAAATTGGTCAAGATTGGCATACTATGATTCCGCTGAGGGTACTGCACAAAACGTGACATTTTTAGCCAATTATGGTGCAGAAAACTCGTGCTTGGGTAATGCTTTTGATTACGTTACATCAGATGGATTGAAGAAGGCTAATGAGTCTGAAATTTTAAGTAACACAACCATTCCGTCTGCCCTCGAATTTGCAATTGCCTCCGATATCAAATGTGACGGTATTGACGATTGTGGTGCTTACAGAACTGATGGTGCCGCATATCACGGTTTCTATGGTGTTAATAAAATGTTCCTGTTTGAATTTATGGCACCAAGTGATATGAGCCAAGATAATAAGAAAAATAAAACTAATAGTTATGATATGCCAGCAATCTGGCTATTGAATGCGCATATTCCAAGAACTTCACAATATCCTATAAATCCTAATTGTTCATCATGGAATTCTGGAGCTGGAGAATTTGACATTTTCGAAGTTATGAATTACACTGAGAGAAACAACTTCTATTCAACCATTCATGATTTCCAAGGTATTGATGATATTGGTACAGGTATTCAAAACTTTGGCTATTTAGAAAGAACACCAGATTCCGTTATGATTGGTGGTGTTATCTTTGCGCAGGATAAAACAATCACTGTTTTCTTATCTAACAGTACCAATATTGATGAAACCATTGATAACTCCGATCTAAGTGATTGGATTGCCCCATTAGAAAAGGAAAAAGTTGCTGAAGAAACATTGACATCGATTACCATTACTCCGCAAAGCACTACTGCTGCTGCTACTGGATCTTCCTCGTCAACCAAACATGTTTCAAGCATCTCTTCATCCTCATCCCACAAGAATGAGGGTGGTAATATCTGGAGCAAGTCGAGTGCTTTTTTGAACACTGTTGTTTACCTTGCATTAGGAATTTTCTACGTTTGATTGACTGCATTTTCAACTTTTTATTTATTATTTTACCCATTATTCACCCAATTATTTTACCCCGCTTATTTATTATGGGGCCTGTGAGCTTCCCAAACACACAGATATAGACATATAGACCGATATACATATATATATCATAGAGCTACCTACAGTAAACTAAAAACCATTTTTTGCGACGATCGGCCCTGTTACATAAGCAACCGCCCAGTTGCTGTACATGTGGTATTTTTGGTGTTGATTTCATTCCAACTGGGTTCAGTTTGGTATAGCCAATTCAAATCTGGCCCTCCAGCAACTATAGCCATGTCAAATCAGTGGACCGTAGATCCTGACACCCGTCGCAAGTTGCTGACCCTTCAGAAGCTTCCTTCCAACAAGAAATGTTTTGACTGTCCTACTCCAAACCCTCAATGGGCATCTCCAAAGTTTGGTATTTTCATCTGTTTGGAATGTGCAGGTATTCATCGTGGTCTGGGCGTACACATCTCGTTTGTTAGATCCATTACAATGGACCAGTTCAAGCCAGATGAATTAAAGCGTATGGAATTGGGTGGTAATGAGAATTGTGGTGAGTATTTCACATCTCATGGAGTTGATTTGAAGTTACCTGCAAAGGAAAAATACAATAACTACGTTGCTGAAGATTACAAGGCCAAATTGACTGCTGAAGTCAATGGCGAGGAATGGAAAGAACCTGATCATACAGGTGTACCGTTATTCGCCGCCGATGCCAATGAAAAGACTGATGACTCAGCATCGACAGAGTTTAAAGCACCACAAAAGGTGGAAAACGAACAGTATTTTGCCAAACTCGGCACGATCAATAACAACAGATCTTTGGATCTGCCACCTTCCCAAGGTGGTAAATACCAAGGTTTTGGAAGCACGCCTGTTGCAAATGCCAATAACAATAATAATAACAATAGTAACAACAGTGGTTCGTTATCGAGTTTTACATTAGATGCGTTCCAAAATGATCCTGTCGGTACTTTCAGTAGGGGATGGGGGTTGTTCTCTTCCACAGTTGCCAAGTCTGTCAAAGAAGTAAATGAGAGTGTTATCCAACCGGGCGTCAAACAGCTGAGTGAGCAAGATTATGCAGTCCAAGCAAGAAGAGCGGTGGAACAGTTTGGCCAACAGGTTTCTGAAACCGGTACTGCCTTACAGCACCAGTTACTTGACCAACAGTCACCTGCTCAAGCCCAAACTAACAAGTTTGGTGATTTGTTTGATGGGTTAGGCGACAGCGGCAATGCAGAATCCATCGAACCGGCATTTGGTTTGAAAAGGCCTGAAAATAAGACCACATTACCAGGCCTTGGCGGTAAATCAAACCCCTCAGCAGACGACGATAAGTGGGAGAGCTTCTAAATAGATGTATAGTATTTTGATAAATCAGTTTAGACATCTCTATAGTGTGTTATCTGCTGATAAGTGTGAGGATGCGCCTACTTCCGCATTGGGAACTGCGGTGAGGTCCGTTCTGGAGCTGCGGATTTGACATTTTGCCCCTGTTTGTATAAATACGGTGCATGACCCGTTTGGCTGTTAAGGAGGTGATGGAGGTGAAGGATAGTACCGAAGGTTACAGGAAGTAACACATAATATATATCCGATACGACACAGCACCATGAGCTTAACAGAAACGACCACAGCATCTCATAATATCCCTGCAGACATCCAGCCTGCCTCCACTAAGGGTTATACAGTCACCACCCAGGGTACACACAACACCACCATGGGTAATCCAAACATACACCAAATTCCAACATTTGATGATCCATACAAAAAGAGAGAATGGGTTTTGGAACACATGGCCGGTGTTTTCAGAGTTTTCGGTAGAAGAGGTTACACTGAAGGTTCCGCAGGTCACATTTCAGTCAGAGACCCAGTTGAACCAACCACTTTCTGGATCAATCCTTTAGGTATTCATTTCTCCCTCCTAAAGGCCTCAGATATGGTTAGAGTCGACGAAGATGGTAACCTGGTTGGCGGTAACACTAGTGCACCTATTAACACTGCCGGATTTGCCATCCACTCATCCTTACACAAAGCCAGACCAGATATCAATGCTGCTTGTCACACACATTCTCCATACGGTAAGGCATACTCCTGCTTCGGAAAGCCTTTAGAAATGATTAACCAGGACGCTTGTACATTTTACAACACCCATTGTGTTTACTCTGATTTCGGCGGTGTTGCTGTCGAAAAAGCAGAAGGTGAAGCTATTGCTAAAGCTGCTGGTGACAAAAATAAATGTATCATTTTACAGAACCATGGCCTATTAACTGCAGGTGAAACTGTTGATGAAGCGGGCTACTTATACACTTTATTGGAAAGAACCTGTGAAGTTCAGCTTTTGGCAGATGCTGCTGCAGCAGGTGGTAAGGAAAAAAAGATTATCGGTGATGCAGAAGCTGCTTACACTGCATACATGAACGGTGATCCTGCAACTTCTTACGCAGAATTTCAAAACGACCTTGCTTTAGAAAAGCACTACGATGATTCTTTCATGACTTTCACCAAGGCTAAACAGCAAGCTGTTTAGTTTTTTTTGAAATAAGCTCCACCTTTTCAATCTTTCTACTCCATTTATTCTTAGTGCTATATAAAAAAATTTAATACTGTCTTTTTTGCCTTACACAAAACTCGAATGCAACTGACGTTGTTTTTTTTCCAAAATACGGAGACTGTTAGTAGTACGGTTACAACACCAACCGAACAGTAAGCTTGATTTCTGCTTATCATTACCCGATTCGTTCATATGTGACGTGTGGCAAACCCAAAAGAGTGCTTTGACGCAATGTCCGGATTCGAACAGCTTTTGCGGGTCTCCTCCCGACTGACCTCTGTCCTGTTTTCTCAAAGCCCGAGCTGGTTGTCAATAATGTGACTACTTGTTTGGTTCAGGTTGGGTACATATCGTAGGCTTACTATTAGTTACTGTTTTCCTGTCTATATAATATTGTTGAGAGACGGATTGTATTACGTAACTCAGCAACAAGTGTGCACTAAAAGTACGCAGGTAAGTGTATATAGGCGAAGCATGAATTTCAAACTTCTTCGCAGGTAAGAAACAATGGACATTGATAACGAACAACAATTGTCGGACATAGCCAACCATGACGTAGGCTTCAGACAAAGCAACTCCTATACAACACATATTTCTCCTGAACAAAAACCTTTTGCGCAGTCTGTGCAAACAAACCCGAAAATTGCATACCTTGTAGTGGATACGAACTTCATCCTGAGTCATCTCAACCTTGTGAATGAACTCGAGCAGCTCCAACATGGTCAGTATAAAGGATCTTATCAGATAGTTATTCCCAAGCAGGTTATACATGAATTGGATGGGCTCAAAGATACCGGCCGACTGAATTCACAGCACTCAATATCAAGGTTGGCCAGGGATGCAGTCGACTGGTGCTATTCCCAGTTTCATGAATCAGTACCTACGGTTACCGGACAGAGACTACACGAACGTATAGATAAAAATGCTACAAAAGACAACGCTATCCTTGACTGTTGTTTATATTTTCAAAACGTTGAGAATGGTGGCAACAATCTAGTCGTTTTATTATCGAATGATAAAAATTTGTGCATCAAAGCATTAGTTAATAATGTGCTTACTGTCAGTTTTAGACCAGGAATGAATGCTGAGCTAATTGCAAGCAATGTTGTATCTGAAATGCGAATTAACAATGCTGTTAGCAATATGTATGATTCTATTGAAGAAGGTATGGACATGGATGAACCAAGCAATGCCAAATCACAACCCAAAGCTGTACGTGAAACATCACAAGTGGTTTATTCACAGGTGGAAACCTTAGTACTCGAGGCGGTCAGCTATTCAGTCGATAGCATTTTTGGGGACGAGAAGGAAATGATTGGTTATGACGAAAGCAGGATAAAAACATTACACGATGCTTGTAGATGTATTATTGACATGGGAATATCCACTTTTTCCGATTTCTTTGATCGCAGGAAATTTGATCCAATGAAGATACTCAAAGATAGGGACAATTTGAGGCTATATTCAACCATTCCTACTTCCGTTGTAGATCTGAAAGATTTTATTGTATTCTGGTCAGAATTCTTGGAGGGAATATACAAGGGTAGGAATGAAATACAGAAGGATGCACTTTTTCAAATAACAAAACATTGGGAATCGCTTATATAGACTTTTTCGCTTTATTCTGGCGTCTAAGTAGCCCTTGTAATTTATGTTTAACTGGCGGATTCGGTCTAGGTTTGACCTCCTTGGATTCTAGACTTTCAATATATGTGACATTCCCCTCATTTTCTTTACTTTTGTCTTCACCAATTTCAGTCACTTCTTCTCCGGTAACTTCATTCCACGTGTTTTGCCATTTGAAATCGATGATTGATGTGGGCTTGAGGTTGTTTCGTATGCAATCGTCTGCGGTTGACGTAAAATCTGCCTTCAGACGCTTATTTATTAAAAGTTTTGATAAAAACTTGCTTTTGAATACGTCAACCTCATTTGCATATGGATTTACCCTATCATGATATGCATGGGCTAATTTCCGAATAATTTGATTCTTACTGCTAATTTGATCTGACAAAGATATCACAACGTTTGATTGAATTGATGCAAAAACTTCCAAATTGGCGTATAATTCACGAAGTATAAAAACCTGATCGGGAATTGGCATTTCTGTTACAGGGAGTATGTACCTAAATGTATCGTGAATAAGAGTGAGTTCCTCTGCAGGTTGATCGAACCCTATCATTATTTCATCTTGCATTACATGTTTGAATGATTTAGCAAGATGCAATATGTTTGAGACTATTGTGTTACAAGACTGTACGTCCTCAATGGTTAATGAGTTTCTTTCGAAAGTTGTGTCAATAAGTTCTTTTACAGATGTAATTTTGAATTGTTTGAAAAAAGTTCGGATGTCTGTAATGACAATATGCAGCATATAAGTATCATTGTGTTGGATAGAGCAATAAATAGTAGATGCGTTATGACTAAATGGTTGAAATATCATTTGCCATGAAAGTAATTAAATGCCGAATTAAGAAAAAGATCAGAAATTCTCATGAAAATCAAAAATAAAAATAAAATTTTCAAATGATTTTTCTGTCTTACTTTTTTCACTTTCACTATTCTTTGATCGGATTCTAGTTCAAGAATAAAGCGCCAACAATGTTAAGAAAACAGGCTCGTGAACGTCGTGAATATTTGTTCCGTAAGGCGCAACAACTTCGTGAGCAAAGCACCATCGCAAAAAGGCAACAGCTATCACATGCCCTAGCAACAGGAAAACCTCTAGCGAAGGAAATAGCAGATGACAAACAGCTTCAGAAAGATTATCTTTATGACGAGTCCATCCAAGCACAAAATGAAGAATTAGATGACGAGTATAGTGCTTTATCCGGCTTGGTTGAGCCTAGAGTGATCATTACTACTTCAAGAAACCCATCAACTAGATTATCTCAATTTACCAAAGAGATTAAATTGTTATTCCCAAATGCAATCAGGATTAATAGAGGTAACTATGTTATGCCTACGTTGATTGAGACATGTAAAAAATCTGGTATAACTGATATTATTGTGTTACATGAACATAGAGGTGTGCCAACCACTATGACGATAAGTCATTTACCACATGGACCAACTGTGACATTTACATTACACAACGTTGTGTTAAGGCATGATTTGCTTAACGTTACTAATCAAAGTGAAGTTTATCCACATTTGATATTTGAAAATTTTGATTCAAATCTCGGTAAACGATGCACGACGATTTTGAAAAATCTGTTCCCACCAGGAGTCAAAAGTGACAGTCCACGTATCATTAGTTTCATCAATAAAGAAGATTTTATAAGTGTCAGACAGCATTTATATGTCAAAACACGAGATGATGTTGAATTAAGTGAAATTGGGCCAAGATTTGAAATGAGAATGTTTGAGATTAGGTTAGGCACAATGGATGATAAAGATGCCGATGTCGAATGGATGTTAAGGAGGTTTGTAAGAACTGGTAACAGAAAGAACTATTTAAGTGCTTCATAAGTAGCTAAGTAAACAAGTAAATATGTATACGTGAACAAGGACATGAAAATAAATAAATTATAGAAATACAGAAAAACCAACGACTGATAGAAAATGAAGCAAAAGAGAACAAGAAAACAAGAAAAAAACCCAGAAAAAATGCACATGTATGTTAACAAAACTATTCGGTTGATAATTTGGCAGTTTTGAAACTTTTGATACTGTCGTCATCTGAAACCAAATCGGTGGATAAGGAGGCTGATGATTGTGGAGACAGATCTTTTTTATTATTTGAGAGTTCTTCAACATTTAAAGTGTTTGGATTGGATGCTTTCATTGCATAACAAGGTTTTGCAGCTAAATTTGAAAACTTTCTTTGATTTTGATATTGCGGGTTTGTGGTGTATTCAGAATCAACTTCAAATTCGGGAGAGTTTCTAAGTTTGCTATAATTACTATTGTTGAAATTTGAAGAGTTTCTAAAATTTGAGGGTGAACGTGGGGAGTTACAAGCACAGGTTACTGAGCTTATTGAGTTTGTCCTAACTAGCTTCTGATTTGACATAGAAGCTGACAGAGAAGGTCTTCTAATCGGAAATTTTGATTCGTGGTCATCTTGTGCTATGATATCGGCATAAGAGCAAAAGGATCTATTTTTGAGCATTGGAGGAGCAGACAATTTTGTATTTGGAGCAGTGGCCACAGATGATGATGAAGGTGTAGCAACAAGTTGAGGTAATGGTTGTGAAGTAGGTTGATTTTGAGGGATTCTACTATTGACAGTAAAGTTTGAGTTTGACCTGGAAATTGAAGCAGAAGAAAATGGTAAAGTAGTATTTGCGTTTTGAAGCTGCTGTGTCAAATTGGAAAAACTAGAGTTTGTATTTGACCTAGATAAACCGTTGGTAGAATTATTAAGGGAGTTTAATCTGAAAGAATTCAAATTTGCATTTGAAGGTCTTCTAGAACTTGATGCAGAAGGAGATAAGGCAGCTTCTAAATTAGCCAGGGAAGATCTTCTCGAGCTAAAGCCAAGGCCTAATTCCTGAGGTTCAAAGTTAGCAGATTCAAGTACATCATCGTGTGACATATGAGTCGTTGTATCAAGAGAAGCTGGTATGTAAGTTTCGGCGGAGATGTGTCTTGGAAGAGAGTGAGCCAAAGGGTGGGAGTCGGTGAGTGGATCCTGAACTAGCCTTTCGAAAATCAGTGAGGAGTCGTTGATATTAGAATTTGTTGAAACGGCAGAAGAGCTGATGGAAAATCCATCGTTGTCATTTTCATTCTCAATACCGTTATTATAGTTAACGTTAATTCCCCCCGGTGCTTTACTTTTTTGTTTGTTTGAAGTAGATACGGAAAGTTTAGGAACTTTGGAGCTGAAATTAAAAGAAGCAAAATCGGCGGAAGGAGAGATTTTTCCGTCTTGGGAGGCTGGAGGAGAGAACATGGTTGGTTTGGAAAGGTAGATGGTTAGTCTTTAAAAGCAAAGCAAAGAAAAGTAATCTAGTAGCCAAGACAAGACTATACAATAAAGACAAGACAAGACAAGACAAGACAAGTCAAGACAGGAGCAATAGCCAATCAAGCAACGAAGCAGGAGTTGGGGAAGGAGCGAGTTGATAACAAGCCACACATCCGTGCACCTGGAGATGGTTTATATTTTCTTTTATTTTAAATTATTTTGTTTTGTTTTATTTTCTTTTATTTCTTTTATTTCTTTTATTTTAAATTATTTTGTTTTGTTTTTGACGCGGTAACAGAAGGCCGGTCTCACGTTTGTCTTCTTCGGGTGTAAGTGCGGGCACGTCACGTTGTTGCCACACAAACCACAAAATATTAGATTTCTCATGCCCGCAGTAACACTTCACTCTATATAGCGAAAGATGCAGAACCAACTTTCGTTCCACTCCTCGATTTTGTACTTTTCGTATAAGTACCTCCTATATTTTCCTATCTTCCCATTTGTTCTGTATCGTTTCTTTTTTCTCTAGCAATCAATAAATTTAAAAATAAATAAATAACAATGTCAGGTGGCAAAGGTGGCAAGGCAGGCTCCTCCGAAAAAGCTTCAACTTCAAGATCAGCAAAAGCTGGCCTAACCTTCCCTGTCGGTAGGGTTCATAGGCTATTGAGAAAAGGTAATTATGCCCAAAGAATAGGTTCCGGTGCTCCAGTTTACTTAACTGCCGTCTTGGAATACTTGGCTGCGGAAATTTTAGAATTAGCAGGTAATGCAGCAAGAGATAACAAAAAAACTAGAATTATTCCAAGACATCTACAATTGGCCATCAGAAACGATGAAGAATTGAACAAATTGCTCGGACATGTTACTATCGCACAGGGTGGTGTTTTACCAAACATTCATCAATCTTTACTACCAAAGAAAACTACAAAAGCCAAAGCCTCTCAAGAGCTGTAAAAACTTCATGAGTATACCAGTAGTGTGTATTTTATTTTTCGAATTTTATGTATAAAAAAATCTGTATATTAGCCACGCGAAAAAACATCCACAACAATATTAATCAAAGAAACCAAAACTGCTGCCCCAATTAACAATATAACAATCCATTCCAACTGCTCATCGTTATTATGACCCAACTGCTCTTTCAACATTTGCAATAGATCAGAGATAATCTCCAATCTTTGATTCAACAACGCAACACGTTGATTGATTTCTAAATAGCCTCTAGTTGCCTGATAAATCGGCTCTAATTCCGGTTCTGACCACATCAATTCCGGTGAATCCAAAATACTACCATGTAAGTTGATGTTGATTCGTAAAATAAACAATTCTCCAATGCTTTTCATAATTTCTTCCCTACTCATTTCAACCTTACCCGTTTGTGATATTTGTTGTGGTATATCTTGCGTATCCTCAATGGTATTATCAACCAATTCTTCAAATAGAGATATTTTAACACTCTGGGATATCGCGTAAGATATACTCAACTTCAACATATGATTGGAATCATCCCTCAATGTAATAAAATCATTGTATATTCTAGGTTGATAACTTTGCGTAATATAATAATTAAACTCTTCGGCTTGGACATCTTCATCGGCTAGTTTTTCATTTTCAAACTTACCAAGTTCATTTAATAAAATTCTCTCTTCACGCTTAGTAAATCCCCACATAACAATAACTCCGTATTCAAAAATAAATAAATCTGTTGATCGTTTCCCAAATTTAATCACTCCACCCTCATCTGCAATCCTTATGGATTCCTCTTCCTTGAAATCTTTGCTGGATTTACTGGATTTACTAGATGAGCTATTTCGTCTCCAATCTTTATATGTAAATGGTGTATAAATACACTCATCAAATAGTTTAGGGGCAGTAGAATGAATCCTCCTTTTATCTTTCAACCATCTGATAAAATCTCTCATCTTATACGATCCAGCGGTACAATATGCAGTAACACGTGGAAGCATAGAACGATGTTTTTTTCCCAACCTTTCAGCATCCTTCCTTGCATTCCTATCCTTAATTTTATGTAGGGAATATTGTTTCAAGGCCATTGCCTTACTTTTACCCTCTTCTTCATTGGGTAATTCATAATCTAATGATTCTGGTAATAATTTAAGTTTCTGCGTCACACGGGAACTACGCTGTGGTGTCATATTGGGCCCTAATGGCTTGGCTATCGTTTTTTTACTGCCCGTACTGGTAGGCTTGGGTTGTTTAGTCTGTTGTTTTTGGATTTCACTGTCGATTATGGCTGCATCGTTGTATGGATTATCAGATAACAATGCCGTTGATTCTGTAGCTGGCACTCCCTCTGGCATGGTTTCGTCCCACTGTCCTCTTTCCTTAGCGCAGGTTTAGGCTTTTATACCCATAAGTGCTTTTGTGAATCATGATACAGGGCGTGAGGTAGGGAAAATCAACGACCCGCCGGTTTTTTTATTTTTTTATTTTTTCGTTTAATTTTTTTTTCTAGTTCTGAAAATTATTTTTTTAATCAACATGAAAATTTAGATAATATTGTGCATACTATTCATCTTTGATTCTTGTGCTTTCAAACGTTCTAATCCACTGTTTCCATTATCAACCATGGTTAAGAAGATTGAGAAGACAAAATCTTCGAGACAGTTCTCCTATAAGTCTTTTAGAGACCGTGTCGATTCCATCAAAATCGATCCACTTAAGGATATTAAAAAAAAAGCATTTCACGATGTTGAAATCTCCCATTTTTTGTCCACCTTACAGCATTGGAGAGAAGTTAATCTTTCAAAAAATTTTCAGGAATTAGTTGAGATCGTTGAACCAATATCAATGAGTTTACCTCAGCTTCTATTCCACAAAGAAAAAATCTTCAATGCATTAGATCACACGTTATCACTCAATGACACGTTATCTTTGCAGCCAACGTTGGAATTATTATCACAGTTTTGTCACGATCTTGGTCCAGATTTTATAGAATTTTACCAACGCTCTTTGGAAATTATTAAGAACATTGCTTTAAATCAACAAGATCCTCAATGCCTCGAATTGACATTCAACACACTAGCTTACATTTTCAAATACCTATCTAAAATCCTCTCTGCTGACTTGCTTCCAACTTTTAATGCATTATTACCTTTATTGAATGTGAAAAGCAAGGATTATGTTACTAGATTTACTTCTGAGGCAGTCTCCTTCTTGATCAGAAAGGCTAAAACTACAAGTTTGGTGTCTTTTCTTGAGTCGGTGTTTAGTTCGTCTGAACTTAATGATTCGGATTCTTATCACCTTGCTTTATCAATCATGTTTGCAGAGTCCTTAAAAAGTGCGTCTGGTGTACTCCATTCTAAATCTGGTGTGATTTTGCCTGAACTGACTAAAACTTGTCTCAAAAATGCTAAATCTACCGCCGTTTTGTCCGATGTTATAATGGATGTATTAGATTACACGGAAACAAAAGAAAACGCTGCACCTTTATACAGTTCTATCCTTGACACAATTTGCACTATCAACACAACTACTTATGAGTCCCTAACAGCAATTGCACAACTTTTACTTACTCTCTCCTTTACAGAGTCTGGTAGAAAAGTCCCGAAATGGTCAGACATCTTGAGGTTCTTGGATATATTGAATGATAAAGCGTTGGCCATCTGCGAGGAAGATGACGATGAAAGTGTTGGTCAAAAACTTGAATTTGCCAATTCAATGGCATCATGGTGTGCAATTGTCATTAGAAACGCAGATATGGTAGTATTAAGCAAATACCATATCTCCATTATGAGAGTTATGTCTAGATTAAATGATGGGTCTGCATTCTTAGCATTTATTGATGCTGCTACAGATTTGAATAAGGAGAGAGTAATACAATTTGCTAAAAATTCAGTGACCTTGTTTATAACCTCAAACTGGCAGAATAACTACAAAGAAATTGCATTATTCCTAGAAAAAATGAACCAAAAAGGCTTAATTAATAGTGAAAATGAAAATAAAAATGGATTTCAAATTCTCATTCCTTCAGACTTTAAAACTTTCATTCTGCAATCATTCAAACAGATAAAAAGTATTGAAAATAAAAATGCCCTGATCAATAATTACTGGAGACTATTAATTCTAACACACTGCAATATTCAGTTTGATGGACATTTACTGGTTAAATTTTTGGAATTGCTTGATGAATGTAAATTGACATCTGATTTTTTTATCTTAGATGTGTTTGGGGCTACCATAGGCGCCTTGACGAAACAAAAGTTGACTGATGCTCAAACTGAAAAAGTCTTACGCTTAGCATTTTCCAGTTTTGATACTTTAATCGAAAGTACACTTTTTCTTTCAACTTTTGAAAAATTCATTTCGTCAATTGTTGAAACGAACTCTAAATCAATTGATTTCATTAGAATTAATGAAAACATTTTGATTCTATCATTATCAAAAGTACTTAAATCATCATCACATGACGCGAGGGAGTCGTCACTAAATTTGATCATTTCAATTTTCACCAAAGCAGGTGATGAAATTCCAGATGCAGTTTTAAAATGCCGGACCATCGAAAATATACCATTAACGTTGCAACATGCTAGAGATGTCCCGCTGAGATTTAGAAATTTAGCACAAGATTATTCATCTGAGTCAGTTCTCACTAACAACATTGTTTCCAATTTTCTTTTCGGCCAGTTGAGTAACAAATTTTCGCCATCCTGGAAAGGTGTCCAAGACTTCACAGTTCACGTTATAAACCAAATTTCCGATCTAGTTTGGAAGTTGGCCTACGAATTTATTTCAATAAATTATAATAACTTACATGAAAGGCGGTATCTAGACTATGATTTTGATAGTTTTAATGATCCTAAAAGTGATATTTCCAATTTCTTACCACAGGATTCAAGATTACATACGATTTTGACCAATTTTGAAGAGAACATTTTTCATAAATATGAAAGTGTTGGCTCTTCAATTATTGAGTTTTCTGAATCAAAGAGAAATTTAACCCTACCTACAGATTTTAATAGATATCAAGTCATCAAGCTATTAAATAAAATCCCACAAGTGGCTGAGACTAATTTCAACCAATTGCTTCCGTTTTTAATCAATGAAGACTCGGAGGATGTTGGTGAAGCTCAGACAGGTTCATTATTAGAAGGTTGGACAATGGCTGATCGAAATGGATTAATTGAACTATTGAAAAACTTTAAGCATTTAAAGAATGTCACATCGATTGAAAAAGTTAAAGAACTATTGTTTGTGTTGTTAATGGATAGACAAACAGAGTTGCAAAACTTGGCATTGGATTGTCTACTAAATTTGAAAAATCCTATTTATAATAAATACCAAAAACATCTGAAAAATTTGTTAGATGATACCCTGTTTAGAGACGAAATTGTTTTATTTTTACAAGACAAAGAAAAAAGCTCGATTGAAGCTAGTGATATACCGATTTTAATGCCGGTGGTTTTGAGAATCTTATTTGGAAGAGCCCAAACTTTGAAAACTAATAGCACTAAGGTGGGGAGAAAAGTGGCAGCAATCAAATCATTGAATAATTTAGACGATATCTACGTTACCCAATTTTTGCAACTGACATTTCGTAAATTGAATTATTTAAATTTGAAAGAAATTGACGTCGCCAATATCAATAGAAAATTATTGAAGCATATCAATGGGTTTATTAATATGAATCTTGAAGTCACAGATACTTTAGGTAGAAATCATCTTCAGTGCCTATCTGTACTTGTTGAACCACTCATTTATGCTTTATCTGTTGTTGAAGTGGCTATTGAAAATAGAGATTCATTTGAGGATGTTATCATTGAAAAAGCTGCACGTAACGCCAGAAAATCTGGTTTCAAATTGTTTTATCAATTAACACAATATTTAGGTGAGACTTATGATTGGAAACCATATAATAATGTTGTTTATGGGAACTTGGTCAAGTCAAAGATGAATAAATTTGGCTATGAAAATTTGAGTAGTGCTTCATCGTTAATGAAAATTATGACTAAACTTTGGTGTTCACCAAACAAGTTATTCTTCTTGTATCATGAGAATTTCACACCTGTAAAAGCGTTACTTTCAATTTTACCAAACCCAGATGCGAAAGATTCGGTCTTATTGTTAGTTTTGCAATTTATCTCCTCTTTGCTGAACTTACCAACAAAAGATGATACTGTTGTTGAACTTTTAAGTGTTGTGATTTCTGATTGTTTAGAATCGCTGGTTTTGATTTTTGGGCACAGCTCAAATACAGAAGTTAACTCACTAGTCGTCCAAATATTATTATCTTTTATTTCAGATGATTACGTGACTGATAATAATACAAGGAAAATTTTGATTGATTCTCTAACATTAGCCCTAGAAAAGCCATCGTCCCAAATCGATATGACGCTTAAAGTTGATATTGTTAGAATGATTGCTTTGCTTGTTGTAGACTATGATTGTTCAATTGATGAGATTTTGCCAGTTTACACAAGTATATCCAAACTCTATAGTACTTGCCAACAGTCTGACATGAGAAATGTTGTTTCAACTGTTTTTTATGGTGTTAGTAGTAGATTTGCAGAACTTGAAAAAGTCTGTCAGCTGGTTATCGATTTGAACGCATATGACTCAAAAAGATTTAGAGAACCTGATTACGATAGAAGACTGCAAGCCTTCAGCATACTTAATGAAAATGAATATAATATGCTATCAACGATAGAGTGGATTCCGGTCATTTACACTGCGATGTTTTTTATTAATGATGAGAACGATCAATCTTTAAGATCATCCGCTTCCTATACATTTATGAGATATGTTGATGGCTTATCTGAAAAATCAGCGTCTGGTGCAAGTGATTATGTCGAACAGCTGAAAAAATTAATTATCCCGACAATTAGATCCGGTTTGAAAAAAAAGAATGAATTGGTCAGATCTGAATATGTTCGTGTTTTAGATCATATCATTGGGCATATCAAATATTATAATGATCTAGATGATATGAAAATATTATTAAAATATGACGATGAAGATGAAGAATCGAATTTTTTTGAAGATATCATTCATTTGCAAACATACAGAAGGCAAAAATCTCTTAGAAGTGTTGCCAAGCTGGCATCGAAATTGTCAAGTAATAGTATCGCCCATTATATTTTGCCAATCGTTGAACATTATGCATTTTGGACTGAAGATAAATATAGAAACGTTGCTAATGAAACTGTTTCGGCCATTAAAAAATTGACTCAATATGTTTCATGGAATCAATTCAGAGCTATCCTTATGAGATATATTGGTATTATGAAAACTGCAAAAGGAAAAGAACAAGTTGAACGACTTAGGGATTCTATTTTACTGATTGTCTCCTTATCGGCATCAATGAGAGAATGGCAAGTCAATATTACGTCAAAACCATCTGACTATCCAAAAATTGAAAAAATTGATCTGTTTCTGATTTCAGAAATAATTCCACAACTTCAAAAAATATTATCGGTCAGAGATGAAGAGACAGTTGTCAGCAGAGTTCCCTTATCTGAAGCTTCGATTTCGTTCCTTATGTGTTGTTCTAAGGAAAAAATTGATTCTGAACTTGCTGGTTTATTAACTAATGTTTGCCAAATTTTAAGAGCTAGATCTGAAAATTTGAGAGATTCAGTCAGGAAACATTTAGGTAGGATTGCAGTCTTTTTAGGTCCACATTACTTGAAATTCATTATCAAGGAGTTGAGTGGTGCGCTAACTAGAGGTCCTCAAATTCACATTTTGAGTTTTACAATCCATCATTTGCTTACTCTAATGAGCCCATATTTAGAACATGGTTCACTCGGTGATTCTATTGGCATGATTATGCAATGTATTATGAATGATATTTTTGGTGAAGCTTCAGAAGAGAAGGAAGCAAGCGGTTATAGTAATAAGACTAAGGAAATTAAACATAATAAGAGTTACGATACTGGTGAACTTATTGCTGCTAACATTTTTTTGAAAGACTTTACCCATCTTTTGACACCAGTTAGATATTTACTTAATGAAAGATTGTCATTTAAATCCCGGACAAAGTTAGAACAACTGATGAAAAGGTTTTCACATGGTTTAAATGCAAATGAAGAAGCTTCCTCAACTGATATGTTAGTTTTGTGTAATGAAATTTACAGTCAAGCGAGTGGTATCATTGAATCTAGAAAAGGATATAAACCTAAAGTTATAGATGAAAAAAAAGCAAGATTTTTGGTTCAGTTAGATGCAAGGCCTCAAAAAACCCAAAATGAGTATTCTTTGTACGTAACAACACTACAACAATTTTCGTTTGATTTATTGAAAACTGCTATTTCAAAACATGATAATTTATTCAAGTCAGCTTATTTAGCTCCGTTTGTGCCATTGTTACAAAGAAGTCTTTCATCTGAGGATGAAGGTGTTGTCATTTCATCGTTGAAAGTTTTAACTATGTTGGTCAGATTACAATTTGAATCTGATGTGGATGCTAAGTTTACAGACGCCGCAAAAGATGTTTTAAAAATTTTACAAGATATGCCAAGTACAAATAATGAAATTTCTCAGAATTGTTTAAAGTTTTTGAGTAATGTTATTCGCTTTAAAGAGGATTTAGAATTAAAGGATTCAGCAATTAGCTACCTTTTGAAAAAAATCGAGCCTGATTTAGATACCCCTGAAAGGCATGGTACGGCATTTGGATTTTTGAAAAGCTTAATGTTTAAGCATATTCTGATTCCCGAAATATATGATTGTATGAATACAGTTTCAAGATTGATGGTTACAAGTACTACTTCAGAAATTAGACAAGTTGCTAGAAGCACTTTTTACAATTTTTTGATGGAATATGATCAAAGTAGAGGTAGACTAGAGAAACAGTTTAAACTGATTATTAACAATTTAAAATATCCTGCTCAGTCTGGTAGGTTATCTGTTATGGAATTAATTTTGACTATTGTTAGAAAGTCATCAAAAGAGCTACTATCAAAATTGACTACATCATTTTTTATTGCCCTAGCAAATGTCTCAGTTACCGATGATACTCCCAGTTGTAGAGAGAGTGCATCCGAGATTTTGGGATTGATGTTTAAAAGATTACATGATAATGGTATGGAACTGGAGTTTGTTGAAAAATATACGACTGGCTGGCTTACACAGAACAAAAAATCAATACTTGTTAGATGTGGACTGAATGTTTATAAGATTTTTATTAATTCCGTTGGTTGCGGTGTAAGCGAATCAATGGATGATGTTGCTTTTGAACGTGTTAAGAGAACATTAAAGTTGGCTAAAAAGGCTGACGAAAATGATGATGCAGATGATGAAGAGGATGGAACGGAAAATCTATCTGTGCTTGTTGAAGCCGAATGGCAGATGATATATTCCTGTTTGAGTGCTTTTGAATCACTTGAATCCAAAGTTAATATTTTTGAGAAGAAGTATGAAGAAATATGGTCTGACATTATTGTTACAATGTTGTATCCACATTCTTGGATTCGATTATTATCATCCAGACTAATTTTCAAGTTGTTACAAGAGATCGTTGATAATAAATGTGCAAGTATCAATTTTAAGATCGATGATGCAGATATCCAAAAAATCGCATACAGAACATTTAGACAATTGGGTGCACCAAATATTTCTGAAAAGCTTGCTCTACAAAGTACAGCTAATTTAGTCTATGTTTCTAAAAAATGGAACGCTGAAAATACAAAGTTTATTCCATCTAGCAAGCATTCTGCTGATAATGAAAACGAAGATGATGAAAGAAAAAAGAAAACATTCAAGAACGCTTTTGATTGGGCATTAAACAGGTGTGCAGCAATTTTAAAGAATGATTCAAGAGATTATAAGGCCATGATTGTAACTAAGAAAGCTATAATTTCCTACTGTGAGTTTTTGACAACCTTTTTGAGTGCCGAAAAATTGAAAGAAGCGCTTTCCGAATCATTGTTAATCCCATTACTTCATATTTCTGAATGTGAAATTCTTGCGGATGAAGATCAAGAAAAGGCATTGCCAACAATGGCAGCAACGTGCTTAGAAAAATTGTCTAAAAAAGTTGGTATCTCAGATTACAACATTCTTTTATCCAACGCAACTAAGTTAATTCAACAACGAAGATATGAGAGAAAGACAAAGAGGGCACAGCTAAGTTTAAATAATCCCGATATTGCAGCCAGAAGAAAGCTGAAAAAGCACTTTAATGGCAGGGAAAAGCGTAAATCCAATAAAGATGAAAATGGTTATTACAAACCAAAAAGAAGAAAGTTTTAGTACTTTTGTATATATAGAATAGAAACATTTTGATATAGCTTGTATTAAATCAAAGAGAAAAATCTTTTTCGAGTTTTTAAAATACAGTAAGTTTTCTTTAAAACGGGACATTATACAGGTCATAGTTCGCTACCTTCATTTACAGAAACATCATCAGGTTCAGATTTTAACATTGCAGTTTCTACTCGGACATCGTCGTCTTCTTGAGGACTGTTATTTAGATCTTCAGTGCGGTCGTCTTGATTTAAAAAATCCTCATCTCTATCTTCGTCATGATCTGCATGAATTTCAGAATTCAAATCCGTATTTGGATCTTCACTACCTATGATTTGGCTGGAATTAAGCATATCATCATGAATATGGCCATTCTCTAAAACAGGTGAATTCCCTCCTTTACTATTGTGATGATCATCTTCATCTTCGTCATCCTCTGAATTTGCATCCTCGTCTTCGTCCTCTTCTTCTTCGTCGTCCTCTTCCTCATCTTCGTCCTCTTCCTCTTCTATATCACCAGCATTTACGTTTCCATTCTCTTTGAGTAAGTTTGGTTTATCGTCACTACTCTTATTGTTTTCGTTGCTATTAATAGCATTATTATCAAAAGTTTTATCCGCATGATGAAGAGAGATATCGGCATCATTACCAGCGTCTGTACCTGTATCTACGACCAGTGCATCGCCAATCGGAGCTTGTATTTCAGGTTCCACAGAGGCACTTGCACTTGCCTGACTTGCTGCAACTCTCTCCTGCTCTTTTATAGTAGCAAATTCTTCAACAGCTTTGTGATATCTTTCCTTATCCTTTTCGTACATTTCAAAATAAGGTTTTTTTTCTTCGTTTGTCATTTTTCTCCAAACATCAGTCATTGCCCTTGATAAATCCATGTGTTCATTTGGATGATTTTCGGCCCAGTTTAATTTTACACGTTCTCTTTCAGTATCACAAAAGAAGAGGTATGCGTTAGTTGGCCGTTTAGGTTCTCTTGGATCTCTAACTCTTTTTTTTGCTGGAACAGTTGAGCCACTTGAGGCGCCCCTCTTCCTACGGTTTCTAGTGGTCGAGGATTGAGCTAAATCCGTTGCTGACGAGTTGTTTATAAACTGTTGTTGCCTTTCAGAGATTAAATCACCTAACGCATTTGGTATCAGACGCTTGATGTTGGCTAATTCATATGGAGTAGTTGACAACAGTTTAGTGATATCATCTAATGATAAGGATTCAATAGATTCCGCATCTATATCTGAAGGGGCCAAATTCTTCAAATCAGGGACACCAAGTGAATTATTCTTCTTTTCTAAAATCTCCAATAGTAAAGAATATTCAAATCTTAATCTTGATACTGAATCTTTTGCCCTTGAAACTCCTATGGCCCTTATTTGATTTTGAGCTTCTATGTCTGCAATCTTCTGCTTGAGATCTTTACATTTTTGTTTCAGTCTAAGTGCTTTAATGAAATGGCAACATTAAATGTTAGTATTTGAATATAAAAAAAACAAGTATAAATTTGATACTCCAAAAACATACCTTCTGTTTCAAATGGTATTATCTGTTTTGCAGGTTTACTTTGCTTGGAATCCTTGGCATCATTATCCTTTTCCTTATTATCCTGTTTGACAGTATTGCTAGCGGTACTGCCGGTATTGCTCGCAGGCCCACATTGGTCTTGTGTTGGGTTTGACATGACTGTACGTATATCTATCTGTGTTTGAGGCAACAAAAATGGCTCTCGGACTGTAGGCCCACGTCCACGTATGACAAGCTCCTTTGGCAAGAGCATGAGATCTTCATCCTCTGTTCTTTTTTTGGTGCGTCCAGTTTTTTCTGTGCAGAAACAGCTGCTTAATTAACACTATAGTCACTACAGTAATATAAACTCTACAGGCCTTCGAACTTACGAATACCGTGTTCCTGAGGGACCCCTTTGCCCCGTTTCTTGTCCTTCTTGCTTTTTTTGGAGGAGGCAGCTTCGTCAGGATTGTCGATCTGTGCAAGAATACGGTCTCTGACTTGTTGTAGTTCAACGACTTTGCCGGTTGTGAAGTCTGTATCATCATCGCTATCCTCTACTTCATTCCATTTCTGTTCGGCTTCTGAGTTCTCGTTCTTTTCGTTCTTTTCGTCCTCTAATGGCTGGTCAGGTCTATTTTTTTTGTTTCCATTTGCTGCATTATTACTGCTGTGCATTCTACGTTTCAACGATTCGACTAGTGATCTTTTTCTACCTGTTTCTTCTTTTGTTTCCTCTAATTCTTCCTTTGACTCCCCCTGCTCTTGGTCGCTGTTGGAATACCCCTCATAATTGCTGCTATCGCTAATATCTTCTTCTTCTTCCTCTTCTTCCTCTTCTTCCTCAGAGTCATTTCTCCCGTTATTATCCTTGGCATCTTTTTCCCAAATTTTGAATCCGTCAGTTCCAAAACTGACTAACCTATAGTCGTAATCCAAATCCAAGCCCAAAACTTCATCAACCTTATTTTCATCCTCAGGATCATATTGTAAAAACCTTTCAACAACTTTGCCTCCAATGATATCAATTTTAGCTATGTGACCATTTGAACAACCACCATACATGAATCTTGAATCTGAATCCATGGCGCTGATGAGACTCTCAACGGTTTCACCCTTGGCAATTCTGATTCTACTTATCTGATCTTGCCAATTATTAATACTTGGTTTCCAGGTTGTAACTAATCCATCAGCCATACCACAAATCATTGTCTCCTGCTTTTCTTGATCTAACCATGCGGAAGATAAAATTTCGTCCTCTTGATCTTCACTTGTTTGTATTGGTTCTCCTGGTTTCCTTAAATCCAATTCGCAAACAGTGGTACTACCAGTAGTAATAATTTTGTAAGCACTTTTAGGCCAGCAGTAATTAATTGAATTGATACCTTCACCCAAATGTAATTTTTTGAAAGGTTTATAAGCCATTTTCAAATGTTTATCTCTTGTATCATGACACATTAAATTACCATCTTCATCACCAACAATAAGAAAATTTTTCTCGGGCACAGTTGTACATTTTGTATATTTACCTATTTCAATATCATAGGCATTGTTATCTTCACTTACGAATTTGGAGATTACTTGACCAGTTTTAACATCTGCAGTTTTTATAACACCTTCACTACCAATTGTATGGACTTTTGTACCATTTGATGGTAAATCAAAACATAAGTCACGACAAGAACTTTTATGCCTTTTAGTGTGCCATTGAACGACAATGGAATCATCATCAAAATCATCATATTTTACACAACTTATATCGTAAGGAAACTTATCTTGATCCTCGTAAATTTCCTCAAGTTTATCAATATCATATCTATAAGTTTGCACATGACCAGTTGCTGTACCGGTGATGAAAATTGGTTCAGAAGGATGGCATTTGGCAGCAAATAACGGGTCTGCAGAATGGTGGATATTGAAAATTGGTTTACGAGTAAATTTATAGTCCTTCTCTTTTTTAGCCATTGTAATTGTGTTTGATCAGTGTTTCCTATGGTATGAAGTAATATCAAGTATAATTTTCATGTTAAAAGTATATTAACAAGTTATTCAAATTTGCAGGTGTACTGATGTTTTAGTATACGTTTACTTATAAATTTTGCTTC
Source organism: Pichia nanzhaoensis (assembly GCA_030573035.1). NCBI lineage: Eukaryota > Fungi > Ascomycota > Pichiomycetes > Pichiales > Pichiaceae > Pichia > Pichia nanzhaoensis. The sequence continues at coordinate 444,377 of JAJMCN010000005.1, forward strand.
TGGAGATACACAATGTTGTTTTACTGACCATTTTTGTTCAAAAAAACCATGAGCAGATATACCTCAACTCATATGAGCTATCTTTTTACTTTGTTGTAAACTAATCGTTATAAAACTAGCAACTAAATACGACTATAAAGAATAATAGTACTAATTACGTAACTAGTAAAGTAAATTTTTAATTTTTTTGTTTAAACAGAAATTTTTTGCTTGAAAACTAATTCAGGTACACATTAGGAAAGTTTGATAAAACTACGATTAAAAACTTACGTAGTACATATAAAATCTTTTAAGCGCTGCACTAACTTGAGCACTAATTTTAAGATCCCTAAAGGCTTCCAATCGTTCAAAATTTTAGATTCTTCAAACTTTGGAGAAAGGTCGGACCATTGTAAAGTGCTGAAAACGCTCTTTTTTTGCTTTAGCCTAGTGCGCAAATGTAACTTTAAGTTGCAGTTCGAACCCTCAAGTAAGCACACAATAATTCTTGATTCAAAGACCGAGTCACGTGACAGAAAACTGTGGCGTTTTGTTAAAATTACTATTTTGGGAAGTCCGAAGTTGTTGAAACACGAATTGGGAAATACTAAGCTTCTAACGACTATTTCTTTTACATGAGATGCTACTGGCTGAAAAACTCTTCACTCTGGCCAAGCTGATCTGTTCTTTCGTTCTGTTTTGTTCTTGTATAGAAATCTCGTTTTTCAGTAGTTAACTAGCGGTACAAATAAAGCAAAATGGCGACTAATATTACATGGCATCACAATCTAACACATGACGAACGTAAACAACTTGTCAAACAAAATGGTGCGACTTTATGGTTTACAGGATTGAGCGCATCAGGTAAAAGTACCGTTGCAAGTGCTTTGGAAAGAAAATTACTGGAACAAAATGTGCAAAGTTATAGATTAGATGGTGATAACATCAGATTCGGACTAAACAAAGACTTAGGCTTTACTGAAGCCGACAGAAATGAGAATATTAGAAGAATTGGGGAAGTAGCAAAGCTTTTCGCTGATTCCTGTGTAATTTCACTAACTTCATTTATTTCACCATATAAGAAGGACAGAGATGCGGCAAGAAAATTACATGAAGATTCAAAATTACCGTTCATTGAAGTTTATGTTGATGTGCCTTTAGAGGTTGCCGAGCAAAGAGATCCTAAAGGTTTATACAAAAAAGCTAGAGAGGGTTTAATAAAAAATTTCACCGGTATTGATGATCCTTATGAAGCACCTGAGAATCCAGAGATCCATATCAACACACATGAAAAATCCCTTGAGCAATGTGTTGATGCAATCGTTGAATACTTAAAGAAGGAGGAAATCATTCTTTGATCTATATATGTGTATAATATATTATCTATCTACCCTGTAATATAAAGACATAATGAACTACATGCCATCAAGTTCAACAAGATCTTCTGCCCTTTTTTTTGCACGTGTAAAAATCGCACCTATTCATGCATGAAAAAGAAAAGAAAAGTTTACATGAAGGAGAATGGAAGATCCTTACAGGCCGCCTTTGGCAAAGGTGCAGCTATCATAGCTATATAAAGAGATATATACACCAAAACTAGTTAGATAGTTAGAGAAAAATGTTTCACACACCTCCAGTCAAATCAGGATGGAGAGCTGAAGCTTCAATTGCCAATTCGTATGATATTGGCGTGGATTCAGCTAGTAACTCCGATGATGACAATGATAAGCGTATTAAGCCTGACACTGACAATACCTCTGCAGTCCCAAATATTGGCGATGCTTCAAAAGAGGTGCAGGAAAAACCTGCAGATACGCTGAGCCCAAATGGGGATGCTGATGAGACAAATGGTATTGCGTCAGCTGACACGTTGAAATCTCCAGCAATTGAGTTTCAAGATACAGAAACTCAAATTATCAATAATGTTGGCGACCTTGAAAATTCAGAGAACACCATTCACAGTGATAGTTCCTCGTTTATCGAAAGTTCTGAAGTTTTATCAGAAGCGGATTTACCATTAACTTTACTCAAGGTTTATGAATCTTTCCTTAAAGAATTAAAAGCACCAAAATTTGAGAGATCATTAGCAAGTTTTGAAATAGCGGAATTGTTTCAGTCGTTTTATCAGAGATTCCAGGTTCATTGTAATGAATATGTTGCCAAAGAGGGTAAATTTGAGTTGCACGATAACAATCACAATGACATAGGATATCAGACTTATAAGTATAATTTAACACTTGAACGATTACTGTGTGATAAATTTTATAGTCAAATTATTTTTCCATTGAAAAATATTGATATTGATGAGTACGAAAAGAATTTCAATGAAGATTTCAGTGATAAGTTAGGTTGTTTGGGCTCATTGGACATTCATTTTAAAAACCTAGATATCGAGTTGAGTGAAGCCACTGAGATCGAGTTTACCAAACAGTTGGATGATTCTATACTACCCGAATTTGAATTATTAACCGCTGAAAGCTCACCAACTTTGAAAATGAAATATTTGATCAAGATTCATAAAAAAGTAGGCAAGTTAATCCATGAAACAACTAGAAATTCTGCATTCGAAAAAGAGCAGTCGTCATTGAACACTGATGTGTATCTACCAATATTGATATTTACAATCATCAAATTGAAAGAGTTAAGGGCATATTCTTTGATAAGCCAATTGAATTTGATGAAACGGTTTCTAAACGAGTTCATTTTTGACAATTCGAGTGAATCATTGCAATTTGAAAAAGGTAAATTGCTATACGTTTTTGCTAACTTTGAAGCGGCAATTTCGTATTTGTCGAGTGTTACGCTCGAAAATCTAGACTTATCAATACCATCTGAAGATATAAATTTGCTACCTGGTAGCATAAGAGACAGAGAACAATTAGTCGACTTATTAATGATTCCATTAAAACTTGAATCCATTGATGACGAAATTTCTAAGTTCAAGAAGGAAAATCCACTGTGCATATATGAAGGTCCAAAAACTTTTGATAATTTTACAAACAACTTGAATAGCGTCACTGATTCATGGATTGATTATTCTAAGATATCCTTACCAAATTCAGTCATTCATGCGGATCAAGGACTAAAGTCAATTAGTCAAGCTGTTGATTTGAGTTTGAAAAATATCATCGGTAAAGTTTCGTGGCTCGGAGGATCGTCTGACGATATATTGAAAATGGTAAGTTCAAACGAAACCCTTAATAAAACCAATAGTCATGATAATGAAATCAATGATACGCTTCCTGAATCTTTATTACAGCAACTACAAGAGAATGATGCTTTTGAAAACAATGCCGGAAAGGAAGAAACAGATGAGGTAAACCCTATTTCACCATCAGTTTCCAATGAGGGAGATCGAAATCTAATTGGCAGACATTCAAGGGCCGAGTCAAGTGCGTCTACAATGACACAGGAAGGTTTAATCAGTAAATTTACCACAAGTGTTGGTGGCGTTATGAAGAATTTAAGACCTGTGAGCGGATCATCTTCCAGTGTGTCATTAAGTGCGCAAGTGAATGAAAACTCTGCAATGGGACATACAACTACAAGTACCAATACTGTGAATGTTATCCAAGGCAGCGTTAATAGCGGTAATTTAGAAAGATCGGCCAGCACGGGGTTCATTATTAGCCCAAACAAGAGCCTCAATAACAATAGGACTGCCATCAACATGAGGAGCCGCGCTACCAGTTTCATCAACACGTCTTTGTTTGGGTCTCCAACCAACAACCAACTGGTGAGCGAACCAGTTACCAATACGACTATTTCATCGTCACCGTCCAGGGAAAATAGAAACTCCATTCTCAGCTCCCTTGAGAATGCGTTTGACAACGCACGGAACAACCGAAGCCGTGACAACTCGTTGGGTATCAATGCGAGCTTGACCGAGCATTCTCTTGTTGAGGAACTGAAGCATCTCAAGCGGTACAACAAGGGTTTTGGACAAATGAGTGTGGTGGAGTTGGAGGAAATGTTTGCCAGCTACAAAAACATGGTGTCACGTGCTGCGGCGCTGTGTGCACGTGACCAGACACAGAACGCGCAATGACGGGAAAATGCGAAAATGCGAAAGTGCGTGTAGCATGTTGTTTTTCGTTTGTAGCAGGAGACGATGCCATCGACAATAACTAGGCAGGTTTGGGCCAGACTAGACTAGGCTGAACTGGTGACAGAAAATGTACAGGAGATTAGGAAATCGTGCCGTTGGTGGTGTTGCTGACAACAACGATACCGCTGGATCTATCGAGTATGCACTCAGCAACGCAGTACAACTGGTGAAGAGTTTCAGGCTGCTAATCATATCTACCTTGGCTATATTTACGTTCTGTTCTTTATTTTTCAACAACTCAGCAGTCACCAACAAACTCAATTCATTGAACTACCTATATCCTAACTCTACAGACTCTGTTCAATTATTCAGGGATTCACCACCCAGATTAAACATGAACAACATTCAGTCAATTGAAAACCGTCTTCGTTATTTCTTCCCATTTGATTCAAATGCCGAAATTGAAAACAATGTTTGGCAGCTTTGGAGGTATAGAGCAGACAATGACAAGTTCCCAAAAAAATGCTTTGAACATATGGAAAGATGGAGAGTTGTTAATAGCGAGTATAATCATAATTTAGTCTCATTCGAAGAAGCTCAACAGCAAATATATGATCACTTTTCCTATGATATGCCTGAAGTTATTGATGCTTATACAAAGTTACCCGATGATAGGCTAAAACTTGATTTTTTAAAATACTTAATCATTTTCACAAGTGGTGGTGTTTATGCAGATGTTGATTCATTGGATGCGAAACCACTGAGATTTTGGTATCAATCTAATTTAAAACCAGCAAAACTGATGGTTGGTATGAATGTCGATTATAATGATGTCAACTGGGATATTTTGTATAATAGGAGATTAACTTTCAGTACTAAAATTTTTAAATCACAATCTCATCATCCATTTTTTGCTAAATTGATTGCTAGAATTGTGTTCACTGCATTAAACTCGCGTAAAGAAATTGACAGTATTGACTGGAATGAAGCATATCAAAATGTTGATTCAAATGATGAGCCATTAATTCAATTTACATCCGAATCAATTTTCACTGATACTTTGTTTGACTATTTTAACGAATTAACCAATCCTCTGGTTCACAGAGTTGCCAGGACGGATAAAGATTTAATTCCCGAATTAATATTTGGGCCTGACAATAAGAATGTTTTTAGTTACAGACTATTCACATTAGCTAAAGGCCCAACTCAAGTTGACGATGTTGTGGTTATGCCACAAGTCACTTTCAAAGGTCCATTATCGGGTTATCATAAAGGTAATTTGAATACTGCATCTTATGAATCCGAATATGATGACGAGAATAACAAAGAAGAATACTATTATGCAAGACCTTTACATTTCTTAAGTTCAGAAACTTTTATGAACGCTAAATAGATAATTAGTATAGACTCTATATAGTTACATAAAACTACTCCATTTCTAAATCATTATTAATAGGAGAGTTGCTTTGTAACCTCTTCCGTATTAATTGTTGCTTACAAAGTCTGACTTCTTTTAGAATCCCATCCCAAAGTCTGTCTGAATTAATAATACATGAATGATATTCAATAGATGCCTTCAGTTGTCTACCGTCTGCGGTTGTATGATTTAACAAATCTAAATATGCTTTCAATTTATCATCATGAAAAAAGAATACTTCAGCTGTGACTGATGGTGTGTTTTTATAAGTCGTCACCATTCTCAGAATCTTCACTATAGGCCCAATATGTCTGGTTAGAACTGCAGTGATATCACTTTCCGTAGCTGTATCTGTTAGATTCTCAATCCTAAGAAATGGAATTAATGATGCATTTTTGAACGTTAAATCATTTGCTTTTTTTCCAGTATTTGATGATTGATAACGGTTATTACTCTCTCTACCCCTACTACTGTTATTATTGTTATTATTACTATTAACACTAGCAACTCTAGTAATGATGTTTTTTCCTTGAGCTTTCTGTCTCGTTGATCTGCTTCCGTTATCAAGTGCAAGCACCAAAGGATTGTCCGGTGACGGCCTATTTCTATTCTTGCCGCCTCTACTTCCACCATTAGCATCTACACGCGTGTTAGTTTTTGAAGCTGCTGAAGAGGTTAAATTGAGTCTTCTGGAAAGTTCATTAACCGGAATTCTCTCCTTTCTCTGTCTCTCTTTTACCGTTTCATTCCTAGTTTCAAAAATGATTCTTGATCTTCTTGCTCTACTCCCATACCCTATTCGTGACCTTCCGTCTTCTTTTCTGACTCCTGTTTTACCCATGGTTCTCACACTATTACTATAATCACTGTATATAATTTCACTGTTTGCAGCACCCCCGCCACCTCTACCATGGGCTCTACTGCCTTGGCCAGAACGTGATCTCCGGCTTTCTTCCTGATCTGATTTATCATCTCCACCGTTGTTCAAGGCTATAAATAAAGGGTTCTGTCCCAATTTCGGACGCCTACTTGACTTGGAAGCCCTTCTGCTGTCACCAGTATCCCTGTAAAGTCTTCCCCTAGCCATGAAGCCCTTGTTTCCTGTTGTGCTGTGCACTGTCGTATATCAACCAGCAACGTGCCAGCTTAGGACTTCCACCGCGTCGAATATTTTGTTTGTGTTGTTTGTCGTATTTGTTGTGCACTGTTTTCTTGCCATGAGTATGTTCTTGTTTGCTTCCGTTTCCCCTACAGTGTGCTGTGTTATTTAAGGGTAGTCCTCGGTATTCTACGATGCCTTTCTGTGGAAGTCCCCCGAAGCCAGGTATGTTTCGTTTGGTTTTGTTGCTTTGAAGCAATATTCGCAGGATTAAATAATACTAACATGGTTTTTAACGTTATACAGTTCAAAGAAAAATTGTCATATTAGGAGATGGTGCATGTGGTAAAACATCACTTTTGAACGTTTTCACAAGAGGATATTTTCCCAAGGTGTATGAACCTACGGTTTTTGAGAACTATATCCATGATATTTTCATTGACGGCCAGCAAATTCAACTTTCGTTATGGGACACAGCTGGACAGGAAGAATTCGATAAATTAAGATCACTATCGTATTCAGATACTCACTGTATTATACTATGTTTTTCCATCGACTCCCATGATTCTTTGGAGAACGTTAAGAATAAATGGGTTGGAGAAATTTTGGAACATTGTGAAGGTGTTAAACTTATCTTAGTTGCATTAAAGGCAGATTTAAGACAATCAGAGAATACTATGGATGAAAGTGCAAACACTGCTAATTTGGGTACTTCCGCATACAACAATGACGGTCAATTGAAAAAATTAGTAACCTATGAGGAAGGTGTTAGTATGGCTAAACAGATTGGTGCTTTGAGATATTTAGAATGTTCCGCAATGAAGAATAGAGGTGTCAAGGAAGTGTTCACTGAAGCTGCTAGAATTGCATTGACTGCCAAACCAGCCGCTGCTTCGTCCAGTGGAGCTGCTAGTGCTGGAGCTGCTGGTGCTTCATCAAGCGGTTCAAATTGTACTATTATGTAACTGTTTTTTTTGTTGATTTCATTTCTGTTCTATTCTATTCTATTCTTTTCCTTTTTTTTCTTGTTTTACCTTATGTCGTGACCTCTTTAGTTCTTCATTAGACTTGTGAAAATAGATTAATTTATGTTTCACTACTTTTGTTTTACTTTTTATAAAATTAAAATTATAAAGTTAAATTATAAAAATAAGACCATAAAAGTCAATACTTATACATTGTTGGTGAATGTACTTCCCCTTGAGCTTCTGGTTGGAGTTCTAGTAGGGCTTCTAGTAGGGCTTCTTGAAGTGTTATGTCTATAGACGTTGATATGAGTATCACGTCTTGGACTTGGACTTCTACTAAAAGATTTCTTTAGTGAGGACTCCAGTTCGGGTATATAGGTATTATTATGGGAATTCTCAAACATTGAAATATTTGGTGTTTCGAATTGAATGTTGTTATCGACATCGTGGAGAGTACGTGGTCTTTCATTCAATACTGGTAGTTCCCCACTAGATATAAACTCATCTAACGCCAGAGAACTTAACGTTCTTGTGTGAAAATGACTCTTGGTGTTATTTAGATTAACACTGTTTGAAGTTGCAGCCTTTGAAGGCTCAGCAATTGAGTAAAATGGGTTTGATACGCTACTTTGTTTAAATTCGGTTTTTCTGCTGTTATGAGGTGTAGGTGGGGTATTGGACACGCTGTAAAATGCCGGAGTTTGTGATACATTATCATTTGGTTTCATTTGTGTTATTCCGGTTAAGTTCAGCTGTAATGTTGAGCCCACAGATTGGCTTTTTTTGTGTAAAGATTGTAATTGAGATTGAGATGGAGTTCGAGAATGGGCCTGACCGTCAAATCCTGATAAATAGTCCATCGAACGACGATACTGTGATATAAAGTCAACTGAGCCTGTATTTCTCTTTGGAGAAAACGATTTGTTTGAAGCTTCATAATAATCATTAAACGGATCTAAAGCTTGATCTGTCGAATAGTCAGCTAGCTCATATTCCTTATCAAATGTTCCAACCAGTCTCGCTTGCTTACTGGCCTTAAACTTGTTAATAATTACACCGACAATGTAAAGAAAGAGAAATCCAAATATTATTGGCAAAATAATAATATAAAGCGTTCCCTGTTTGAATCTTGTTGATTGTAAAAAGGGGTTTTCATTGGCGGTAGGGATTTCCAGGTTAGCTGAGGACTTTTCAAAAGCGGTTGCAGCAACCAGTTCCAGCGTTGTTGATGCACTTGCCTGAATAGACGTAGATACCTCTTTTGTTGTGGACATTGTCAGACCGTTCTAACACAGTTAGGCCAGCTAAATAGGAAGAACACAGACCCTGAACGAATAAAACTATTGGGAAGCCTACTGCAGAGACAGAACATTAACAGAACAGTGTTTACAAGTTGCCCAATCAGGAAGTTACCCAAATTTCTGTCAGTCACGTGGTGTCAAACCACAGCTCACGTGACCGATCCTCATAATTGCTATTTTTCCAGCTTCTGGTATGTTACTATTCATGAGTCGAGCATGTTGAACAAACAGGAGAAAAAGGTAAACCCTAGGATAAAAGGTTAGAAGAACAGCTTAACTATCTATGTTAATCAGAGCCAGAGCCGTAGCACACTTTCACAGGATCCACTGTCTTTCTCGGTCTGCGGTCCGAACTGCCTCGGTCACAAATGTCCGCTTTATTCAGTCTAAACCAGTCATTGATAAACATATCAAAGACCGTTATAAGGAAAAACTTGAACGACATGCAAAAGCGAAAGGACTGCCAAGTACCAAGCATTTGATGGAAGAAATGAAAGACACAATTGAAGAAACCAAAAAGAAATTCAATATGATTGATCCATTGAAGGAATTGGAAGATTATGAACAAGCAATGCAATTTACTGAACATTTGCAAAATGACATTAAAAAAAAGAAAACTTTAGGTCCTTTAGATCCTGATGCACCGCAGGAACCATACAAAACTTTAGAATCTTACTTGAAGTTAGAAAAGATTAAAGAATTGAACAATCCACAAATTGAATTCTTATGGAGGGCTAAATTTCAATCGGATCCACAATCTCTAACTGCTGTCATACCATCTGATGTTTTCACTAGAATGTATAACACCGCAAGAAAAAATCCAATTTTTGTTTTGCCATTACCCAAGGCAAATGCTATCTTAGATGATGCACCAGTGTCTGCTAATGATAGCAATTCCACACCAATGGAAATTCATTTTGTTCAATGGTCTTTTGTCGGTCCTTATACCACCCATTGTATGATTACTACCCTAATGGAATATAAATTACATAAAGAGTATGCAAAACCGCACACAACGATTGCATTTCATCAAGAACTTTCTAAGGAGAAGGGAATTGTGCTGATGAACGGTCATGTTGAGAAGGAATCTCCTGTCACTTTAGCTGAATCACAAATTTTATTGCTTAACTTGCAACGATTTTACGGTGTTTTTGGCACAAACTCCAACGTCGAAAAGGACCGAATTAAGCTGCTTGAAGCTTTTAACTCGGGCTCTTCAAATTTCTCGATGGAAGAATGTATCAGACTCTCTCAAACTCTAGAAAACTGAGGCTTGATTAACATTTTACACGTGTTTATGTATCGATGCAAATTTATACACACTATTATTTTACCTGTAAATATAAATATATATATATACTTGACCAACGCGCTTGACATGATTTTGACTATGGTAATCGTTGTCATCGTCGAGCTAAATTTCTATTGATTCATTTCTAAAACTTAACATTACATCATGACAGAAAATACCATAAGAGTAGGGTATCTTGGCCCCCCAGGAACTTATTCACACCAAGTATGTGCTGTTTCAACACTGGTTTTCTTGGAGATATACTAACATCCTTTTCACCATGAATTACAGGCAGCAAAGCAGCAATTCAGGGAGTACGAGAGTAAACCCAACACTACTGTTGTGTATTGCCCACAAAAAAACATTAAATCATGTTTCACATCTGTCCAGAATGGATCCGTCGATTATTCTATGGTTCCATTTGAAAATTCATCAAACGGGCAAGTAGTACTAACATATGATTTATTTCGTGATTGGTTTACAAAAAGTCACACAACTACAGCCAAAGAAATTGCTTCAAAAGGAATTACTAATTTTAAGGTGATCTCTGAGCAATTTGTTTCAATTCATCATAATTTAATTACATTTGGTGAAGATGTTACTAAAATCACAAAAATATACTCACATCCTCAAGTCTGGACACAATGTCGTCAGTTTTTATCCGACTATGAACTAGATAATGATCTAACTATTGAAAAATTGGATACATCCTCAACTTCAAAAGGCGTTGAAAATTTACTCAATTTGAAGAATGATTTAGATAGAAAAAAAACAGCAGCAATTGCATCTTCAATTGCAAGTGAAATCCACAATGTACCAATCAGGTGTTTCAATATTGAAGATTTTTCCGGGAACACAACGAGATTTTTATGTTTGGGACCAGAAGATCAGTCCAATAATTTTAAACCAAGTGCAACAAACGACATATCCGATTCTAAAATGCATTTGGTCACATTCAAAATTAAAAAGAATGATGATTTTGGTAGTTTATGTGACATACTTGAAAAATTCAAAACGTATAACTTAAATTTACAGACAATCACTACAAGACCATCAACAGACAGTCCATGGCACTACGTTTTTTTCATCGAAATCTGGGATGGTGAAAGTTTCCAGCAATGTGTATCCGCTTTGCAAACGGCAGACTTAGTTTCTGAAATAAGCATTGTTGGGTCATTCTATAGAGCCAAGCGTTTCTTTGACATGCTCAAGTAGCATTAGTCTGGATATAGTTACAGTTATAGTTAAGATTATAGTTATAGCCGTTTGTGCACGTAGTGTTTACGTAATTAACTGAACGATACACAGTATATCGGTTTATTTACAGTGGCGAAAGAAAAGAGGGCTGATTGTATTACTTGATTGAATGCAAGTCTGATTTGTTTTTGGCATAGAAAGATAATGGCTACTGGCAAAAACGTAGTAGGGATAATCAAGAGTGTGGTGACACTACCACTGAAATTAACAAAGCTGCTTTTGCTTGGGTTTTTTTTTTTCACGGGATGCATGTCGATCGTGTTCAGCCAATTTTTGTTCTTGATGTTATACACTGGCCAACAAGACAGGTTACAAGAATTGCTCGATTACACAAAGAAAAATTTCGTTATTCTTTTGACCTTTTGTACAAGCTTATTTTCGTCACATAGCACCATAGCATTGAGTTTCAAAAGCGATGAAATGAGGAAGAAATGTGTTAGCATGCATGACGGTAAGATTCAGTTAAATCTAGATACATCTGCAATTATCATTGCTAATCACCAGATATATTCTGATTGGTTTTTTCTTTGGTTTCTTTCATATTTGAACAAATGTTCCGGTCATTTTTTTATTGTTATGAAGAAATCATTAGAAAAAATACCCATCCTGGGATACGGTATGACAAACTATAATTTTATATTCTTGAGCAGAAACTGGGAAACAGACAAAGCTTATATGGTGAAACAGTTTTCTACGGTGAAAGCGCTCAGTAAGAAGTTTTGGATGTTGATTTTCCCAGAAGGTACGAACATGAGTCATAACAACAGGAATAAGTCACACAAGTTTGCCAAAGCAAATGGATTACCAGTTAACCAGAGTGTTTTGCTACCACGTGCAAAGGGATTGTATGTTGCGTGCAAAGAGCTTGCACCTAGCTCAACCAAAATAATTGACTTCACTATTGGCTATTCTGAACACTCAAAAGATGAAATGGCACAGGATATTTTTACATTATGGAAGATTTACATATTAGGAGAGTCGCCAAAGCGTGTTAGCATTTCAGTTGCTGAATATGATTTGAAAGAGGAAATTGCAGGTATCGATTTCTCAGGAACACATGGCACAGTTGTTCCTAAAGATATTGAAGACAGGGAACTGGTGTTGATGAACACTTGGATCAACGATAAATGGAGAACCAAGGAAGTTGATATGGATTATTTTTACGAATACGGGCGCTTTGCAGCAGAAAACGAACATGTTTATGAGATACCGCTGCAACTGGACACTCCATGGGAGATTTTATATGTCTATGCACCAACCTTGTGTGTTATCGGCGTGTTGGTAGTAGTGTATCAGCTGTGTAGATGGTTATTTTAACTTTATTTAGTTTATTTAAATGCAAATTTTCATAAAATAATGCGTTTCCTTCTTTGAATAAGTTTACGGATCGCTTTCTTTGTACCAATTAATGCCCAGTATATCATGCAAGATGTCTTCATAAGAAAAGTGCACACAATCAAGGTAGTTCACAAGTTAATATTTGTCTGAGAACAGTATGCTTCTTCTGATATGGTCAATGCAGTTTTCTATATCAACTTTCTGTAAGCGTAAACTTTTAACCTTATCCAAAGCAGTTTTACTCTGTTATTTAATCTAACTTCTTTGAAGCTATCGTTTATTTCATCTAAATCATCATGGTCCAGCAATTCGTGATTCGTCGCATGGCAAATGCCATGCAAAGAATATCCATTGCCATCAACCCATGTAGCAAACCCATACGAGTTATCTACAGCTATGTAAGGTATCTGTATATGTACACTGTTTCCATTTGTGTCACACAGCAAAACCATTTTTATCTACTACCACATGAATTCTTGAAACGGAAAATGCAATAATCATGAATATCATTACATAAGCAGCAGCAGTGGTGAAGGGGAGAGATGCTGAAAATTTGAGTTTGGACAACTTCACAGTGGAGTAAGCTGGGAAGAAGTAGTCAAACCAGGATACTTCAGACAAGCCATGTTATCTTCACTTGTTCGTTCTCTGGAGGCATTGTGCATTACTCCTTACAGCACAACGAGTACCCGCTCGGTGTCCGTATTGGCCCGTCTTACACCTACACAGGATTCGAAGAACCGTGTGAAGCGTGTTGGTCGTGGTCCAGGTTCAGGCCTTGGTAAGACGTCAGGTCGTGGTCAAAAGGGTCAGAAAGCCCGTAGTTCCATTCCAGATTGGTTTGAGGGTGGTCAAACCCCATTATGGAAGCTTTTCCCAAAACGTGGTTTTTATCGTCATCAAACACTCGACCTCCATGAACTAAAGCTGGGCCGTATCCAGCAATTTTACGATAGTGGTAAACTGGACTTTCTCAAGAAAGGCGACCTCTTAACCATGAAACACATGAAAGATTGCGGATTGATCACAGGCTCCACAAAAGATGGAGTGGTCATCCTTGATGATCATTCAGTCAAGTATACTGCTCCAATCAAAATTGAATCGACCAAAGCTTCTTCGCCTGCAAGAGAAGCAATCGAAAAAGTTGGTGGTTCATTCACAGCTGCTTATTACAGTCGTGGTCTGGGATACAGAGCACATCATTCACCAACTTGGTTCATTGAAAATAAGGGTTACGTTCCAATCAGGGCCAGACCAATTGCAAGAAGAGATATTGTCTATTATTCAAGCGCCGAAAAAAACGGATATTTGAATGACTCAGAATATGTCAATCAGATTACCGTTGGTGGTAGCAGGGTAAAGAAGACTGTTAAAAAGACCGCATTGGATTTGGAAGTTGAAAAGGCAACCGAATTTCAAAATGAGTCAAAGATCGCAGCACCTCAAAATTTTGCTTCAAATAAAATCATCTCTTTTGCTGATTTAAAGCTATAACTTCAAGCACTATAACCCTGTATATATATTTTATATTATAAACTTAAATTATTTGAATATTAGTATTAATTTACATATGTATTGACACCACAAGTTGGCCTTTTTTTGTGATAATTGTCTACTTACCATCCTTTAGAGTGGTAGTTGGAGTCATCCTCCTCCTCCTCCATTCGCTTACCAGATAACTTACTGACAATTTTGTCATCAATAAACCCATCAGAAGAAAATATTTCACTCTCAGGACGATTTTTATTATCACGTCCAAATAACCGATTCTCATTATTGATAGAATCAACTAAATTCACGGGCAACTCTTTAACAATAAACCCACTATCTTCGACCGTATCAAGAGTACTTATATTTGATGATGTCTTTATTCCCGCAGCTTTAGCTTCAGAAACTATCAATTGCTGACGTTCCCATTCAAGTTGTCTTTCTTTATTTCGTTTATCACGTAATATTTTGTCCTGTGACCCGGGAATATCAATCGATGAAGTGGACGTTTTGATGCTGGATGCATACTCGACATTGTTGACTCTTCCATTCGGTTGATTGATTGCGTATTTTTCAATGTTATCCTTGGTTAGCTTGGTGATACACGACACTTTTCGATCGCTACTATCCTCATCTTTGGAGTGTGTGTTTGGATGCTGTGTATGTTGTAACGCAGACAAATGAATTTTACTAGGTTGTTTCGGGTTCTTATGCAGATGGGAGTGTCCATTTCTGTTGCCGGATCCATGTCCTTGTTGTCTTTGAACACTTTGGAACGATTGGAAATTCATCGTTGGTAGAAACATATGAGTTGCTAAAGCAGTGGGCAAAATAGTCGCTGCCGTTGGTGGTGCATTGGATCTATGATGTAAATCATAGAATTCATTTTCAGTCCTCTTTTTAGGTCTTGATGCAGAAGGAGGATTTTCAAACTTTGGGGATGTAGGCTTCTCTAAACTAGCTACCTTATCATGTTTGCCCATTTCATCTAAAAACAGCCCACTTAATAAACTTCTTTTA
The DNA here is from genome assembly GCA_030573035.1 of Pichia nanzhaoensis. Taxonomy (NCBI): domain Eukaryota; kingdom Fungi; phylum Ascomycota; class Pichiomycetes; order Pichiales; family Pichiaceae; genus Pichia; species Pichia nanzhaoensis. The sequence goes on from JAJMCN010000005.1 coordinate 459,583, forward strand.
AGTACAGGTTTAGCAGATCCTAATTCATCATCAGTCATAACTGTTTGTTTTTGGAACTGAAGGCCAAGTTTATCGTCATGTTCATGATCATGTTGTTCATTATCGCTTAACGAGGACCACTCTGAATCGTATGTATCATCGTCATCATCATCGTCATCATCATCATTATCACCATCATCGTCATCATCATCATCATCACCGTCATCGTCATCATCCTCATCATCATCATCACTAAATCCGTCATCTTCGGAGGAATAAACCACAACATCATTCGATTTTGAAGGGAACAAGGAAGGCCTTGCAACTTTCGAAACCTGTGCAATATTCGAACTTATTGAAGTTTGTGATGAATTAGAGCCAGATTTAACGCGTGGATTAACTCTACTTGTGTTATTGAACAAACTGGGCAAGGCACGATTCGTCTGTTTAATAACAGTCTCTTTATTATGACTGAATAATGAGGCCACTTCTCCCGGTTTTTGTTCTTGTTTACCCGGAAGATTCTGCTGTTGCTGCTGTTGCCGATGTTCTTTAACATACTGCTCCTTGCTTGTTAGCAATGATGTATTACTGTGTTTCTTCCCATGATCTCTTTGAATTTGGTTGACCAGTGAATGCGAACTATTAATTTTTGCACCAAATAATAAATTGACTAGATTATGCGGGTTCGGACTAACATGGCTAGATGGATGGGCATGTGCAGGTGTAAATTCTGGATGTTTGATGGCATCCGATATGTGACGTCTTGATAAACGATCTGTTGATTCGGGGCTCAACGATGAGGAGTTTGGAGATGAGTGATCAAAGTAAAATGTTGTCTTCCTTTGATTGGCATGCCGTTGTTGTTGACTAGTGGTTTGATTTATTGAAGTGTTCGAGGTATTTAATGGTGATGACGCTTTCTTTGTAAAAAGGCTTGGAACCGGCTGCTGCTGCTGCTGCTGCCGCTGTTCATGTTTCGCCGAGTTTGAACGCAATGATGGTGAAGGAGATGAAGAAGAACTTTTTTTCTTTGCAGACAAACTTTGCTTGCCTTGCTTATTTATTTCGTCCGCAGATATTCGTTTGGGAAGCTTGCGACGAGGATAGTGCACTAAATCCAACTCTTTTAGCTCTTTACATTTATTTGCTTTTGAGACATCAACAATGGTTAAAAAATCTTTTGAACTAATTTCGTTTTTTAATATTAATTTCCTATTTATCAATCTCCAACTAATATTCTCCAATCTTTTACCGTTTTGTATAACATCACTTGCCTTTGTCAAGGTTGTCCAGAAATTGATCACATCGTCAAACTCCAATTGAGAATGGCCTTTTATTTGCGAATCGTCTTTTTTTAGACTTGAATCTATATACTCTAACGTTGAATGTGAAACTTCCAAAAACGGCAGTGGCCTTTTCCTCGTGTCTAGGTACGTTGTCATGCTCTGCGAATCCGTCGTTGCACCAAAAACGCTTCCAAACTGCTGCTGCTGTTTTTACTACCACTTTTTGGCTACTATAGGTCCTGGCTGTTGTATACTGGGAATGTCCGGAGCCTTTTCTGCTCTGCAGGTCATGCACATGAATTGTGTCGATACAGGATTTATCCGTTGCTCGGAGCGATTGCGTAAGCGAATTTACTAGTGTGTAACATAGTATTTTCAGAATACAGATAGTAGATTAATGTGCTGGTTAATTGAGCATCTCAAGAAGAGCTTCTAGTTCTCGGTCGTCGGGGGCAGGAGACGGAATGTCGGAGTTAATAGACTTCTCTTTGTCATATAGCAATGTCTCTGTATCGTTTGAAAAGGTTACGTTCTTGTTCTTCTTCTTCACACCTTGCTCTTCATCGGCATCGGCATCGGCATCGGCACCGAAACCTTCACTTTCTCCAAGAAGCCGTTTCCGAAGTACACTGGTTGTAATCTTTTCAGGTTTTGTGATTATTTCTTTGTCGTCATCTTCAATGCCTTTTTCTTTTTCCTCATTTATATTGTTACCACCATCACCATCACCATCACCATCACCATAACCATCACCATTACCATCACCATCACCATAACCATCACTATCAGTGTCACTATCACTTCCGTTTCTGATGTCATCATCACTATCATTACCTCCATCATCCGCATACCTCGGAACATTATCTTCATTATCTCCATCATCATTGTAATTAAACGTAGCTTCACTCTCTCTTTCAGAAACCAAAACATCCTTCTTAGCTTTAATATCACGTAGTGTAGTTTTTAGTTGATTTTGCTTACCATTGTCCAGCGTTATCCAATCGTCCATTTCGACTGCAAGTCTTCTCAATCCGGCTGCAAGTTCTGTGCGTAACCTCGATATATCGTTTAATTGGGATTCAATTCTGCTTCCCATCTGTTCAATATCTTCCAGAGTTTTAATTTCATCAAGAGTGGTGTCATTAGTAATAGTTTGGCTATACGAATTTGCATTTGCTATATTTGGAGTACTCTGTAAGGAGGATAAGGAACTAAGTAAATTATTGAGTTGGGTTGTCTTTTCTGCCTTGGAATCACTATTTTCAGTTAGTACTTTCGAAGAAATTTTATTAAATTGAATAATTCCCGATTTATAAGATTCATAGAGATGATTCAACCTTTTGTATTGAGTTAGTGTTTCAAGCAATTCTTTAGGAATATCACTTTCACTCACTGGCATATTCTGAATTCTGTTTGTAGTAATAGGTTTAGTAGGAATTGGAGATTTGATTGATTTAACAGGTTCATTCGCAATGGTGGTGGCCGATATAGTTGCTGGATTTAGGGTTTTTTGCATACTGTCAATAAAAGGCGGAGGAAAAACTAATCTATCTCTCCAAACATCCAAAACTCTTGAGTACTTTTGTTTCAAATGTGCATTTGCGCTATCAGAGGAAACATTTTCTATCACCTGTGGCATTATTTTTCGAAATTCATCGAGGAATGACTTGTATTTATCTTCTTTTTTCTTAGCAAATTGTACAAGATCATTACATAAGTAAAACAATGCTAACCTGTAGTTTGGTTCCGAGTCTTCAATTGATGCATCCGGTACTAGAAATATTGCAAGCCATATTGAAACAATGTCGCTTGCGTGTCTGTAATGGAAAAGGCACCACTGAGAAGTAGTCTGAATCGATTGCTGAGTGTTGTTAACTTGATTGAGTTTTTGTCTAGCCTTTTCCTCTGAAAACGACATGTTTTGGTCTCTGTTTCAGTGGTACTTTCTGCAACGGACACTCTAGTTTCTGATTTCCCAATTCTGATTTTTTTTGATTTCTAGTGGCAAAAATAACTGCGCGTGCTCAGCAGTTGGCCACTTGTAGTGTAACTGTGGGCTGCACTGGCTTCGTCATCAGCTACGACAAGAACTGTATTGCGAAGGACAGAACAGGACAGTACACAATGGCAGACAAGTTTCCGGAAATCAATGATGTAGAGGTGGATAGTGAAACCGAGTCAGATTTCCTCTCCCGTGAAAAGCAAGCTTTGGGTGATGAGTTCAAATCCGCAAACGATGAAGAGATCATGAAACAAGTCAACGGTGGTGACGCAGAAGACGGAGAAGATGATTTTGAGGACTTTAAATCCCAGTTTCCTGAGGTTGGCGATTCAACCGAATCAGCACCTGCACCAGCTGAAGAGGAAAAGGAAGAAACCTCTACTCATGTCGTTAACCAATTCAACAACTTGAATTTAGATGAAAGCACACATATCCAAGAATGGAAGAAGACCCGTGAGCTGGAGATCTCCAAGAGGGATGAAATTGCGTCACGTAAGTTAGAAGACATCAAAAAGGAGGCTGAAAAAGCAATTGACGATTTCTACGAAAACTACAACAACAAAAGGGACGATGCCATTGAGGACGCCAAGAAAGAAGAGGAAAAGTTTCTTGCCAAGAGGGACCAGTTTCTTGAAAACGGTACTGTTTGGGACAGGGCCAACGAGCTGCTCAAGCTTGACAAGAACTCCGTCTCTGTGGATTCGGAAAACTTCAGAGACAAAACCAAATTCAGAGACCTGTTGCTTGCTCTCAAGGGCAAGGAAAGCGTTCCCGGTGCATCCGTAGCCTGATGAAGGCCGCATTACCCTTACACTTATGTATATCTCCTTAGCAGAACAAATAGACAGACAGTAATCAAATTAATCAAACCTCGCCCGCAGCGATTAATTGGGTTCCGTAGTTGTTGTAGTTGGAGTTTCAGCTGCCAGCGGCTCTTCTGTTTTCCCCGTTGCCCTGTTTCCCTGTCTCCCTACTCAGCTAGTTTGCCTGCTTCGCTTGCTGCCCTGTACACCGTATCTGGGCCGGGAACTCAATATACCTAGCTGCCAATGAACGGATCCAACCAAGGATTTCTTCCAAACAACCAACAACAGACGTTCCGTCTGCAAATTTCTCCAAATGACCGTCTGCAGTTCATCAAAGTTTTGTTGACTTCTTTACAGAAGATACAGGGTCAAAGCTTCAATCAGCAGAAGGCAAGACCAATTGCTGAGGAATTTGAAAGATATGCTTTTTCTCATTCATCTGACAAATCCCAATATGTTGATTTTTTGAAATCGAAAATTGCAACTTTAACTCAATCCAAAAGAGGGAGTCAGCAACAAGCTCCTCAACAAGTTCAGCAAGCCCAGCAGAATGTTTCTGTTCAGCAGCAGCCTCAAGCCTCTCAGTCGATTCCTCAGCAGATTCCTCAGCAGATGCATCAACAAATGCCCCAGCAAATGCCCCAGCATATGCCACAACAGGTTCCACAACAGGCTTCCCCAAAGGTTCCACAACAACTTCCTCAACAGGTAAGAAATCAATCTCAGCAAACAAATGCAAATGGCAAAATTGATATGCATGTTGTCCCAATTCCAAAAGAACTGCTTGAAAAGTTGCCGAAAGTTTTTCCACCGATGCTTAATACCTGGCAAGCACTTATGCCTTATTTTAGGAGCCATCAGTTAAGCCAAGAAGATCTACAAACCATTAAACGCGTTCATTTGATGCATGTTAACTTGTATAAACAAAGTTTCCAGCAAGTACAACAGCAAACACAACAGCAAACACAACAGCAAGTGCAGCAGCAACAGCAGGCACAATCAAACCAATCACATCCACAACAAATAAACCAGAATAGTGCTTCACTTAATCCTCAGCAAATTATCATGATGAGTAGACAAAGGGAGGCACAAGCTCAAGCACAAGCACAAGCACAAGCACAAGCACAAGCACAAGCACAAGCACAAGCACA